>CM060328.1:4518738-4643738 GCA_030674155.1 Stramonita haemastoma | reverse complement strand
TCAATTCATATGGATAATACCATTAACACTGTCACTGGTATTAATAAAATAGCAGCTGCCAAACTGTTTTTTTAGGACAGCTGTATAGCATAAAAATAGTATTTTAAAAGGGCGCTTTTAGATGCAAGAACAGTACACAAAGATTTTTTTTTCCAACATTATAGACATCTTAAGATGGCATTATATAATTTATCTCTTTTCGCCATATGAAAGCTACTGTTTAAAAAGACTAGGCCTAGTATGCAAAACTGCAATGGCATTCACATATGAAATGACGTATAATAAATAGGTGATAATCCTTACAATTCAGCTCTGTGTCTTTAAGGAAAAAGTAGGCCTATGCACCATCCTCAAATGAATATAACATGTGATTTGCAGTTAGTTCAAACTGCGCCAAAAACATATTAGTTCAAACTGCGCCAAAAACATATCTGTCTTGTAAGTCATACCAAGTAATTTATTTTCATTTTATTACACTAAAGACATTCAATATCACATGTGATTTGCCAATAGTTCAAAATGCGCAATAAACCATATCTGTCTTGTCAGTCATACTAAATGATTTATTTCCATTAATTTTATTACACTCTTTGAC
Source organism: Stramonita haemastoma (assembly GCA_030674155.1). Lineage (NCBI taxonomy): Eukaryota > Metazoa > Mollusca > Gastropoda > Neogastropoda > Muricidae > Stramonita > Stramonita haemastoma. The sequence goes on along the minus strand of CM060328.1, from coordinate 4,643,143 downwards.
ATTGAATATAACACGTGATTTGTCGTTTGTTCAAACTGCGCAATAAACCTAAGGTCTTGTAAGTCATACTAAATGATTTATTTCCATTTTATTACACTCTTCAAGAGACATTCATGATTCATACAAAATATGACCAGGTTTTGTTTGTTTGCTTGGGATTTTTTTGTCAATTTTTGCCGTTATCTTCTTTTGTATGTGTTGTTGTGTTAGTTATGGATTGATTTTGGGGGTTCTTTTTTTTTTCTTCTCATGTTGGAGTAGTATACTGCCACACTGCTCACTGGTCCTCCCATTGACTGTTGTCAGTGTGCAGATTGCGTACAGGGTATGTTAGTGTCGTGATATCCATACCACCAGCCATAACTGATTGATAGGATTTTAACATGTGTGCAAAGTGTTCTGCATCGGTTGACATCTAATACGCAGGTACTAGATCTGTGGTCTCATACAAAGGAATTTGGAGGGGATGGAGTCAGAGCTATCGTTTTCTGCACAGAGAAAAACCCCACAAACAAACACCTCAAGCTGAGACTCCAGTCCATCTCTTAAGTCACAACTCAAATGCTGGAACTATTGAGGTTGCAAGTAATATGACCGACAGAAAAATATTAGTTTATTCGCAGGCAACTTAAAAATATGATCGGGCAAATGAAGTGTGTAAAATTGTCAGTCAGTTAGCAAATTCTGCCATGGTTCGATTGGGTGGAAAAACTTCCAAGAAGTCAAAGAAGTGATAACAACTACATCTTAGATTTTTAGAAAATGTGTAGTGCTTATTTTCGAGCGAAAAGAGTTGTTGTTTTTTTAAGCAATTTCTTGCAAGTCTTTTGCTCTTTGATCTACAATGTATATCCTGATGAAGACAAGAAAACTAAGAAGAGATTAGAAAAAAAAGACGACTTTCAAGATAGGCCAGGAATGGGCCTCCATGGCCATAATATGCAGATGACTGTAAAGCCTTGATTTCACACACGTGGTCAAGTTAATACTCCCCCTCCCCACCTTCTTTTTCGTAGCTTTCTTCATTTCATTTTTGGCGTTCTACTACTTGAAAATGGTGAACGTGTGTGGACTTGCACGTTTTCATACAGTTTCTTTTGGGAGTTTTACTTTGTTTTTCTGTTGTTAATATATTTGCATTTTTTCTTGGTTGTTTCATTTTCCCTTTTTTATATTTGTATCTAAAATAATCAGTTCCCTCTTCCAATATTTCTATTAAAAATTTATGTATATACATATATATATATATATATATATATATATATATATATATATATATATATATATATATATATATATATATATATATGTATGTATGTATGTATGTATGTATAAACTATTATTTATGCATGTAGGCACGCACTCGTGCACGCACGCGCACATGCGAGCGAGCGCACGCGTGTACACACACACACACACACACACACACACACACACACACACACACACACACACACACACACACACACACACACACACCCAGTAAAATGTGATTTTATAAGACCATTGGCTAGAAAAGAAATGTGAACTTACAATTTTCTTTTAAAAGACAATAAAGCGAAAAATAAGACTGACTTATTTTATGAGTATAATTATGAGCATGTATATACACAAGTATATACATTGACTACATTCATAACAGTGACAATCAGGTAAGTAAGTAGTTCAGAGAAGTGTAAAAACTGGGTGATCTTCAGTTTGTCTCTTAACATTAAGTGATTTTAGACCCCCCCAAAAAAAATCCCTGAACACGTAAAATTGAACAATGGCTGAAACCAATGCAGGATAACAAAGTTGAAACATAAAACTAACTTTAACAAACTACAAATACTGAATTATCGGACTTCTTACCAGCGCTAATACGATGTCCAACAATTGCGATGGTTCAGACAACTGATCCAGTGATAGATTGTGCACAACAGGTAAAAATGGTTTTAGATATCCACAGTGAAGAATATGACTATTCGTTATCTTATCACCACATATACAGTTTACATCCTTTGAGTATTTCGTCTTGAAGGCGTTTAGTTTAAATCTTTACATGAGGGATAACACATTTCTGCGATTGTACCAACCACATACTTTGTCAGAAATTAAGATGTTTTGAAAATGCATCATATGACTTGTACTGCTATTATAAAGACGATAGCCAGAATCGCTGATCTCCTTTCTGAAATGCTTCCAACAAGCATTTTGCAGCAAGCTGTATCCTTCATGGTAAGATAATGCAACATCTATTTCACAAGAATCATTTCGATACCTCGCCCCATATTTTGCAAGGATGTCTACTTTTTCATTAAAATCGATTCCACTGTGTTAGGGAACCCAACAAACAGTAACAGTACTACCTCTAAAAATAACAAAATGCACCAGATGCCTGATTTCAATGAGACGGTCTTTTCTCACTTTAAAGCATGTAAAACCGATTTTGAATCAACACACACAAGTATGTTGAAAATATCTTTAGGAAAGTCAAGTACATAGTACAGCGCAAATACTATAGCCGTTAGCTCAGCTGTAATTTTTTTTTCCCCAGGGTGAAAGATCGATCTACCTTCAATGATGCTATAATAAAAGCCGCACCTGCCTCATTAGTATTAAGAATGAAACCATCAGTGTATATTTTGAGATGATCAGGATAGGTAGTTTGAATTGCTCTTTTACAAATGCTGTAAGAATATTAATATTGTCAGCTTTTCCTATGGTGGAATAATCGATATCAAAGTGAGCTTGAAGCAGTTCCCAAGGTGGACAGGGAGCTGAATTTACTTCTGATTTAGCTACTTTATTTGGAATAAGTTTTAAATGTTTAAAAAAAAGGAGAGGTATGAGTGCTAATTGTGGTAAGCGAGCTGATAGTTCTTGCTCTTTTAGGAAAATGAATATCAGACTTTAACTGAACTTCCTTTTCAACGTTACTTTCATTTGTTGCGCTTCTTAAGACAGATTTTGCCACTACAAGTTGCCGATGTTCATTTAAAGGCAGAACAACTATTTCGTCATATGTGCCTAAAGTTGAGGCATGAGGTGGTACACCTAAAGCAAGCTGGAAGGCTTTACAATCAAGACTTTGGATTTTCTTAAGTAATTTGCAGCGCTGAAAAATACTTCTTGTCCATAAGACAGTCTTGAGTGCACAAGTGCCAAGGACAGATGTTTTAATACGGTAATATCTTGCCCCCACGGTTGTTTACTGACAACTTTTAAGAAATTAAGGACGTTCTTAGCTTTAGTTGCCAAATATTCAATGTGCTAATTCAACGCTAAGTTAGAAGTGAGGTATACACCCAAAAATTTCACTGCTGATTTATATTCGAGATTTTTTCCATTTATTCGAAATGAGTTAAGACTTGTGGTCCAACACCATTATTAAAAAGTACAAGATTGGTTTTCTCAGGGGAAAGTGAAAGGCCATTCTCTAAAAGATAGTCACTAAATTTGTCAAGTTCTTTTTGATATACTTTTTGATAGAAGATAAAATGTCTTTTGGGCATTTTCTTTTTCATTATAACATCCATCCACATGCATATGTCATCAGCGTATTGCACAAGAACAGCATTACTTGACAAAATAGTAGGAAGATCGGATAATAAAATGTTGAATAGATATGGTGATATTACTGAACCCTGTGGAATGCCCATGTCTGGTGATCTTTGGGTAGAATAGCAATTCCCAACTGGGTAGTCAGTGTTATTATGAGTTCAGAATTCGGATGGCTACTGGCACAACAGAATTTCTTTCTCTGTTTGTTTTGCTGTTGTGGCACTTAGAAGGGCGTCCTGACGGCAGCAATTGAAATTCTGAGAACAAAGCATGGGAAGGATTGGCCAAAATGGCAGTCGCTTTGTGTATAAGCTGCTGATTACAAATCGACTTGAGATCTCTTTGATCTTCTCCAATTATTTTTTAGCAGATTCTCGCAATTCTCTGCAGACCATTCTTGTTCTTATTACTAAGGTTTTGTTTCAACAAATGAAAGGAAAACTTGAAACACTCTCTATGTAGGACTTGTAAAGCAAAGAACGATTCTTTGTGTCAACAAAAAATTAAATCTTCCTTAGAAAATACACACGTTGTTGCCCCTTTTTGACAAAAGCATGGGTGTTTGCGTCCCAGTTTAACTTGTAGTCAAAAACAGTTCCCAGAGACTTGATTTCAAAACGTTTTCAACTTCTTGATTATGGATGATGGTATTCTCAGAAATGTGCTCTGATCTTCTGAAATCGATATGATGATCTTTCACTCACTCACTCGGTCCCATTTCCCAAAGGACATAGAGGGGACATGAGAGAAGACGCAACAGAGATCTTTTTCCATGCTTCACAATCCTGTGTGGCTAGTTGGAGGTGTTGCAGGGTTGGGCGGTCCAGTCTTTGATGTTGTCAACCCATGATTTCTTTTGGCAGCTGCTTCTTCTCTTGCCTTCGACTGTTCCTTGCAAGATGGTTTTTGCTAAGGTGTTGTGTCTTGTAGTGTGACCAAATGACATCAGCTTTCTCCTCTTCATGGTGAAGAGCAAAGGCTCTTGGGGCCCACACGCTTTTTGATTTCTTCTTTCACATAGTTATTGGTCTTGTGTTCTTTGTATGATATTTTGAGGAGTCTTCTGTGGCACTTGTTCTCAAATGCTTGGATTCTCCTCTCTAACTCTGCTGTCAAAGTCCATGATTCACAGCCATATAGGAGGATAGATATCACAAGGGATTTATAGAGGGGGTATTTGGTGCAGAAGCTGATGTTGCTTCTGATGGTCCTCTCAAGTCTGGCTAGAGCAGATGTTGCTGTTGCAATGCAAGCTTTCACTTCATTGTTTGATGTGCCATCTTTTGTTAGGATGGAGCCTAAGTATTTGAATTGGCTCACCTCTTCCAGTATTTCTCCATTCATCTTTATTTCCGTGATGTCATCACTTGCGCTGTTGACCATGATCTTTGATTTCTCTGTACTGACCTCCATGCTGTATGCGCTTGCTCGATCTGATAAACTGTGAGGATTTGCAGTTCTTGTTTGCTGCTGCCCATGACGTCAATTTCATCTGCAAATCTGAGGTTGCAAAAGGGTCTTCCACCAATGGAGATGGAAGTGTGGTGGTTTTGCAGTGTCTCTGTCATGATGTTTTCGAGGAAGAGGTTGAAGAGTACAGGTGAGAGAAGGCAGCCCTGGTGGACCCCAAATGTGGTGGTCTTGAAGAACTGGCCCATGTGATTGTTCATGAAAACTGCACTTCTTGCGTTCTCGTACAGTGCCTTGATGACTTCAATAAGGCAGTTGTCAATGTTGAAGTGCCTGAGTACTTGCCAGAGGCCGTCATGCCATACCTTGTCAAAGGCCTTTTTGAAGTCTATGAAATTGTGGTACAAGTCTTCTTGGTGTTGGAGATGCGTCTCTATCAGAATTCTTTAGTTTTAGAAATATTTAGCTCCAGGTAGGCTTCATCACACCAATGGGGGTGGGATAGCCTAATGGTCAGAACATTGCGCTCGCAATTGGATGACTCGGGTTCTCTTCCCGGTGGAGGGGATTTTTCCTCTGGAGTTAAAATCAGTGCTGACTCCACTCCCGCCAAGTCTTTAGGATGAGACTATAAACCGAGGCCCCGTGTGCGAACGCACGCAGAACATCTTGCTCACACGTTAAAACCTGTTCCACTTTTTGTAAGAATAGGCCATCGTGTGCAGGTGGGAACACATGACATTTACAAAAACTTTATACACGTGGGTACTGGATGTAAAAAAGCGTATGATTGCTTTTTGCATTATCCTCGATATAAAAGAGTAAATAAATAAAATAAATAAATAAATGTACGAACTCGGTGAGGATTGGAATATGGTCTAGGACTGATCCAGATAAGAGAGACAACAAAGCACTGTCGTCTGCAAATTTTACCAGAAATGAATTTGTTCATAGCTGCTTCTGCAGTCATCTGTATAGAATGTACAGAAGTGGCGAGAGGACGCAGCCCCTGGAGAACCAGTGCAGGTTTATATAACTGCTGAAGATATTCTGTTGACAAAAACACGCTGTGGCATGTCAGTTAAAAATTCAATCAGCCAACCAGCAACAAAGGTCAAGAAGATATATTGATTCTTCATATTGTCGGCTTCTTGCCTGTGTTCTTCATAATCACTTGAGGATCTTGAACGTTGAAACCTGTCAGAAATGACTAGTCACCATGACCATTGTAAAGGCAAATCTGGAGCTTAAACACACGCAACATAAAACTTATTCATGGCTGACATAAATTTCGTACCCAAAACAGACATGCTTGCCTGTAGGTATAGTTTTTATCAGGAGCTTAAACATCTGCAACTTAAAACTTAATCATGGCTGACATAAATGTTGTACCCAAAACAGACATGTTGGCCTGTATGTAAAGTTTTTATTGAAGTCGAAAAATAAATGTCTTCTCTTTTGTATCATGTCATGTCCAAAACACATACCTCTCTCTCTCTCTCCTCTCTCTCTCTCTCTCTCTCTCTCTCTCTCTCTCTCTCTCTCTCCTCTCTCTCTCTCTCTCTCCTCTCTCTCTCTCTCTCTCAAATATTTATCTACTTTCTCAAATTAATCGTAATCAATGTATTTGTTTTGACATTAATGTTCAGGTCAGTTGGGGATTATGTGATCTTGAGTACACATTTAGATTCTTTTGTTTTAATCATATGTTGAACTCTTGCTGTCGTTGTAGATTTGTTGTTTTGTTGGGGCGGGTGTGGGGTGGAGGGGTTGTTTTGTTCTTGTTTGTTTCTTATGTTTTGTTTGTTTTGCTGATAGTCCCTAATCAGTGCAAGGGCCAGATGAAAAATGTATGTGAACGCTTGTTCTGTAACCCTTGAAAAATAAAGATCATTCATTGATTCATTCGTTCATTCTCTTTCGGTCTCGGTCTGTCTGTCTGTCTGTCTGTCTGTCTGTCTGTGTCTGTCTGTCTGTCTGTCTGTTTGTCTGTCTCTGTCTCTCTGTCTCTCTGTCTCTCTCTCTCTCTCTGTCTCTCTCTCTCTCTCTCTCTCTCTCTCTCTCTCTCTCTCTCTCTCTCTCTCTCTCTCTCTCTCTCTCTCTCTCTCTCTCTCTCTCTTAATCAAACTTAGTATATGTAATCTCTGCTTTAGTTGTCACATTAAATGTAAAATGTTTTATCCAGGCTCTAAATTTATGCTATCTGTTTTCACACGTACACTTTGTAAGTTGGAATGTACGGGATTGTGTTTTGCCTAAAAATTGTTTTGACATACATTGGCTTGATATGCATCATCGACAATGGGTGTTTCTTCATAATGTTTTGTTTGTTTGTTTTATAAAAAGGTGCCTTTTCTGACATCTTTGAAATTAATTTTTATTAACACACTTTGAAAAATCTTTAGTTCGGAATATTTTATGGGTCATTACATATTAATATTGTTGATTTATTATTTTTTTTTTATTGTTGTTTTATTTATAATTTATAGTATTGTTTTAAAGTAAGAAAGATTTGTGAAAAAATGTTTTGATTTTTTTTTTCTTGAGGTGCTCTCTTCCTCTCTGCAACTTTTTGTTTCCCTATCAGAGTGGCTTTTTTCTCCAGAATTTTGCCAGGAACAACTCTCTTGTTGCCGTGGGTTCACTTACGTGCGCTGAATAATGACGCGTAACATTCGGGCCTTGGTTTATCGTCTCATTCAAAAGACCAGCACCCAGACAATCACTCATGGTCTAGTGGATGGGGGGAAAGTTTTGGGCCCAAACGGGATTCAAACCACCACACACTCCAGGACTTTTCACTTTCTAGGCAGGCGTGATACCTCTAGGTCATAGAACCACTGCTGTATCCTCTCTTTTTTAATCTATTTGATATCTATCTATCTATGCCGGAGTCTAGCGACCGTGGGGGCACCTCCATAGACTTGACAACCAGTTCCCTCCATTCCTTTCTCTGTTCTACATTTCTCAAAATTTTGTTGAGTTCTAGGCCTGTCCATTCGCTTATGTTGTCCTCCCATCTCTTCCTTGATCTGCCTCTTTTTCCTTCTCCCTGGACAGTGCCTTGCAGTATTGTTTTTGCAAGTCCTTTTTATCTCGTGACATGCCCGTACCATTCAAGTTTAAGCTTCTTTACGATTGATAGAGGGTTTTCGTAGGGACCAATGGTTTTCTGGATTCTGTTAAACACCTCTTCGTTGCTTATGTGGTCTCTGTAGGAGATGCCAAGGAGTCTCTGGAAGCATTTCATCTCTATTACCTGTACTCTTCTCTCTAAATCAGTGGTCAGCGTCCACGATTCACAGGCATACAGGAATATGGATATTTATTTTTATTTTATTTAATCTTTTATATCGAGGATAACAGAATAAGCAATCATGTGCTTTTTTTCATCCGGTCCCCGTGTGTATGCAGTTTTTGTAAATATTGTCATCTGTTCCCACCGGCACACGATGGCCTTCTCTTACGAAAAGCGGAACAGGATTTAACGTGTGCGCAAGATGTTCTGCGTGCGTTCGCACACGGGGCCTCGGTTTAAAGTCTCATCCGAAGGACTTTTGGGGAGAGTAGAGTCAGCACTGATGTTAACTCCAGGAGAAAAATCTCCTCGACGGGACTCGAACCCGGGTCGTCAAATTGCCAGCGCAATGTTCTGACCACTAGGCTATCGTCCCCCCGATATGACAAGGGAGCGCATTAGTCTGGTCTTGGACTTGAGTGAGATATTTTTTTCTTTCCAGGTGTGTTCAGTTTTCACGGTGCTGTTATTGTCTGTGCAATCCTGCATACTACCTCTGGCTTGGACCCCTCGTATGATACAATGGCTCCAAAGTACTTGAAGCTTTGAACCATTTCCAGCTTCTGGTCATTACCCTGATATTAGTGCTGATGCCCTTGGTATTATTGGTCATCAGTTTGGTCTTCTCTGCACTGATTTCCATGCCATATGCTTTAGAGGCCTTGTTCAGGTGTTCTGTTAGGTTGGCCAGCTCTTGCTCTGATCCTGCTAGTCCGTCAATGTCATCTGCGAAGCGGAGGTTTGTGATCGTTCTGCCACCAATACTGACTGATCCTTTATGGTGTTCCAGTGCATCAGCCATGATTCTCTCTAGGAGGATGTTGAAAAGAGTGGGTGAGAGTAGACAACCCTGCCTTACTGCAACTGTTGTTCGAAACCACTCTCCAATGTTGTTGTTGTAGTACACTGCACTGGTGGCCTTGTTGTATAGCTCTTTGATGACTGATCAGGTTTACATTGATGCTGTACAAACTCATGGTTGCTCACAAGGTTGCATGCCACACCCTGTTGAAAGCCTTCTTAAAATCAATAAATATGCGGTAGAGGTCTTGTTGGTGTTAAAGGTACCGCTCACAGAGTATTCTGAGGTTTAATATCTGTTCAGTTGTGCTATGCCCTGCTCTGAAACCTGCTTGCTCCTCAGCAATGATAGTCTTTGCTTGTGGCTTCAGTCTGTTCAGTATGATCTTCAACATGACCTTGCTTGGGTGGGTGGCATATGAGGCTGATTGTGCAGTAATTCTGGCACTGCTGGAGATTTTCTTTCTTGGGGAGGGTGATGATAAGTGACTGTGTCCATGGTGTTGGCCAATTTCCTGTCTGCCAGATCTTGTTGCAGATTTTTAGTAAGATGTTGATCATGGCTTCCCCTCCAGCTTGAACCAACTCAGCTGGAATGTTGTCAGCCCCTGCTGACTTCCCCCTTTTCAGCAGTCTAACTGCTGTTTCCACTTCTCGGAGGATAGGATGACTGTCTGTATCTGTGCTTATGGGGACATTGAGGACTTCTGGATCTCCTGTGGTGTCATAGTTGTACAGGTCGGAGCAGTATTCTGTCCTGTTCTGTTCTGTTCCTGGTCATCAGTGAGGCACTTTTCCATTTTTGTCATGATTGTTTAGCTTTTTCCCTGTTTTGTGCCAGTCAGGTCTTTCACCAGTTGATATGCTTTTTTAATGTTTTTCTTGATTTTTTTTTCAATGTTCTGGCACTGTTCACCAATCCATTTCTCCTTTGCTTCTGTCATGGACTCCCTGATTCTTTTGTTGATTGCCCTATACTGCTCTGCTCTTTCTTTTATTTAATTTTTCTTTTTCTTCAACTCTCTATGTTTATCACAAAGTTGTAGGATGTTGCCATCATTACAAGATCATGCATGGTCACTCCCTACGTCGCTCCTGGAAAGCTTCGTGTCTGTGTATTGTTTACGCGGGACCTAAATCGTCTCTTTACCATGATGTAATCTATTTGGTTGTGGTGGATTTTTTATGTGGGCCAAGTGTATTCATTAGATGGAAATTGTTATTACTGGCAAACTCCGGGAGTCTCAAGCCTCTTTCAATTGTTTATTTGTTGTTGCAGTATGGTCCACAAATGCCCTCCCAGTCTTTGTGGGCATCTATTCTAATCTTGGCATTCCAGTCACCTTGTACAACAAGGATGTCTTTCTTGGGAATTTGATTTTAGAACCCCTTGTAGTTGGTCGTAGAATTGTTCTATTTCTTCATCCGTGCTGTCCGATGTAGGGGCGTATGCCTGTACTACTGTGATGTTGAAGGGGTTGCTCTCAAGCAGATGGTAATAAGTCTGCTGGACATTGGCTGACAGCTTTCTCTCTTAAAACCCTTTGTTCATTCATCTCATTTCTATGTTTCTTATGCATATCAGTATGCTTTTTCCATTACTTTCATTTATCTGTTTCTTATACAGTCAGTATGCTTTTTCCATTCAATTCATTTCTATGTTTCTTATAAATACAATCACAGTATGCTCTTTCCATTCATCTCATTTCTATGTTTCTTATAAATACAATAAGTATGCTTTTTCCATTCATCTCATTAACGTTTCCTATACAATCGGTATGCCTTTTCCATTCATCTCATTTCTATGTTTCTTATAAATACAATTACAGTATGCTTTTTCCATTCATCTCATTTCTATGTTTCTTATACAATCAGTATGCTTTTTCCATTCATCTCATTTCCACGTTTCCTATACAATCAGTATGCTTTTTCCATTCATCTCATTTCTACGTTTCCTATACAATCAGTATGCTTTTTCCATTCATCTCATTTCTACGTTTCTTATACAATCAGTATGCTTTTTCCATTCATCTCATTTCTACGTTTCCTATACAATCAGTATGCTTTTTCCATTCATCTCATTTCCACGTTTCCTATACAATCAGTATGCTTTTTCCATCTTCTTCTGTCCCTGCCGTCAAGAGCTGAAATCCCCTTCCCCCTGCGAAAGTGTATAACCCTTATAAGTGTGTGCACGCGTGCGCGCGCGTGTTCAATTTCTTTTAACGTCTGTTCACAAATTGTGATATTAGACGGAAATGCGGGAGAGAGAGACAAAGACAAAGAAAGACAGAGGGGGAAGGGTGTGTGAATGTCAGGGGAAGAGGGCGTAGTTGGTAATGTATGGAAGATGGAATTTCAGAGGATCAATAGGGCCTACACGTGGATTGATAAAAAAAAAATTTAAAAAACCCCTTCACATCACTTACCTAATAAACTACAATGAACAAAAAGGAAAATGCAGTTCTAACAATTCTTAACAAAAACAGTAATTCCAAAGAAAAAATGTGAGGTAATTTCATCTGAGAAAAAAGTCGTAATTAGCTCCCCCCCCCCCCCCCCCCCCCCCTTAGACAAAAAAAAAGAGAGAAAGAAACACCACCAACAATGACAACAAATAATTATTAAAAAAAAAATAATTAAAAGAAATGATTAAAAAAAATTATTAAAACTATGAATTAACACGCGCGCGTGTGTGTGTGTGTGTGTGTGTGTGTGTGTGTGTGTGTGTGTGTGTATATGTGTGTGTGTGTGTGTGTGTGTGAAGTCAAGTCAAGTCAACTCAAAATTTTATTTTCAGATGGTACATTAAGCATCGATTTGCTTTTTTTTCATCAAGCCATCTATCTAAGGAAAAAAACAAAAACAAAACATCAAGAAAATAAAAATAAAAAAATAAAACAAATTTAAAAAGCAGAGAAAAACATTTCACCAACATTAATTAACCAACATGATTTCAACAGCCTCAAAAATACAATATGCCCATAGAAAATACAAGCAACAACACTAACATTAAAAACTGAAAAAAACAAAAAAAACCCACCACAAAAAACACTCAAAAGTCACACACACACCCCACTCTCTTCTCTCTCTCTCTCTCTCTCTCTCTCCTCTCTCTCTCTCTCCTCTCTCTCTCTCTCTCTCTCTCTCTCTCTCTCTCTCTCTCACACACACACACACACACACTCACACACACACACACACACACACACACACACACACACACACACACACTCACACTCACACTCACACACACAGAGTTACAATGTTACTAATACCATTATTTAAGACTTAAAGAAAAGAATCAATGAAAAGTCAATAAGCAATTTATGTCAGATTACAGTATCTGCATACTTCAGTTCATACATCATATATTAGAAGGAAGAAAAGAAAAAACAACAAACGCAACAATACCACATGATAATACCCATCATCACTGAGAGGAAACATAAGCACTAACAAGTATACAAACAAATAAACAAAAAACAAGCAAACAAACAAAGTGCTGTGCGTAAATTCGAATTTGCTAAAACTATTAATTGCTTTTGATTGTTTTTGTGTTTTATAGGTCAAATGCAAGCGCTTGGATTTGCTTTTTTGGCAAGAGATAGCGCTATATAAATTCCATGTATTATTATTAATATTCTTTGAGTGACAGAAGCTTTCGGGCCATGAGATGTGTCTGAATAGTGTTAAATGCAGAAGAAAAATCAATAAAAGAATTCGAACAAAAGAGTTGTTATTTTCAAGTTGTGTGTAAATATGATTCAAGAGTGTGATTGTTGCATCATTTGTACATCTATTTTGCTTATAAGCGAATTGGTAAGGATCAGGGGCATCTTTAACTAGTGGCAGGAGGTATTGGAGAACAATGCGCTCAAAACTTTTCATAACTATGGATGTTAAGGCAGCTGGTCTGTAATCATTCAAACTGATAAAAATTGAAAAACAATTCTCAAATCTGATGTATCGTTACTGTACAGTTTTGCTTGTTTCCAACAAAATGCTTTCCTAAATGTTTCATCACTAATTCTGCGCGGTGCTTTCACTCTCTCAAAATGAAGCATTTCGAGTGCTTTTTGGCATCCTATACTTTAGGCCTACACTTTTATGTTTGCACAAATTATCAGGCATTTAGTAAGCTACAACTCAAAGCTAAACTTTAGCCAAATTCTGAACACCTAACCAAACATACACTCACACAGAGAGATGGTGAGATAAACACAGCAGTAGGCTGAGAGGAAATAGGACTAGGCCTACTCCAGAAAAGGGGGGAAAGACCATCCCTAAATTGTATAGCAGACGCAATGGTAAGGAATTCCAGCCAGGGCTACGCATGTGGCCAGTTGGCCCACTTGCTAGCTGGGGCTGCTGACTAAAAATAGCTGCAGATTACATTTTATTCTACTTTATTTTGGGGTGCAATAGCTTCTCCAACACAAGAGCTTTTGGTATCTTTATGAACTGCAAAGAAAACTTAATCACAGCAACAGGAAATATGTTTGGGAAAAAACGATGTTGAAAGAAATAAAGTGTAGGAAAGAGAGGTTGTGATAACACATCTTACATAGGAAAAAGGAATGGGGCTATAGTGGCTAGCGCTGCAATCAGGCTGTGGTAGGGGAAAGGGGGGTGCTTGCTAAACAGCCCGATTCTTGCCAGATTTGTTTGCATGGAATGCTTATCTATCACCCTTGAAATGTGAAGATTAATTCTCTCTCTCTCTCTCTCTCTCTCTCTCTCTCTCTCTCTCTCTCTCTCTCTCTCTCTCTCCCTCTCTCTCTCTCTCTCTCTCTCTCTCTCCACGCACGCACGCACGCATGCACACACACACACACACACACACACACACACACACACACACACACACACATAAACACACACTAACACAATGAGTGAAAGCGATGAGGAATAACTGTGTCTCTTTTTTCACTGTGATTCCAGAATACCCCAGACGGAAAACTTGGAATGGCACAAACACCACCAACTCCTCATCTCTGTGTCAAAAAAGTGCGGCTTTGCAGCAAAGTACCTAGACAACCAGAAAGATACCATTCATCGCATTCGTGTAGCAGCTCTTGCTACAGGAGCTGTTGGTGTAGTTGGAAGCTTTTTCACCTTTGGTGGTAAGTCGACTAAGTTTTTTCCATTCTCCTGATCATGTTTGAAGATGCTAAGGAAATGAATATCATGTCTGAAAAACAGTTTTAACAAAGTTGCAAGTCATAGGACAATTTAAATTTGTCTTTGAATATTCAATACAAATATTTATTATTACATCTGAATTTCTTCATTTCAGTTCATTTGAGTTCATGGCTTCTCCAAGGAAAAGCACATGTAGAAATGACAAACCAGAAGAAATCTGCAATGCTAACGATGCATCATGTCACCAGGTAGTGCACAGGATATGGTTGCTAGATTCATGTGAGAGGGAGGAAAAGCTACAACTCCTAATAATACATAGAAAAGTTCTGAAGCCTTTGCCTGGGACTTCAAGCGTAAAAATATTTAAGTGAGTGGACAAAAGTGCTTGCAGAGCAATCCTTACTAACAGCAGCCAATGGAACAATATTTATGATAAAGAAAAAAGATTGATTATGATAGTATTGTCCGCCTGGCTAAAAAGGGCTATAGAGAGAGAATAGTGGCATTTGTGTTGCAAGTTCCAGCAGTTGTTTGTAATCCTACATGCTATACCCTGTCAAACATCGAAACAGTGGCATTGGTGATGTAGATTCTAGTAGTTACTTACAATCCTTGGCCGCCGCTGTAGTCTAGTGGTAAGGGCGTTGGACTCGTAATCTAAAGGTTGCGGGTTCGATCCCAGCTTTCTGCTATGGCGTTGTGCCCTTGAAAAAGGCACTTTACGGCTATTCTCTCACCCCACCCAGGTGTAAAAGGGGTACCAACCTTGTGTTGGGGGTTAACCCTGCGATAGACTGGCGTCCTATCCAGGGGGGAGTCTATGACTCTCAGTCGCTTAACGCCACAGAAACCGGGATAAGCACCGGCCTGATGAGCCTTATGGCTCGGGACAGACTTTAACTTTAACTTACAATCCTACATGCTGTAACCTGTCAAACACCGGAATAGTGGCGTAGGTGTTGTAGTTTCTAATAGTCACTTATAATCCTACATGCTTTACCTTCTCAAACACCGGAATAGTGGGTATTGGTGTTGTAGATTCTAGTTGTTGCTTGTAATTCTACATGCTACACTCTCAAATATCAGAATAGTGGCATTGGTGTTGTAAATTCTAGTTGTCGCTTATAGTCCTATATGCTATACCCTCTCAAGGGGGACTAGGCATCCATTTTGACCAATTTTTATATCTCAAGTTCTACTTAAGCTCTTGTCCACAGTGGTGGAAAGCACCATTTAAAGCTATGATACAAAGAATCCTTGGCATCTCCTACAAAGACCACGCAAGCAACGAAGAGTTGCATAACAGAATCCAGCAAACCATTGGTCCCTACGAAAACCCTCTATCAATCGTAAATAAGCGTAAACTTAAATCGTATGGGCATGTCACAAGATCAAAAGGACTTACAAAAACAATACTTCAAGGCATTGTCCAAGGAGGAAGAAATAGAGGCAGACCAAAGAAGAGATGGGAGGACATCAGCGAATGGACAGGCCTAGAACTCAACAAAACCCTGAGAAAGGTAGAACAGAGAGAGGAATGGAGGGAAGTGGTTGTCAAGTCTTCATGGGTGCCCCCACGGTCGCCAGACTAAGGGATATATATATATATATATATATATATATATATATATATATATATATATATATATATAATACACACACACACACACACACACACACACACACACACACACACACACACACACACACACGCACACACACACACACACAACACACACACACACACACACACACATACACACACACGTCACCGGATTGGGAATAAAGTTACCTACATGGTGGGGGAAAGGCCACGAACGCAGAAGTTTTACCATTAGAAAAATCTTGGCGCTCTACCAAGGAGCAACAACAAAAAACAAAACAAAACAAACAAACAAAAGAAAAGAAAGCGTATGTCCATATGTCTGTTTTGTTCTTCTTTGTTTTTACATTTTTATTTTCTACCTGAATGAATCAATTTTGGCGTCATAATTACCGTTATTACTATTATCATCATTTCTATCACTATGCAAATTGCTGTTATTGTTCTTGCTGGTGTTAACATCATTGCTATTATGCTGATTATTTCATCTATTTAAGTATTCGCTTTTTTTCATTTGCAGCCACATTTCTCATATGTGGAGCTGCCCTGGTGTGGCTTTTGACCAAGCTGGCTAAAATTTCTCACAATGCTTTAAAAACTAAGGAAATGGACAATTTCAAAAGAGACTGGGAGAGAGCGAAGTCTGTAGCAAGATGTCTGACAGCGAAGCAAATTCCTGGAGATTGCAATGTGGAACATTTAAAAGAATGGGCCAAAGAACACTTGGACAGAGAATCAGCGGAAGCAGTCGTGTTTTTCTTATCTGCACCATCTGCATGTGATCCAGATACAACAGACAGACTTGAACGGCTAGACCAAAAGCAGCTTGAAGTGTTGTTACAGTCACTGATGAACGTCATCATCGCAGATCTCAGTGCATTTGAATTGATCACAGCACCAATGGCTTCAAAAAAAGCAGATGCTGCCGCAATTCTGACAACACTAAGTGGGGATATAGAAAAGCTTGCCGAAGAAGGTAAGTGGCAAAATAATGCATTTGGGTTCTGTCACTTGTGTGTGTTTGTGTGAATGTGTGTGTCTGTGTCTGTGTGTCTGTGTGTGTGTGTGTGTGTGTGTGTGTGTGTGTGTGTGTGTGTGAGTGTGTGTGTGTGTGTGTGTGTGTGTGTGTTCTTCACTTTTATGTTTGTTAATTAGTTACATTATAAGTAGTTATATTATTCACATAAATCAAAAATAAATTTCAGTGCAAATATCAGCGTGTGTATGTGCATGCATGGCAGCCTGTAGGGTAGTGTGAACGTGCAGCTCCACATATGAGAAATGTGGCTGCAAATGAAAATTGTATTTAAAAAAATGGCGTCATGATTTGTGCTTACCTAACTGTGCTGACTCTGCTATCCCTGCCTACCCTGACCCTGCTGCAGCGTAACAAACTGCACGTGTTGCACGAACTCCTACCACCACCGCCACCACCATCCAGCTCTTCTCCCTCCACCGCAATGACACTCACCAACGCAGACACTAGAGTATCCTTCATACGTCAAATAGGCCGCAAACAAAATAGACTTGACCCAGACATCAAACAACATATTTCAAACCTGGGTATCCATCGCCGTAAAACCAGAAGAGGAACACGTGCAGGCATACGTCATCGCCTGCGGTGTGCTCAGCCTACACGTGTCTCCCCCCTCACCTCTGACGTCACTTCCACTTCTGAGACTACTGCAACCACCACCGACCACACTGCCTCAACTCCCTGTCATATGCTTCCCTCCACTGCTGATTTATGTGACTCTGACGATGTTTTCACTGATTGTAATGTGTTTCATGCTGCGTGTATAGATTCAAATCCCCAACCTGACCTAGTTCCTTTACCACCCTCCACACCCGACTCAGCATCCAAACTCTTGTCTGTTCTTCCACTGTCTACTTCACCACCATCGCTTTCATCCTCATCCTCTGATTGTCTTCACAACTCACCACTTTCAACTTCAACCTCTCCCCCGCCTTCAAATCTTCTTAACATCTGTCTGTACAATGTGCAATCCGTCTGTCCAGATGGCAAGGCCGATCTTCTTTCTGATTTTATCTCTGAGCAGAACATAGACTTAGCTTTTCTCACTGAAACATGGTTAAAACCACAGGGCAACGAACCAAAAATAAAACAGCTGACACCACCTGGCTATAAAACTTGTTCTTTCCCTAGACTCTCCCGTGGAGGTGGCATTGCCATCACCTACAAAGACACTCTGCACCCAGCTCTTTCCTTCTGTCACTCTCTCCCTTTCTCACCTGCATCCTTTGAAGTCTGTGAACTCAACCTCAGCTTACCTGGCCACTCTATCACTTTCTGCTGTCTGTACCGTCCACCTCCTAGTCGTAAAAACAATCTAACATCTTCCCTTTTTCATCAAGAATTTCAGTCACTCCTGGATCATTACAGCCTCTCTCCCAAGACACTTATCATTCTTGGTGACTTCAATTTCCACTTTGACAACCAGTCTTGTCCAGATGTCAAGCATCTTTCTCTTTCTCTGTCCAACCACTCTCTTTCCCAGCTGGTCAGCGAGCCAACTCACTGGTCAGGTCACATCTTAGACTGGCTCATTACTGATCTTTCACTTAAACTCGTCACATCTGTGTCCGTCACTAACGAACTGCTTTCCGATCATTCCGCCATTCTCTTCTCTCTCAACGTCACTAGGCCTATCAAAAAGAAAAAGCGCATCACCCGTCGCAATCTCAAGGCAATTGATATTCAAACCTTCTCTTCTCAAGCTGCCCAACACCTATCCAAACCCCCTGAACACACTGACCCTTCCGTACATTACAACACTGTTTTAAGCCAACTGCTCGATGAGCACGCACCTCCCACTGATGTTGTTCTGCCTGATAGGCCCTGCGCCCCATGGTATACTCACAACATACTGGTTGCAAAGCGCAAATGCCGACAACTTGAGCAAAAATGGCGAAAAACAAAAACTGAAATAAACAAACAGCTCTTTCAAAAACAAATCAACAAAGTCAAAACCCTAATCCACTCAGCGAAGACAAACTATTTTTCTGCTCAAGTTCTCGATGCCACGTCCATGAAATCTCTTTTTTCCCTCACCTCAACTCTCCTTGGATCTGCAAAGGCTAGTCCTCTGCCTACTGTCCACAGCCACTCTGAACTTCCTGGTATATTTTCTTCATTTTTCTCTGACAAAGTCCGCAACATCCGCTCCAAACTGGATCAGACTTCTTTCCGACCTGCACCTCCTGATCCCCAATTCACTGGCACTCCTCTTCTTGTCTTTCACCCAACAAGCGATAAAGAAATCAAGAACATTCTGAAAGAAATGACAATAAAATCATGCGATCTCGATCCTGTACCTGCTTCTCTTTTCATTCAGTGCATCCCACAGCTTATATCTACTATCACAAAAATAGTAAACTCATCTCTTCTTTCTGGAAATTTTCCATCAGCTCTCAAAACTGCAATAGTCACACCTCTGCTCAAAAAGCACGACCTCGATCCTAACATCCTGAAGAACTATAGACCCGTCTCTAATCTGCCTTTTATCTCTAAAGTCCTTGAAAAAGTTGTTCTGAAACAACTCATTAGCCATCTTCTTTCCAATAATCTCTTTCCCCCTTTTCAGTCTGCCTATCGCATCAACCACAGCACTGAAACCACCCTGGTTCATACTCTAAACATGCTTCTCCATGCTTCTGACTCGGGGAAAATCTCCCTTCTTACTCTTCTCGACTTATCTGCTGCCTTCGACACTATAGACCATTCAATTCTCCTCTCCCGTCTCCAAAACATGTTTGGCGTTAAAGGCACAGCCCTCACTTGGTTCACTTCATACCTCGCAGACCGAGTCCATACAGTTGCAGTAAACAAGATTCAATCAGCACCTGCCAAACTGGAATGTGGTGTCCCTCAGGGATCAGTTCTGGGCCCTCTTCTTTTTACCCTCTATACTGCTCCACTGTCACATATAATAGACCGTCATCATATCAATTATCACTTTTATGCTGATGACTCGCAGATTCAAAGCAGTGACACACCTGAAAATCTTCCTTCTCTCTTGACAAATATGACCAGCTGCCTTCAAGACATCCAACACTGGATGATACAAAACAAATTACAACTAAATGCAGATAAAACCGAAGCCATGCTTGTAGGCACCAAACACAAACTCTCCTCCATTCCAATAACTTCAATAGAATTCGGCAATACGTCAGTTCCGCTATCCACTTCTGTGAAGTATCTAGGAGTCGTTGTCAAAAACACTCTCTCCATGCAAAAATTCATTACCCAAACCTGTCAGTCATGCTACTATCAACTACGGCGTATTAGCGCAATTCGAAAGTACCCGTCCACTGATGCAACTTCCAAACTTGTCACTTCTCTTATTCTCTCACGTCTGGACTATTGCAATTCTCTTTTGGCTGGTCTGCCAGCATCATCCATCCACTCCCTTCAACGCATACAAAACTCCGCAGCTCGTCTGGTCCTCAGAAAGAAAAAATCTGAGCACATTACCCCTCTCTTGCAATCTCTTCATTGGCTGCCCCTACCACAGAGAGTAAACTACAAGATCAATACCCTCTGTTACAAATGTCTCCACAATACTGCACCCTCCTACCTCTGTGAATGTCTTCACTTGTACACACCTTCTCGCTCCCTCCGCTCGTCGGCAGATACCTTGTCCCTAAGAACACCCAGATTCAACCTATCTACCGTTGGCCGCCGCTCTTTCTCTGTTTCCGGTCCATCGATGTGGAACGACCTTCCTCTCTCCCTACTTATGACACTTTTAAATCCAACCTCAAGACACACTTATTTCAAACCTAAGTTTTTCTCCTTCCGCTTCCATCTCTTACCTGTCCCTGCCTTCAACATCCACCTGCCAAAGTGTATAACGTTTGTGGGTGTGTGTGCGTGCGCGCGCGTGCTGCGTGCGTGCGTGCGTGTGTGTGTGTGTGTGGGGCATTCGAATTTGTCAAAACTGTAAATAGTTGCTGATTGTGCGTCGTGTAGGTTGAATGCAAGCGCTTTGATTTGTTTTTTGCAAGATATAGCGCTATACAAATTCCATGTATTATTATTATATGTACAATGTTCTCTGTACATAATTATTATACGTGTGTGTGTGTGTGTGTGTGTGTGTGTGTGTGTGTGTGTGTGTGTGTGTGTGTGTGTGTGTGTGTGTGTGTGTGTGAGAGAGAGAGAGACAGAGACAGAGACAGAGAGACCGACAGACAGACAGACAGACAGACAGAACTCGAACTCGAATCTTTTATTGAAGATATATGGATAACCCAGAGGCTTCTTTACACCAGGTCCTCATTAAAAACAACAACAACACCCCCCCCCCAAAAAAAAAAAAACAAAAAAAAACAAACAAACAACACAAAAAAGCAACAACAGCAACAAACCCACGAGCAAACAATCATAAAGTATTATGTAACATAAAGATATAATAAAGCAAATTATAAACTTGATCACTTAACTATTTATGTAACCAACTCTCCAACTACACTCACAATTACAAGCACAAGCAAAATCACAATAATGTACTATTACAAGTCAATACTCTTACTAAAAGTCTTATCCAACATGACACTCTAGATTACAAATTCAAATCATTCTACGGTTACAAAACAAGACGCATCCCTACATAATTTCAGTAACACAAAAAGCAAACAATCAGATTTACAAATATCACGCGCGCGCGCGCGCGCGCACACACGCACGCACGCACGCACGCACGCACGCACGCACGCACGCACACACACACACACACACACACACACAGGGGGACGGATAGCCTAGTGGGCAGAACATTGCGCTGGTAATTTGACGACCCGGGTTCGAGTCCGGTCAAGGAGATTTTTCTCCTGGAGTTAAGATCAGTGCTGACTCCTTTCTCCCCAAAGTCCTTTGGATGAGACTTTAAACCGAGGCCCCGTGTGCGAACGCACGCAGAACATCTTGCGCACACGTTAAATCCTGTTCCGCTTTTCGTAAGAGTAGGCCATTGTGTGCCGGTGGGAACAGATGACATTTACAAAAAAACTGCATACACACGGGGACTGGATGTAAAAAAGCACAAGAGTGCTTATTACATTATCCTCGATATAAAAAAATAACATAACACACACACACACACACACACACACACACACACACACACACACACACACACACACACACACACACACACACACACACACCAATAAAACACACTCATGAATACTATTGATGAATGCCTATAGGAATAAACATACCATCCAAGACGACATTCTAATCACAAATCCAAATCATTTTATTCTAACAGAACAAAACGCGCCCCATAGACCATTTAATAACATAAAGAAAAAAAATAAATTTCAAGATAATTATAATTTCAATACACACACATACGTGCACGCGCGCACACACACACACACACACACACACACACACCCACCAAACTTCAAGGTTATTATTACCCACCTATTCATGAACACGTTGATGCTGTTAGTAAAATCAATACAGCAATATATATCCAAGAAGGAATAGATTATAGTGCATGCTGTTCACCTATGCCTAGTAATATACCAGATTCGTATTCGTGCGCTGCCCGTGTAAAGTTTTCAGACCATTTAGTCATGAACATTGTTTCTGTATATTTGCCTAAGGGAGCTAATGACTTTAATACAGAATGGCTGCACTCAATACAAGATGATCAGAAGTGGCTGGTAGCAGGGGATTTCAATGCCCATGCGCCCTTTTGGGATAAAGGAAGTATATCTATCTCTTGCAATCGATTTTTAGAAAATATAACAGACTCTTGCCTGTGCCTACTAAATGATGGAAGTGTCACTAGAATACCTGACATTTCTACTCATAGAGCATCAGCATTAGATCTTTCTTTAATATCTTCTGCTCTTGCTCCTGAATGTACGTGGGCAATATATGAAGATACATTGGGAAGTGATCATCTACCTATTACCATTACTTTTAATGAAATGTCAGTCCCCTGCAACTCTGAAAAAGATAAACTCCCAAAATTTAACTATAAAGTAGCCAATTGGCAAAAGTTCAAAAGTATTCTTTCTGCCTACAATACAAACAGCTTGTATTCTGAAAACATAGACCAATTTTATTCTGTCTTTACTAATGCCATCATTCAAGCTGTTTACCTATCCATCCCAACCATAAACTCTTCAAAATCAAGAAAGTATTCAGGAAATATTTGGTGGACGCCTGCCTGCGAGGAAGCAGTGACCAGGAAACGTTTAATGTACAAAGCATTTTTAAAGGATAAGACACGAGAAAACCATGAAAAACAGAAGCAGGCAAAAAACTACAGCAACATGGTCATAGCTCAGGTGAAACGACAATTCTGGTCTTCGTTTTGTTTCAACGAAGTATCAAATCAAAAAGATTTGAACAAAGTGTGGCAAAAATTTCATGAAATGAAGAAAGGTGTTATTTTACCCACTTGTCCAATTAAAATTAAAAACAATGAATTTCCATCGAATGCAGAAAAGGCTGAGACTTTTGCAGATATGTTTTCAGAGTCCCGGCGTATTGAAGGTCTCTCACCTAAAAGAGCTAAATATAGAAAAGTTGAAGAGAACAAAGAAGAAATATAAAGACCCAAGTCCTAATAATGATGAGTACATTAATGCCCCTATAACAATCCATGAGGTAAAAGATGTATTGTTTTCTCTTCCTAATAAGAAAACGTCTGTTGGATTAGATGCCATATCTAATGATATGCTTAAACAGTTACCAGAAAACTTCATTTTTCTCATGCATAAACTTTTTCAAAAAAGTTGGACTGAAGGTGTAATGCCAGTGAACTGGAAGCAGTCTATCATTGTTCCCATTCATAAGCAAGGAAAGCCTAAAACTGATAAAACTAGTTATAGGCCCATAGCACTAACTTCTAACATTGGTAAGCTTATGGAGAAAATCATTCTTAGGAGGCTTGTGTATTATTGTCAGAAAAATAAAGTTGTTCCTGTCAATCAAGCAGGCTTTCAAAAAGGTAGATCTGCAATCGACAATTTAGTTAAATTAACAACACAAGTCAAGCAACAATTTGCAAGAAGAAAAAATCTTCTTGCAACATTTTTTGATGTGAAAAAAGCCTATGACCAAGTTTGGCATGCTAAATTACTGCATAAACTGAAAACTATTGGCTTTTCTGGATATTTTTACTATTATATCAAAAGTTTTTTATGCAACAGAAGTATGCAAGTAAGAGTAGGGAATGCATATTCAAACTTTAGGTCATTGCATATGGGTTTGCCACAGGGTTCTGTAATAGCCCCCTTTCTGTTTAATATACTGTTATATGATTTACCCACAAAACTGTCTAAAGATGTCGTTCTAGTACAATATACTGACGATATATGTATATGGATGAATGTCACTTTGAAGCGCACTACAACAAAGAGGATGATAAATTATATCAAAAAAGTATATCAAAAAGAGCTAGATAATTTACATAGATATATTTTTGAAAATGGTCTGACATTGTCGACAGAAAAAACGCACATTATGCTTTTTAACAATGGCAACGATCCAGAGACATTGCCACAGTTTAGGATTGGAGGGGAGGCAATCCAGTATAAAAATACCGTCAGATTTTTAGGCATTCAGCTTACATCAAAATTAACTTGGAATGCTCATATTGAATACATTCTAACAAAAGCAAGGAAATGCATTAATTTTCTTAAAATGGTTAGTAGACAATCCTGGGGACAATATATCTTCACTCTAAAATGCTTGTCTATGTCACTTGTACGTTCCAAATTATCATATGGCCAAGAAGTCTTTTTCAGTGCTCCCAATTACTTACTTAAAAAACTCCAAAGTATAGATTGTAAGGCATACAAACTTGCACTTGGGGTACCATTCCATGCATCCACCATAGGAACTTATAAAGAAATTGGGAACTTCCCCTAGCTGATTACCGACAACTTTCATGCGCCAAATATGTGTTACGGAGCACTAATAACGAAAATTTTGCCTCAAGTGAATTAAAGATTCAAGCAGAAACGAACTTTCCAAAAAGGGCTAAACATATTTCATGTTTAAAGCCTATTGGTACTTACGTATCAGAACTTTTTTAAAAATCTGAACTTAATCAATATAACTTAGAAACACAAAAAGAAGTGCTACCATGTCCATCATGGGAGATGAATAAAGCAGGTTTTGATATAGATTATACTGATGAAAAAAAGAACGAAAATCAAAACGTCATGGTTGCAGATGTCTGGTCCCATATTGAAAATAAGTATTCTGACTACTTAAAAGTTTATGCAGATGGATCAGTTTTAGAAAATCATAACACAGGCTCTGCATTTGTCATACCAGCGCTTAAAATAGAAAAATCATATTATCTTGGTAAACATCGTTCAATATTTACAGCTGAACTTATTGCAATTCTTATGGCTCTTAACTATATTCTTGATGTTCCATGCTTCTTCTTTCAGATCTTACTTTGTGTTGATTCGAAGTCGGTACTGTATGCTCTGAAATCCCCAAATTTTAAGAAAGTTTCCACAATTATTTTTGAAATTAACCAAGTCATACACCTCCTAAGTGTAAGAGGTATCCCTGTTTCATTTTGTTGGATACCTTCTCATGTTGGAATTTTTTCAAATGAGTGGGCTGACAGAGTTGCAAAAAAGGGGGCAAGACATGAAATGGGATCGATAGAACTGCATGTTCCCTTATCTATACAGGAGAGATACCGTATATTAGAGCAGACATCATGGGGTAAGTTAAAAGAATCTGGTCAATTCAAGGGACGGTCTTTAAAGAGTCGTCTAACTACTGCCCATATTTCTTTTAATATGGCTCCTTTTCAAAAAGATTTAAGTTTTCTAACCATAAGAAGGGTTAGTTCATTATATTTTAGAATGAAATTAAATGCATTTCTTACCAAATTTTGCAAAAATGTCCGATGTCTATGTGGAGATAATATTTCAAACACTCATATCATATTTGAGTGCCCAATTCTAAAACCATTTTTGCCTGCATTTTCTGAGCAGTCTCTGGAAAATGTTCTTGAAAATTCAAAGTTAGCCTTTGCCATAGTTGGATGTTTACTGCACAGCCCACTTGAACATTTACTGTAGTTACATTATTATTGTTAATTGTTCCTACTTTGTTGAGTTTAAATTTTGCTCCTGGTTTTAAGAGTATTGTTTTTATCGTTTTTTTTTCTCTTCTTTTTTTTTCAAGGTACAAAAACACCACCATTAATGCTATCTTATAATGCTTTCTCTTTTCACCCCTTCCACTCACTTCCATAACTTCCATTACACTTTCCACTTATCTTGTCTAATATCACTTAGAGTGAACAGACGTTAAATTGAAGACAACAACAACAACAACAACACACACACACACACACACACACACACACACACACACACACACACACACACACACACACACACACACACACACACACACACACACACACACACACACACACATAGGAGACAACGCTCTTATTTTTCCAGAAATTATCCAAGACAGTTCTGGTATAGGAACAATGATAGCCATAATTTATGTGAGCAGGCCATATATTCGATGGTGACTGTTATGTTTCTCTTGAGAATGGCCAGCTAGTGGCCTAATACATTCAAAATACAAACGTACGGCCTTGCGCACAATAAAAACTGAACAACGTGGCACTTGGCTGGAACCGGAAGTGACCTTTTATTCAAGGGAAATAACTCATATTACATATTACAATCTACTTTCAATTTCAGTTAGGCTTTGGACACAACATCCCTCCTCAACTTAAATGGACAATTACAATAAAAATGAATTGTCAAAGAGTAACATCCGAAACTCGAAAATTTGAGGAAGATATGCATTGTGCGTTAATTTGAATTCAATGGTTTCTGAAAATTAAACCTTTGGCTTTAACAATATATATTGAATACACATCAGTAAGCAGATACATGTCTTGGCTGCATGTGAGTGTGTATGTCAGAATCAATGTGAAAATTCAAAACATCCAATAGAATAAAATAAAGGGATGCAAACACATGAGTGACTGGTTACGCCTCCTGTGCTAGTATAAGAACGTCATATAAAAATCAAATTAAATTCTGCTCGAACAAATGATAAACTTGAATGTCAAGATATTCAGTTTTTGATGAAAAAGTGTCCACTCAGTTCTGAATGGTTTCTTGGAATTCATGTCAGGTCCTTCACTCATATGTAAATATATGACTTGAGGTTTAAACTTTCATGAATAAAATGAAATGAAAGAAATTTCAGTAGGCTAATATGACCAAAATATACGATCACTTAAAAACTATAATATTGTGACCTCTCTACACGATCACTTAGAATCAAGTTGGATCAGCCTAGCTACACTGCTGTCTTTCTTGATATACAGTCCATAAACACAATCCAAACTACAGAGCATTCTGATGCTCTTCTAACAATAATGAAAATACAATATTGTGACCACTCTACACGATCACTTAAGATCAAATTGGATCAGCCTAGCTACACTGCTGTCCTCCTTGATATACAGGCCATAAACACAAATCAAAACTACAGAGCATTCTGGCGCTCTCTAACAATGACTAGAACATAAATGATATTTAATATCAAGCAATGTTTGAATTTGACTAAATAGAGAGACAACCTAACTACACGTTGTCCTCTAGTGACAGGTCATGTACAAAATCGACGTAATGGTTTAGTTGAGGACGTAGTCTTTCAGGTAAGTTGGAGTTTTGGTGGTTCGCCCTGGATGTCTTGTACTGGGTGATGGAAGCTGGTTGGAGCTTGTATTGTTGTTCCCAGTTTCTCCAGTTGAAGGAGTCTCAGCAGGAATGATGTCTCCAGGAATGATGTCTGGGTCCTCTGGAGCATCAAGTTCTGGATCGTCGTCAGGAATGTTGATGTGCGCTGGCAGCTGTTGAAAATGGGATGAATTTCTGGTGATGAGAGATCCGTCAGGGCGGCAAGCTGTTATCATGCTCCCCTTCTTCTCTTTCACCAGACATGGCGTCGTGTTGTACGGCGTTGTCAGCGCATTTTGTTTGGGCTGCTTGACCAACACGTAATCACCAGGTGCCATCTTTGCTTGTGCGGTGTGACGGCGGGCATTAACATATTCTGCCATCTTTCCTTTATTGTGATGGTCATTGTGCGCAACACGAGCATGCACAGGGACCGGAGAGAGATGTTTTGGAGCTGTGGGTAGACTGACGTTCATATTCCGTCCTGTCATTGCCTCAAATGGCGAGACACCAGTTGCAGTGTGTGGCGTTGCCCTAAATGTTCGGAGAAACGTTGGGATTTCCTCCTTCCAGTTTTGGCCGTCAGCTGTTGATGCACGGATATTGTTTTTGAGGGTTCCCACGAAGCGCTCAGCTGCACCGTTCGCCTCAGGCCACACAGGCGTAATTTTCCTGTGCCTGAAACCATTCCTCTCAGCGTATTGTGCAAAACCTTGACCATTGAATGGTGGGCCATTGTCTGTCTTGCAGATTTCAGGGAAGCCTTGGCGTGCGAAAATTTGGTCCAGACAGGGGAGTATGGTCCTTTCTGAAGTGGATGAGACGATCTCCACTTCTGGGTATCGACTGTATTCGTCAGTGACCACCAACACGTATTCTCCCGATGGAAACGGTCCAGCGAAGTCAATCGCCACTGCTACCCATGGGCCTGAAGGGAGTGGTGTTGGTTGGAGAGGTTCTCTCTGTGTTGGTCCTTTGTACGTGGCCTGGCATGGAATACATGACTTAACGGTATTCTCAACTAGTTTGTCGATACCAGGAAACCAGATTTTTTCCCGGATCAGTTGCTTGGTCTTCACGATACCTTGGTGTGACTGGTGAGCAATGTCTATGGCTTGGTTCCGAAGTGATTGTGGAAGAATGAGACGATGACCTCTAAGAACAAGTCCATCATGCACGGATCACTCGTCTTTGAATCGTGCAAAATCTGAAATATCACTTCTCCACTGTCCAGTTTGGACTGCCTGCATAACTTTCTGGAGCTGAGGGTCTTTCTGAGTTTCAGCTCGAACATCATCTTGCGTCATTGCTTTCGGTACTGCAAATCTAGCTAGGAATGCAATGTATTCCTCACCAGCGTTGTCTCTGGCAGGTGTTGTTTGAGGATGCCAGCTGATGTAGTCAGCTGGGTTTTGTTCATTTCTGCCTGGCCTGTACATGAATTCGACCTCATACGGCATGAGTCGAAGACGCCATCTCTCAATTCGGGCTGTTGTTGGGTTTCGGCTTTTGACTATCCCGAGCAGTGGTTTGTGGTCAGTGATGAGTTTGAATGGAGCTCCTTGCACGTACAAGTGGAAATGTTTGATTCCATAGACAGCAGCAAGCATCTCTCTATCTGTCTGTGAGTAGCGTTTTTCGACGTCTGTGAGCGCTCGGCTCGCGTAACAGATTGCCTTGTTGTCTTGGACGAGAATCGCCCCAGGACCAACTGGGCTAGCATCCACCAGAACAGACGTTTCTTTAGCCGGATCAAAGTATGCCATGACTGGGCTTGAGGTGAGCATTTCTTTCAGCTTTTCGAACGTCGCCTGTTGAGCTGCTGACCAGGTCCAACTCACATCTTTCTTGAGTAGTTCACGCAGTGGACTGGTGATTGTCGCATACGCAGGAATGTATCCAGCCATGTACTGAGTCATACCGAGAAACGATCTGAGTTCAGTGATGTTTGTAGGTGCAGGGGCATTGAGAATTGTCTTGGTTTTCTCTGATCTGCGGTCATCCCCCCTCTTCCAAACACATGGCCAAAGAATGTCAGCTCGGATGCAGAAAAAATGCATTTTTTGCGGTTGAGTTTTGCTCCCACCTCTTGTAGGCGTTGAAGTGTCTTCTTCAAGCTCTTGTCATGTTCTTGCTGAGTATCCCCGAAAACAATGATGTCGTCAGACAGATTTCTAACACCAGTACCAGTACCAGTACATTGGAGTACATTGGATATGGTGTTTTGGAAAATTTCTGAAGCTGCATTGACTCCAAATAACAGCCTTTTGTATCTGAACAATCCAACGTGAGTCGAGAATGTGGTGATCTGACGAGAGTCTGAGTCAATTTCCAGCTGATGATAGGCTTGAGTCATGTCAAGTTTGCTGAACCTTGTAGCTCCATTCAGATCTGCTATCAAGTCGTCGAGTGTTGGCATAGGATGTTTTTCTCTACCTAATGCTTTGTTTGGTTCGGGCATATCAGCGCACACTCTGACTTCTCCCTCACGTTTCTTGGGGACGCACACAATAGGGCTGACCCAGGGAGTCGGTCCAGTTACCGGCTCGATGATGTCCAAATCTTGAAGTTTCTTCAGTTCAACCTCCACCTGTTTTCGAAGATGGAATGGAACACGTCGGTGCTGTTGAGCAACAGGCTGTACTTCAGGATCCACATGCAGTTTGATTTTCGTATCTTTGATGTGTCCTAGTTTACCATCAAAAAGTTCAGTGAAGTTGTCAGCGATGGAACTTGTTGGTTGGGCAGATGTGTCCAAATTCAGGCTTGCAGAGAATGCAAACTGTATCAGTCCCAAAGCTTGTGCAGTGTCTGCGCAGATAAGACTATCTGTTTTCTTGTCACTATTGACGACGTAGAATTTTGCATGTGTTCTTTTGCCTTTGTATTCTAGGTCTGTTGAAAAGTATCCATCCACAGGCAAGGGTTTGTCGGAACCGTAGGCCATAATTCTTGGACATGGCTGTTTGAGTTTCAGATTTGTTGGGCATATCGACGTGTGCACAATATTTACTGTCGCACCACTGTCAACAAGAAATGACGTTTCTTTCCCAAACAGTGTGGCATGGACGGCTGGAATTTTGGAATTGTGGGTGACGTGGAAGACTGATTCCTCACTGGAGCTATCAGCTGATCTGTCACAAGTATTCGATACATTGTTGATCTTCACAGGTTTTTGTTTGGATCTACAAACACGGGAATAGTGTCCTATTTTTGAGCAAGCTCTGCACTGCTTTCCCGCAGCTGGACATCCGTCCAGATGTGGGAATGGTCCACCACAGTTACGGCATGTCGTGTTTTGTCTTGGTGGTCTGGAACTTCCTCTACCTCACTGAGAAAATCCACCTCTGCCTCTCTGCTGGAAGCCAAACTGTCCCTCACGAGTGTTTGTGTGAGAGGACTGACCCTGGCCTCCTCCTCTGCAATGCTTAGACCAGCAGAATTCTTGAGTGCGTTTACTTTGTGACTGTGAGCTGTTTTTTCAATGTCTGTAGCCCTAGCTTCGGACTTCGGATAGTTCTAGAGATCGTGCTTCCAAAAGTATCTGGTCCAGTGTAAACGAATCCCTAAGTGCTCTTCTCCTCAGTCTAGATGATGTGCAACCATGCAAAATTTGTGTCAGAATTTCACTGTCTGCATCGTGAAAATCGCAGTTTATTGCTAATGCACGGAGTCGAATATGGAAACTGTCAATTGTCTCACCTGTGTTTTGTGTCACATCTCTGAACTTCAGACGTTCATAGCTGGTAGTCTTCTTTGGGGTGAAGTATTCAGTGAAAGATGTCTTGAGCACATTGTATTCATTTGGTTCGTCGTCGATGGTTGCGCCGATCCCCTTTTTCTTGTCAGAGAAAGATTCGTAAATTTCGAAGATTTCGTCGCCTCCGTAATGAAGGAGTAGGGCTTTTTTTTTAGCGTCTCTTGTAATGTCCAAAGCACACACGAGATTTTCGAACTTTGACAGCCATTTCCGCCAACGTGTGCCAACGTTTTCATTGTCTTGATAGATGTGAAAATGTTCAAAGTGCGGCAGACTTGTCGCCATTTGGATGATGTATACTTGAAAAACGAACTTTACCTCGTCGCCAGTTGTTATGTTTCTCTTGAGAATGGCCAACTAGTGGCCTAATACATTCAAAATACAAACGTACGGCTTGCGCACAATAAAAACTGAACAACGTGGCACTTGGCTGGAACCGGAAGTGACCTTTTATTCAAGGGAAATAACTCATATTACATTTTACAATCTACTTTCAATTTCAGTTAGGCTTTGGACACAACAGTGACTTTTTGCTTTCTTTGAAGCAATGACCAGGCGTTGAATCAGAGGTTAATCTATTGTATAGTGTGTGCTACAACATTAACTAGTTTGCTTAATTTTTTGTATAATTATCTGCATATCTGTAGTGATCTGCCGGTTAGGGGGGGAGTTTTTTTGTTGATTTTTGGTGTTGTTGTTTTGTGCTTTTTTTTCTTCTTCTTTATTCTTCTTCTCGTTAGTTGTTTGAACTTGGCTGTTTTCTTACTTCTAGTATAGAGACTGGATTGAGAAGTGCTTAACCTAGATCTGTTTGGTTAAATACTTGTTGCATTTTTTAAAAACTTGTTTTTAGATTATTGGCTGTTTGGTTCATTTTGTCACTTAGACCTTGTATACTATAATGCATTCTAAACAACCAAGTCCACTTAAAGTCATGCAGTGGGATGCTCGATCAATCTCCACCAATTTACCCTATTTAGTCCAGCATCTTGCTGATAATCACTATCAAGCTATCATATTACAATCCCTCAATGTAACCAGGAGTAAACTACCCAAACTTCCTGGTTATTATTATCCACCAGAATATCAGCAAGTTGATGCTGCTACCAAAATTAGTGCAGCAATTTACATCCAAGAAAAGATAGATTATAATGTTCGCTTTTCACCAGTGCCTAACCAAGTGCTTGATGTACATTCATGAGCAGCAAGAGTAAAACTTGCAGAGGATTTAGTGCTAAATGTTGTGTCTGTATATTTGCCTAAGGGCCTAATCCTTTTAATACTGAATGGATACACAGTCTTCAACATGACGAAAAATGGCTTGTTGCAGGCGACTTTAATGCTCATGCCCCCTTTTGTGATAAAGAGTGTGAAAAAATATCCAGTAACCGTTATGTAGAAAATGTAGTCGATTCCTGCCTTTGCTTAGTAAATGATGGCAGTGTCACCAGAATTCCAGACATTGCTACTCATAGAGCATCAGCCTTAGATTTAACATTTATATCTCAAGCACTAGCTCCGGAATGTGACTGGACTACACACAAAGACACCCTTGGCAGTGACCACCTGCCTGTTGTTATAACTCTATATAAATCAACTGCTACTTGTGACACCCCTACAGACAAAATTCCTTAATTTAATTATAAACGAGCTGATTGGAAAAAATTTTAAAGCATTCTTGCAGCTTATAATACTCAAAGCTTTGAAACTGATGATATAGACCACTTCTATTCCACTTTTACTGAAACCATCCTTCAAGCTGCTAGTTTGTCTATCCCTAGAATAAACATGTGCAAATCAAAGAAACATCATGGAAATATATGGTGGACACCATCGTGTGACCAAGCAGTTGAGAATAAATGTTCAATGTATAAGATATATATCTAAAAGATAAAATGCCAGAAAATTATATAAAGCAGAAAGAAGCCAAAAATCACAGCAACATAGTTATTGCTCAGGCTAAAAGACAATTTTGGTCTTCTTTTTGTAGCAGTGAAATATCCAGTCATAAAGATCTTAAACTTGGGACAAAATTAATGAAATGAGAAAAGGTGTCTGTCTACCAAGTTGCCCAGTAAAGCTGGGAAATAAAGAATTTCCATCCAACGAAGAAAAGGCAGAAGCCTTTGTAGACATGTTCTCAGAATCAATGCGTATTGAATGGCTATCATGTGAGCATAGAAAACATAGAACAGAAGAGGAAAACAAACTGGAGTTGCATGCTGAACCAGTCTCTGATAATAATGAATACGTCAACGCCCCAATCTTATTGAATGAAGTAAGAAAAGCATTACTTTCACTTTCCAACAAGAACATATCTGTCGGATTGGACACAGTATCTAATGACATTTTGAAACATTTACCTGAAAACTTTTTATCTCTGCTACACAAACTTTGTGATAAATGTTGGATTGGTGGTGTCATGCCAATGAAGTGGAAACAGTCTATAGTTGTTCCAATACATAAGCAGGGAAAGCCAAAAACAGATAAAAGTAGTCACAGACCCATTGTCTTGACTTCACATACTGGCAAATTAATGGAGTGAATTATTCTTAAATGATTGATGTATTACTGTCATAGAAATAACAATCCCAATCAACCAAGCAGGCTTTCATAAAGACCGATGTGCCATAGACAATTTGGTTAAACTTTCACACACATTAAGAGCCAATTTGCACGACGAAAACCTGTTCTAGCAACTTTTTTTTTTACATCAAAAAGGCTTAAGATCAAGTTTGGCACGCTCGATTGTTGCTCAAACTGAAACATCTTGGGTTTTCTGGACATATATACCACTTTATTAAAAGTCTTTTGCATAACAGAAGTATACAAGTCAGAGTAAATTATTCATACTCAGGCTGTAGGTCTCTTCACATGGGGCTACCCCAAGATTCTGTAATATCACCTGTCTTGTTCAATATTTTATTACACGATCTTCCAAAAAGGTTATCAAATGATGTCGTTTTAGTGCGATATGCAGACAACATAATGGATGAATTTAAACATGAAGCAAAACACACCAAAACGGACATTAAACTACATCAGAAAAATGTGCCCAAAACAACTTGACAACATAAATGACTATATTTTTGAGAATGGACTTTCCTTTTCTACAGAAAAAACACATCTAGTACTTTTTAACAATGGTAGTAATCCAGATGAGCTACTGATTTTCAGGATTGGCAGTGACATTATTCAAAATAAAAACCTAATAACATTTTTGGGTGTTATTCTTAAGTCTAAACTATCTTGGAATGCACATAAAAGTATACCTTAACTAAAGCTAGAAAGTGTTTGAATTGACTGAAAATTGTAAGTAAGCAATTTTGGGGAGAAAGCATTTTAAATCTGAAATGTTTAGCAATATCCCTTATTCGTTCCAAACTGTCTTACGGACAAGAAGTCTTTTTCAATGCACCCAAGTATAAAAAAGTTACTAAGTATGGACTGTAAGGCATACAGGCTTGCCCTCGGAGTACCTTTTCATACTTCTGCTTTCGGAATTTACAATGAAATTGGAGAATTGCCACTAAATGAATACTGACAGTTGGCATGTGCAAGATACCTACTCAGAAGCACAACCACGCAAAATTTTACTTCAGACGAAGTAAAAATTATATCAGAAATTAAATTTCCTAAAAAGGCGAAACAGATAACTTCTTTAAAGACAATTAGTGCGTATGTTTCAGACCTTTTGAAAAATCTGGAATCAATCAACACATCATGGACACACAAACTCAAATTTTACCTTATCCCTTATGGGAAATGAACAAAGCAAATTTTGATATAGAATACACAAATATGGCTAAGAGTGAAAATCAAAATTTCATGATTTCTAAAGTCCGATCACATATTCATCAGATATAGTGTCACCATTTAATAGTTTTTACAGATGGTTCACATCTAGATGATCGAGAAACCGGTTCAGCTTTTGTAATACCATTGCTTAAAGTAGAAAAATGTTATGTTGGTAAACACCATTCTATATTCACAGCTGAGCAAATAGCAATTTTAATGGCTCTTAACCATATTCTCAATCTTCTGCTGAATATATTTCAAACTTTACTACGTGTTGATTCTAAATTGGTAGGCTACTCTACGCACTAAAATCCACGAGTTCTAAGAAAATGTTTAAAGTTATATTAGTGATCAATCATGTCATACATGTTTTAGCCTAAAGGGGTATTTCTGTCACTTTTTGTTGGGTACCTTCTCATGTGGGATTCTTACCAAATGAGTGGGTTGACAGAGCTGCAAAGAAAGGTGCAAAACATGGAGAGGATTCTGTAGAACTACATGTTCCATTATCTTTACAAGAAGGCTATCACTTACTAGAAGAGGCATCGTGGAGCAGGGCCAAAAAAGCTTATTATCCAAAGGAGTACTTATCAAAAAGATCTATATTCATTGTCCCTGATGTAAGGCATATTCAATCCAATCCAATGATGTTGCTTAGAGCCCCGCCGACCACATAGGCCATATCAGGGCTATCACCACGTCACATTTTAAAACTCGTATTAAAAGTGTGCGACTATGTACAGTTTAAAACAGGGTATAAAACCAACTCGACTGTCCTTGCTTGTATCGACGCCCCGGTCAACCATAAGGGTCAGCCCAGGATGGCCACCGCGTCATGGGAAAACCCACATCAATCACACATAAAACAAGATAAAACCAAAACCAGATTCCTTAAAATGACTTTGTTCTTAGAGAGCAACTATACCACCTTCACTCATATCAGAAAAAGCCTAATTCTGTCAGGAAGTTAAAAATGGTGTCAGGTGGAACATCCCGAAAGAGGATCTTTCGGGAGTCCATGGTAAAATGCTTGTGCCTCATATCCTGAACATCCAGACACTTCGGGAGCAGATGCCTGATGGTCACCCGCACATCACAAGTCACGCACCATGGGGTTCCCTCGCCTTTCAGCAAGTGAACGTGAGTGATATGAGAATGACCCGTGTGTATCCTGGTGAGCACTGTCGCCTCCCTTCAGTTTTTGACACACAGAGGGAAAACCTCTTTCAGGTTGGGACGGATCAAAAAAAGTTTGTTGTCCATCAGAGCATTCTACCCCTCCTGCCAGAGGGAATGCTTGTATTGTTTGCTCCTAGGTCTCAGATCTGTGAACGGCATCGTGGACCCGGAAACCTCCTGCTCCGTGGCACGTCTGGCAAGACGGTCAACCGTTTTGTTGCCCCGAATGCCCGCATGCCCCGGGACCCACACCAAAACCATGTCACACCCGTCCCATCTCAAGGAAGTATACAGTTTGTAGAACTCCTGAAGTTTAGGGTGGTTTACATTCCTACAAACGATAGCCTCCAGAGCAGAGAGCGAGTCCACACAGACCAAGAAGTCTTTCTTTCCTGATCGCCTGATCAGTTGCAGGAACAAGACAAGAGTGCTCAGTTCGGCCGTGTACACCGAGGCATCCGAAGGCAGGTGCTCCGAAAGCGCCGACTCCTTGATGGTGGGACAATAGGTGGCGCAGGCCACCCCCTCCTCCGACTTGGACCCGTCCGTGAAAACCCTGGTGTAGGACCGATATGACGCACAGAGATCTCAGAGAAAGACCCTGTACGCCGTGGAGCTGGTGACATCTTTCCTGTAAGCTGCAAGATCAAAACGGACAGCCGGGGTCTCCACCATCCACATAGGCATCTCAGGGAACTTGGGAAGGTCGCAGATGACACCCAAATCAATCATATTGATCACTCTGAGATCTATACAAGTTTAATCACAGCAAGAGAGGCTAGTACTTTATTTTTTTGATAAAACTGAATACATTCATCACTAAATATAACAAAACTATAAAATGTTTGTGTGGTGAGAAAATTACAAGCAGTTATATAATTTTTGAATGTAAGCGTCTAAAACTATTCTTACCCTCTTTTTTGGAAAAATCCTTGGATAAGATTTTTTTTAATCTGGATTTGGCGTTTCATATAAAAAATCTTTAATGAATAGTCCGTTACGACATTTGTTATAGTTATAGGTCATACTAACAATTGTTATGTATTTAATTGTTGTTATCATTGTTTAGCCCTATTCTGTGTTTCTGTATACATTATTAAGAAACAAACACCCATTTTACTGCACACATTCATCAACACAATTGCCCCCTTCCCTGCCCATCCCATGGTCTAATATCACTTTGAGTGAACAGGCGTAAAATCGAAGCAACAACAACAACAACAACAACAACAACAACAACAACACACACACACACACACACACACACACACACACACACACACACACACACACACACACACACACACACACATTCAAAGCACAGTAAAAGCTATACAGGGGAGATACAACCAGCAATGAACAAAATAAGTATATAAGTATATGCTATGGTCTTTGCGAAAGACAAGATCATGTTTCATTCAGAACATTTCAAATAAATATTTATATGCTTTTTTTGAAGAAGACAGACTACATTTCTGCTTTATTTTATCTGGAATTTATCCCATTCTTTGCTTCCTGAATTCATGACGGATGACTTAAAAGATAAGTTCTTGGATGGGAGATACAATAGTACTCTTGCTCCGAATAATCCTTATCAAAAGTCTTCCAGAAAGATATTTTGGAGCAAGATTATTCATAATTATTTTTACATAAAAACACCTTTGGTAAAGCGACATCATAATTTGAAAGGAAAAATGTTAAGTTCTTTGTAATGTATATCCTGCAAAGATGTTGACTTAAGGAGTACAGTTTTTAATGAACGTCTGTATAAACTGTCTGTTCGCTTAAGGCAATTTTTACTGGCTAAATCCCAACACGTAGAGGCATAATCTATATCTGGTTGTATGTAAGCATGAAAAAATAACTTCCGGGTATGTTTGTCTAGCAAATGCTTTATTCTGTTCAGCTGAAAAAAATTGGGGGCTAGCTTCTTAGACAGAATTGAGGCATGACTTGACCTAGACAGATGATGATCAATATTTAAACCAAGCAATTTATGAGAATCCACTTCTTCTAAACTTTTGTGATAGACTTTCATATCTGGTAGATAAGAGTTTATATTTTGTCTTTTTTGCCTTGTTATAACTAGCATGAATTTTGACTTTCAGGGTGGAGAGCCATGTGATTAATTTCAGACCATTTGATAAGTTTATCAATATCTTTTTGTAATTCAGTGCATACAACTCTGGCATCTTTAGCTTTATTATGAATTGTGGTGTCATCAGCAAACAATTCACACTAATTTGATACACTTAAAGGCAAATCATTTACATAAACTGAAAAGGGAATGGGACCTACGACATATCCCTGTGGAACACCATAGTGAATCAGCATAAAAGTGGATGCTAGACAGTCCTGGTATATACTGCTTATCTTCTATTTCTAAGGGAGGAGGATATAAGTTCAACTGATTCTGGGTAAAAACCATGTATGTTTGGTTTTC
This sequence comes from Stramonita haemastoma, assembly GCA_030674155.1. Taxonomy (NCBI): domain Eukaryota; kingdom Metazoa; phylum Mollusca; class Gastropoda; order Neogastropoda; family Muricidae; genus Stramonita; species Stramonita haemastoma. The sequence continues at coordinate 4,604,433 of CM060328.1, read as the reverse complement.
TTAATAAGAGAGCATGATCAATTGTATTGAAAACCTTAGCAAAATAAACAAATACAGTTCCAGTAAACATCATTATTGATAATTTCATGCCACTGTTCTATAATATTCGTGAGTAAAGTGTGGCGTGAGGGATCTTTTCTGAATCCACTTTGATTTGCGTGAAACAAGTTATAAGTTGTAAAATGGGATAAGTGGTGGTGTTTAAGATGTTTTTTGATTGGTTTAGATAACGTTGACAGGATTGTTATTGGTCTATAGTTTGTGAGATCATTTGGATCACCAGATTTATAAAGTGGTAACACTTTGGCAACTTTAAATACTTGAGGAAAACTTGATTTTTCTGTACAAAGGTTATAAATATAAGCAATATGTTCAGAGATTATGGGTGCAGAAATTTTCAAAATTTTGCTGTCAATGTCATTCAAGCCCCGCAATTTGACAGTTTTGATGGAACACAATTCCCTGTATACTTCATGAACACCAATGAATCCAAATTTCAGCTTTGATTGACAATCTTAAGAATTGCAAAAATTCTGCAACAGAAGTAAATTGTTACAATTAGTATAATCAACAAGAGCATTTTTTTCTCTTACAGTAGAGAAATGTAACCAATAACTTATTTGATAAAGGGGTTACAGAGATGAAAAGTTTGCCAAATAAATGGCTTTCCAAAGTGATTTAACATCCTTTTTGATGAAATGATCTCACTGAAATTTTTCTTTTTTGCTACTCTTTTTAATACTGTTACCTTATTCCGTTGTTGTTGTTTTTTTAAGGTGTTATCCTTACCTGTTGTTTTCAATAGGAAATCACGTTTTGCTATGGTTGTTTAAATTTCATTAGAAAGCCATGGAGGCTTTTCTTTGATTTTGACACTTTTCATTTTAAGTGGTGCCTGTTTGTTATGAACAGAGAGACAGGTTTGGTACCACACATCAAGAGCTTCTTTAGGGTCATTATACTGATAAACTTCTTTAAAATTAGCCATACATAAATCAAAAAGAAATTTGTATCAAACGATTTCTAACTTTGGAAAGAAATGCATTTGTGCCTACAAATGGGAATTTTAGAACAAATGGGAATTTTAGAACCCTTTTTTGACCAAGTTAAACAAGTCAGAAAGTGGTCACTGAGCCCAAATATAGGTACAGATGTTTTTATTATGTTAGAAGGACTATTTGCATAAATGTGATGAATCAGTGTTTCAGAGGATGACACTTTTCTTGTTGAGGTGTTGATTAGCTGTGATAGACAATATGATTCATATAGGCTTTTCCATTTGTCATGGGGTTTATATAAATCAGTATTAAAGTCACCCGGTAAAATTAGTTCTATTGAATGGCTTGATACGTCATACATCAGTTCAAAACGATGAAACCATTCAACTTGTTCATCTGGGTTTCTGTAAAAGAAACCAATCAACATTGGTTTAGCCCCTCTTAAATTAATCTGTATCCATATACACTCAATACCATATTTGTCAAAATAGCTGATCTATTTATAACTAACTGATTGATGTACATATACTATTAGTCCTGTTTGAAGAGTGGCTTTGGCATCTGTTCTAATGGCATTGTATCCAGGACTTGATACAATATTATTTAATACTTTATCAGACAATCTATTTTCAGAAAAACCAAAAACATGAAAGCAATCATTTTCATTTGTAATAATCTGGTAGATGTCAGATAGTTTGTTTAACAGGTGGCATATATTTAGGTATCTTACTTTCAAAAAGAATTTGGACAACCACTTTTCCACTTTGAAATTATTTGCCATTACACCACAAATAACCTGTTAAAGATCAAAATGACAAATAGTTGGAAACATACAATCAGTAACGTTACCTATTTATTTATACTAACACAATAACAACAAACTTTAACTTTAAACATTTACACACAAGGAGAACAACTGGCAAAATGTATGCTAAAGAAAAAGTAATCCAACAAACTGGATGAACAAATAGTCAAATAAATGCAAATATAAAAGATATGAACAAGCACAAATCCAATGTAAACCAATGTGATTACAAGAAAGAAAGGAAACAAACAAAACCTGGTATACCACCTCAAACGAACAGGCAAGACCCAGTATACCACATCACAATGAACGTAGTGGTAGGGAGAATACTGTGCAGAACAAAAATGCAAGTCTAAAGCTTCAGTCCCTTTGTCCGCTTGGTCATGTGTCCTGCATAACAACAATAGCCACACACACACACACACACACACACACACACACATACACCTCCACACCCCTGCATACTGATATGATAAGTGAATAAGTGTATGGTCTAAAGCATCTTAGAAGGCTGATGCACACTCTGGTCATCTCAATATTCCTGTATGCTTGTGAGTCATGGACCCTCACAGCAGATCTGGAGAGGAGAATACGGGCCACAGAGATGATATGCTTTTGCAGACTCCTTGGCATCTCTTACAAAGACTACATTACTAACGAGGATGTGAGAATCAGAATCGGTCAAGCCATCGGGCCCTTTGAAGATCTCCTGACCACAGTCAAAAAACGCAAACTGAAGTGGTATGGGCACGTCGCAAGATCAACAGGGCTTGCCAAGATGATTCTGCAAGGAACTGTGCAAGGCGGGAGAAGGAGAGGCAGGCAGAGAAAGAGATGGGAGGACAACATCCTAGAGTGGACGGGCCTCAGGCTGAGTGACACCCTGAGAAAGGTCCAGGACAGAAGGAAATGGAGAGAGCTGGTTGCAAGGTCTTCCGTGGTGCCCCTATGGTCTAAACAGACAATGGGATAGAAGACGAAGAAGAAGAATCTTAGAAATCTTAACTGGATCACCAAATCACCATGACATCCACTGCCTTTGGTCATGCTGGGCTACCAGCTGTGAGGCTAGCTGCATTAGTTGCTGTGCACACAGACCAGCAGGGATGGTTGGGGTCCAGCTTTGTGAGAGTGGGTTGTGCATGTTTGGGGGATTAAACCCAAGGGAAGCAGAGCCCATGGGAAAGTTGGACTGTCTCCGACTGAAGTCTGCATTTTGTGCATCATAATGAGGGTAGTGATGTGTGAAGGGGAATCTGGGATGAGGGGCGCTGGGAATCCTATAGTCTGGGTAGGAGAATGGAGGTGGACATGGAACAGATGACTACAGTCCACCAGTCTGAGGTTGATTGTTTCCACCCAGGAATGATATATTTCTGGTGGTTTCTTGATGTTGGGATCCTCGGGAGAGAATCACCAGGATAATCAGTATTGTTCTGAAGCACCTGGTGACTCTCTACCAACAGTAATGGTGGAAATTCACTGACAGACAGGAGTGGCTCCCTTTGTATTATTTCATCCTTTACAGGTTTGGATAAAAACCTGGAGACTGAACCAAAGTTTTGTTTGGTGATCCAGGAGTTATCATCTGAAATAGGTTGATTGCGTGAATCATATCTCTTGCCAACAACCTGGCCTATACTGTCTGAGGGTTTTGAGTAACGTGAATGGGAAGTCTGGGGGAGAAATTGTTTAAAATTAATTGCTAGGCGGGCTGTTCCCTTTGGACTGGGGTGAACGGCATCTCTGTATAAAGCCTGACGTGGGGCACAATTCACAGTGATGAAACTTCCATGATTGTCAATCATGTCTACCTGCAAGTTAGTGCAGGCTGTGTACATATTTTTATTAGATAGTACTATGGCATTGTTTAGTTGGTGCCTTTCTCCAGCAGGAAGAATAGAGCTGAGAGCAGTACAAGCTGCAGGGAAACATGTTTTGCTCAAGGATATAAGCTTGGTCCAATTTTGAGTGGACATGGGTCCTCTTGGACAATCATTTATTCCTGTATGTATGATAAATGTTTTAACCTGTTCATGTTTGGATAGATCTTGCAGCCAGTTAATAATGTCTATTACGGATAGACCTGGAATGCATATTCTAAATAGAGAGTTACTCTGGTTATCCGGTGTTTTGGGATTTATGTGTCTGATTACATAGTCTCCTATCAAAACAGATGAAGCCTCAGCAAGGGATGGTTAGTTTCTCTAATATCAGCCTAGCAGTTTGTTCTACTTCCGTTTGTTCAGTGAAATTTCATACTGGGCTGAATTAATTAGTTTAGATGAGATAGGCATTTCCTTTTGTGAAAGAGAATTGGTTTTACTGCTCTCTGAAAAGATCTGGCCCCTGATTTAGATCTGACAGAGTTTAAAATCGGTTACTGACAGACACATTGATGACCTCATCACTTTTTTTTTTAATCATTGTCATCACTGTCAACATGGGAATCAGTGGAATGGTTTGGAAAGTTGTCAGTTACTGTGGAGTGTGCATGTGATTGCGGACGTAGAGAGTGACTGGGAATATGCACCGGTTTGTCTTTACTCTTGGTGGGTTTGTCAATTTCACACAAGTCATAAGAATTACATTGAGTGGAAACATCCTTTAGCATACATGGCTTTTGCTTTGTTTTAACTGGTGGGGGAATAGAACCCAGACATGTTTTCAGTGAATGGGTTTCTTTTACCAGGCTGTTTAAAGTTGTGTTCAAGTTTGTAACACTAAACTTCAAATCAGCAATCATAGACCCTGAAGATTCTTCCCTGAAGTTAATATGATGCTTTATTTCCTTTTTGATTGCAACTTTTCATTCTTCTTGGTTAATAAGGAAATTAGTTGCTAGGTCAAAATGATTACTGAGAACGAGTTCTAAAGTTGATTCAGTGTTTTCTAGCTTGTCGGATATAGTCTTGTTTTAATATAAGGAAGGACACAATGTTCACCTCCGATATATTTTTGCTGATTTAACTGCTTTTGGGGTGTCTTTTAAAGTAACTTTTTGACTTTTTCCCATGCAACTAGTGGAAGTTTGAGTTTCTAACAAGTTGGAAACACATTGTTCATTATTGTGGCTAGAAACATTGTTAGTCTCACTTGAGTTTGTTTAAATCATTTGTAGGGGTTGTAATAAAAGAGATACATTGGAAGAGTCATTCCTGTGTTATTTCAAAAACCCTTTATCAAAGTACCACTGGTTTGATGGTGGAAGTGAAGATGCTGAAGGCAGAACAGTATCTGCACTGAGATCTTCACTCGGTCTGGACAATAAGATGTTCTTGCCTTCATCTTTGAAAAAGGCAAATGGCGCTGAAAGCAGAGAACTCTTCAGGATCTGCAGATCTAGGTTTCTGCAATGCTCTGTCATAATGTCTTTCAGAACTTCAAATTCTTTCTTGTTGCAGTTTTCACAGTCTACACCTTGGTATAACAGAGTTCCCGTGCTTTGACATGTGAAGTACAAGGAAAGAGTTATGCGTTTTGATCCCTGATTTTAAAAAATGCGTAAAACTGACTTTGTTAAGCATGATGGTATGGGTTGTTCAATCCATAGAGATGGGGAAAGGGGTTTTTATCATCATTGCCATAGTCCTCTTTCTGTATTTGGAATAATTCACTGGTAATTGAAGCATAACAATAGAAAGGCAGTTTATTCAAGTAAGGATCTCTTTTCTTGTGCAAGAAAACGTCTTTTGTAGACAGTCCAAAGTGGGCTGCTGTTTATTTTTGGGCAAAGGTGGGGTGGTGGTCATAACCTTAATCTGTGACATCACAGTTTGTATGACAGTGTAGTGGGTCCTACACGGGAATTATCTAAGTCGCCACTCTAATTCCCGTTCCGCCTAATTTGGTACCAGAAATTTAGAGTCCTAGACTAATTCCTCATTTCTTTAGTAACCCTAAAGAAGAGTAGGGCTCAGCTACTTATGGGCCGGGGAGTGATAAAGGGGGGATAGAAAGAGGATAGTAAAAAAAATAGGGGAAAAAGAAATATAGAAAGGAGGAAAGTAGGTGAGTGAAATTAATTACCTCAACTCACTCAGCAGCCACACTGAATACACTATGAATGTGACGAACAACAACATTCATTCAATGCGACTCCAGACCGAGTAAATTGGGTTTACACTTATATTTCACATCACAACCTACTACACTACAACATCAACATAAAGAAATCACTAATTGTACTGCAAGTACAATTAACAAAAAAACAAAAGATAATCTGTCTAGTCCTCAATACAAATTTGACCAAAAATCAGTCTCAGTTTAGAAACACTAATGATATGAGTGGAGGTGGAATGATGGTGTGGAGAGAAGGTGATGTGACAGAAAAAAAACGATGTTCCTGTAATAAAAAAAAAACATACAATGTGAAAAACATCACCACAAAACCAATCCTACCGCATATTTCAAATGCTCACACATCAACCATCAATCACTGAGCTAGTTTACAACAGTGAGCTCAATTACCAAAATGCCCTCTCACCCTATTCAGTTTGCGATTCTCATGAGAATAAAACATTCTCAAAACAATCTAACATAACCTCAAAAATTACCTCATAATTTTAATAGTTAGTCTCACACATGTTTCATTTCCTTTAGGACAGATGATGGTCCATCCTATGAAACTGTGCAACCATTAATAAAAAGGACTCTAAACTTATTTTAGATCAATGTCCCTGATGACATTCAAATGTCATTACACCTGTTTTAAAATTGCTAAGTGACTTCTCACAAATAAATCACAATTCTTAATGATAAAATCATTAATACATAATTTTAATAACTTGTCTCACAACATGTCTCATTTACTTTAGGACAGATGATGGTCCATCCTATGAAACTGTGCAAACATTAATACAAAGGACTAACTTATTTTAAATAAATGTACCTAATGACATTCCTTTGTCATTGCACCTGTTTGAAATTACTAAATGATCTATCACAAACAAGTCAGAATTCTCAGTGATAAAAATCATTACAAAAATCAAGTAGGCCTTCACACCCATATATTTGTAGTGTAAAGCCACACTAGAATATTTCCAGTATTTTAATAGCTGAACAATATTCTACCAAAGTTAAACTTACAACAAAAATCATGACTGCTCAAATTTGCCACATGCTTTCTTTGTTTCAAACAACCACTTAGGGCTCACTGTTAGTTAAATTTATGCCCCCACTGACATTTCAACTGTTTGCGTTTTCTAAATGATATATCACAAATAAGTCAGAATTCTTAGTGATGAAATCATTATAAAAAATTAAGTAGTCCTTCACACCCATATATTTGTAGTGTAAAGTCACACTAAAATATTTCCAGCATTTTAATAACTGAACAATATCCTACAAAAAATTAAACTTACAACAAAGGCCATGATGATGTTAAAATTTACCCCACGCTTTCTTTGTTCAAAGCAATCACGGTTCACTGTTAATTCACAGGTTGAAAGCCTGTGAAATTAAATCAAACATATAGATTTCCTGAACCTTCCAAAACTATTCTGAATTAAGCTGAAATTGGCTTAAACAGATAGTTTGATCAAAAACAAAGTTAATAAAATAAAATCAAACCTTAATGGGGAACATCCAGACTCAGAGAGTCCAAGTCACACTCTCTTCCCTCACTAGCCCCAGGCAGGAAGTGAGATTTAAACAGGAATATCCCAATAGGCATTTCTTTAAGGGGAGGTCACTCACAAAACAAGAGAACTCTACAAGGGAGTTACTGAACTTATGCTTAGTAACACACCAAACAAAAATATGTTTTTGTGAGGGGGGTTACACACACCCTTCGCAGGAAAATGTTGCTATCCTTTTTCCCAAAAAAGTGCCAACATTTCAAACAAAACAAAAACTTTACCCTCTCTGGGGGCAAAAAAACTTGTCTTCAGCTTGAACAAAAAGTATAACCAATCCAAGGTGGGTATCAACATTTATCCTAAAAATTTATATGAGACCAAAACCTTCCAAAGCCTCCGCTTGATTTTGATTCTGCATATCTACCCAATCTGATTTGGATACTGGAAACAGAACTCAACACACAAAAACGTTTCACATTTTGAAAAAATGAAGGAAACGTAAACCCAAACATGACTCTGTGGACCCACAAAGTCACACCCTGCAAATAAGCAGTGAAACAAGAAACATTCAAAAAACATGAACTTGTGGACTCACAAAGTCACACTCTGCAAATATGCAGTAAAACAAAAACATACACAAGAATTACAGCAATCTCAAGACCACCCTTGGTTGCTGACATACACCCTCCTTCTCTTCCTGCAACTGTTTAGGTTACACAGGAACAAACTCACACCTGTCGGTCAGATCCGGAGTTTTAACACTAACAGGATCTCCACGCAAAATGGATCTCCTTGGTTCAGGAACTTGCTTCCATTCCAACTTCTCTGGGATGGACATTTCCCAGCCAGGCCTACCCACACCAGACAATGAACTCCTCTGACCACTAACTGGCAAACTCTTATGGGAGCCGTCTTTCAAGGCATCCTACCGATTGTTGGAAAGAGGCTTGGAAATACCAATGCCTTGACCACAACCCTTTCTTCCCTTCTGATCAGGAAAATTACTTGGACTGTCTTTTCCTCTGCACCATTTCCTTCTGGAAAGGTGAGGAAAACAAACATTATCCCAATGGTTGCCTCGAGAGCTACCATCCACAACCACTTTCTGGTTGCATACTTCCCAAACACCACCCTGACCACTACCACAACCTCGCCGATGTGGCGGTGTGTAGCAACTGGGTTTGTTCTTGTAGGAGGATTCTTCAGGTTTTGCAGAAACCCCATTCTCACTGACTTCTACTTAAGTAGGCTGTGCCTTCTTTCTCCGCCTTGCCAACTGTGACTTGACCGGGCAATTACGAACAATGTGACCAACACTTTTGCATCGGTAGCAGGAACCCTTCGGCTTCTTTGACTTAGAGTGGCCTCTGAGTCTCTCTGCTACAATGCCTGCCAACTCTTTATAGTTGATGGCCACCTTTGCCTGTTCCTGATGTGTCCGGCCCGCCACAGCTGACATAGGCACTGAGGATGATTCTTCTAACTGCCTGACTGACTTCAACAGTGAAGTCAAATCAGGCGACGCAGAACCAGGTCTGCCGAACTCATTCTTAAGTTCCCGAGCCATCATGGGCTCCAACAACATGAAACTTTTCATGAAAACAAAATACACTTTCCTGGCACATTCATCATGAGAATATAAATCATTCTTATTCAGATTAATACACTTCAACCAGACATTGCTCAGGAAGTCCGATGGACTATCACTTCTGTCCATCCTCATCAGTAAGAACTCTGCCAGACGTTCCACTGGGGTTTTAACACAGCCAAACACGTCACTTAGACAGCTGACAATGTCCATGGCAGAGAAGCAGGACTTGGCAAGCTCCCATGCCACACCACGCAGACTGCACCAAACACTGGCCAACACATCAGAGGGGGAGTCGTTCCCTCTCATCAGCACATCGACTTGCTCCTCCCACTTGGCGAAGTCGACCCCATCACCACCTGTTGGCCTCAATCCTGTGAAGATGCCAAGTGGTGCCAAAGGCGTAGATGGCACCACGTGGACCTGGATCCTGGTCTGTAGCAGGGCTGTCATCTCAGCATCCTGCTTGTCGACCCTCTCCCTCAACAGGCGGTGACCTTCCTCCAGGGCAGTGAGCATGTCTTGTAACTGCCGGTTCTCCTCCTCAACCGCAATCACCCTCGCTCGTACCCCATCATCTCCCAGTTGCTTCATCTCTGGTCCCTCACTTCGACTGTTCATGATCTTATTGTGATTGAGGAAACTGGACTTACAATTAAAACATTCAAAATTCTTTTTTCAAAAATTTTGCCTTTCTTGGAATTTTAAAAATTCCTACAAAACTACCACACTGTTAGCAAAAAATTAATTAAGCTAACAACAACAAAAATTATCAGAGCAGCATGTCTGCTCTCAGCAAAATCACAATTTTGCTAATTCCCAAAATTTTACTTTCTCTCTGAATTAAAAAATTCTGTCAAAACTTTGTTACTGTTAGCAAAAAATTAATTAAGCTAACAACCAAACATTTCTTTATCAAAGCAAAATTTTTTTTGCTCACTGCAAAATTTGAATTTTACCAACACTTTCACTTCCAGTCAAAATTTTAATTTCCTTCAACCAAAAATTTCACTTCCACTGAAATTTAAAATTTCATTTTATTAACTTTGTTTCTGATCAAACTATCTGTTTAAGCCAATTTCAGCTTAATTCAGAATAGTTTTGGAAGGTTCAGGAAATCTATATGTTTGATTTAATTTCACAGGCTTTCAACCTGTGAATTAACAGTGAACCATAAGGGATTGCTTTGAACAAAGAAAGCGTGGGGTAAATTTTAACACCGTCATGGCCTTTGTTGTAAGTTTAATTTTTTGTAGGATATTGTTCAGTTATTAAAATGCTGGAAATATTTTAGTGTGACTTTACACTACAAATATATGGGTGTGGAGGACTACTTAATTTTTATAATGATTTCATCACTAAGAATTCTGACTTATTTGTGATATATCATTTAGAAAACCCAAACAGTTGAAATGTCAGTGGGGGCATAAGTTTAACTAACAGTGAGCCCTAAGTGGTTGTTTGAAACAAAGAAAGCATGTGGCAAATTTGAGCAGTCATGATTTTTGTTGTAAGTTTAACTTTGGTAGAATATTGTTCAGCTATTAAAATACTGAAAATATTCTAGTGTGGCTTTGCTTACAACAAAAATCATGACTGCTCACATTTGCCACATGCTTTCTTTGTTTCAAACAACCACTTAGGGCTCACTGTTAGTTCACAGGCTAAAAGCCTCTTAAATTAAATTTATGCCCCCACTGACATTTCAACTGTTTGGGTTTTCTAAATGATATATCACAAATAAGTCAGAATTCTTAGTGATAAAATCATTATAAAAATTAAGTAGTCCTTCACACCCATATATTTGTAGTGTAAAGTCACACTAAAATATTTCCAGCATTTTAATAACTGAACAATATCCTACCAAAAATTGAACTTACAACAAAGACCATGATGGTGTTAAAATTTACCCAATGCTTTCTTTGTTCAAAGCAATCCCTTACAGTTCACTGTTAATTCACAGGTTGAAAGCCTGTGAAATTAAATGCTGCTAGTCAACAGTTTCTCTTTTCTTTTCTTTGGTTACAGAACCGTGGTCATTGTTTGAATAAAGTTTATTTGAACAAAGAGACAGCGTTCTTATCGATGACCATGGTCAGTTGAGTGTGACCAAGCACCCACATCACCATGCCTGCTGTCGCCTGCCCGATTCCTGGCTGTGACTACGTGACACCAGACCTCGACGCCGCCATCGTCGCTGCTCTCATCACTGTTCATACCACTACCCACACCCAGGGAGCCACAGCAGCAGCGAAGGTCGACAGAGTTAAACGCCCAGTCATCTCCGCTGCTGGCACCAGCGAGGAATGGGAATACTTTCTGTCCAGGTGGTCCGACTACATCGACGCCACAAAAGTGACCGGCCGCGACAAAGCTCTACAACTCCTGGAGTGTTGTGACGAGCCACTACGCAAGGACCTCACTCGTTCAGCGGGTGGTAGCCTCATGAACAAAACCAAAGATGAGATCCTTGCCGCCATCAGGAAACTAGCCGTACACCAAGAAAACACGATGGTAGCCAGAGTCGCGCTACACAACATGCGCCAAGACCGCGATGAACCCATACGTGCATTTGGGGCCCATCTCGCTGGCCAAGCCGGAGTCTGCAACTTCACCATCAAGTGCCCCTCCGACGCTTGTGGCCAAGACGTCAACTACACTGATGCCATCTTACATGATGCCCTTATCCGCATTATAGCTGACTCTGACATCCAACTGGACCTCCTCAGCCACACGAATCAAGATATGGGCCCTGAAGATGTCCTCCAGTTCGTGGAAGCCAAAGAAGCCGGCAAACGATCAGCCTCCCACCTGCTGGACACTCACATGACTGATGCTGCATCAGACATAGTCAACGCCACAAGCAGCAAATATCAGAAGAATAAGCACCTTGCCCTACACGTCAACAAGAAAGACCCCGGCACATATTGCGGAAAGACAGGCCACGGCACACGCTCTCAAGCCCGGGCCCACAGAACTGACTGCCCGGCGTACGGCCACAAATGTCAGCTGTGCAACAGAGACCACCACTACGAATCTTTCTGCCGCAGCAAAGACAAGCCAATGAAGCGCCAACCTAAACCCGCCGCAGAAGACTACGAAGGAGCCGTATTCGACAAACTCTGTACGGTGACCTCATCTTCCCGTGGTAGAGCAAACAGACCCATCTCTGTCGACCACCACCTGTTCAACAATATGTCACAGATGTGGATGAAGAGAAGCTCTCAGCCGCAGCCCTTTGTGAACCTCTTGATCCAGGCCTCACACAGGGACTATCAGGCACTGGGGTTCACCCTGCGCACCCCATTAAAGTCAATCCACCAATCTGCCATGGCTGACACAGGATGCCAGAGCTGCCTCGCCGGCATAATCATCTTGTACAGACTGGGCCTCACACCATCTGACCTGATCCCTGTAACAATGCGGATGCACACCTCCGACAATAAGGACATCAACATCCTTGGCGCCACCATGCTGCACATCACCGCCAAAGACAAGAACGGCAGAGCCTTTGAAACAAGGCAAATGGTATACATCACCGACTGCTCTGAGAAATTCTTCCTCAGCAGAGGGGCTTGCGTGGACCTCCGCATCATCCCCAAAGATTTCCCCAGGATCGGTGAGACAGCCACCCTCTGTGATGCCACAGTACAACATGAGACCAGCCCCCCTGAATCCAGCCTAACCAGCCCATGTGACTGCCCGTGACGTCAACACCCCCCACCTCCACCTCAACACCCACCACTCCCTGCGACAGAGGACAACAGGGAAAAACTGCAGCAATACCTCCTTGACTACTACAAGTCCAGCACCTTCAACACGTGCAACCACCAGCCCCTTCCTCTTATGGAGGGTCCCCCGCTTAAGCTGATGATTGACCCCACAGCCAAACCCGTGGCCCACCACACACCCATACCTGTACCACTCCATTGGCAACAAGAGGTAAAGCAGGCCTTGACCAAGACGTCCGTCTGGGTGTCCTTAAGCCCGTACCCATTGGCGAACCTGTCACATGGTGTCACTGCATGGTGATCTGCGCAAAGAAGAATGGGAAGCCACGAGGAACGGTCAACTTCCAACCCCTCAACGCCCACGCCAAAAGGGAGACACACCACACGCCCTCCCCTTTCCACCAGGCGAGATCTGTCCCACACGGCAAGAAGAAGACTGTCCTCGATGCATGGAACGGCTACCACAGTGTCCTCATTCGCGCAGAGGACCGCCACCTGACAACCTTCATTACACCTTGGGGTAGATACCGTTACAAAATGACCCCCCAAGGTTACATCACGTCTGGCGACGGATACACCAGGCGATACGATGAAATTGTCGCCGAAATCCCCAACAAGACCAATTGCGTTGATGATACCCTACTCTGGGCAGACACCCTGGAAGAGAGCTTCCATCAGACGGTTCAGTGGCTCAACATTTGTGGCCGCCATGGCATTACACTCAATCCAGAGAAGTTCGTCTTCGGCAGCGAGACAGTAAAATTTGCTGGGTTTGAAATCACCTCTGACAGGGTCCTGCCCAGCAAGAAACACTCTCAAGCCATCCGCGACTTCCCAACCCCAACCAACATCACCGACATCCGATCATGGTTCGGACTCCTCAACCAAGTAGCCTTCGCATTCAGCATGGCTGACAAAATGCTGCCATTCCGCAAGCTACTGAAACCAGGCATGCCCTTCAAATGGGACGACCACATGAACTCCGTTTTTGAAGAATCAAAGAACATATCATCACAGAAATAGAGAAAGGTGTCCAGATCTTTGACGCACGACGACCAACATGCCTTGCAACTGACTGGTCCCAAACAGGCATCGGATTCTGGCTGCTCCAAAAACACTGCACCTGTCCCACAAAAGACCCATTCTGCTGCCACACGGGATGGAAAGTCACCCTCGTCGGAAGCCGCTTCACTCATGCAGCAGAGTCCCGCTACGCACCTGTGGAGGGAGAAGCATTAGCTGTCGCAGATGCCCTCAACAAAGCCAGGTACTTTGTCCTTGGCTGTCAGGACCTGACGATTGCCGTCGACCACAAGCCCCTCCTCAAACTATTTGGAGACCGGTCGCTCGAAGACATCCCCAACCCACGACTACGGAACCTGAAAGAAAAAACCCTGCAATACAGGTTCCACATGGTCCACATCCCTGGCATAAAACATCGTGCAGCTGACACCATCTCTCGGCACCCAACCGGAGACCCTGTGAAACTGCCCCTCAAGGATGATGTGGCCTCACTCCAATCTCCCTCATGCCTATTCCCAGACTCCCTTGAAGGCATACGATCCCCAGCCCCACCCATGGAATCGGTTGAGGAGAACTCGTGTTCAGCCTTCATACTGCACTCCACCCCCATCCAAGCTGTCACCTGGGACCGCGTGCAACTTGCCACATCCAGCGATGAGAACATGTTCCTGCTGTTGTCCATCATTGACGATGGCTTCCCAGACAGCCGTCGAGACCTCCCCCCATCCCTGCAGGAATTTTTCCAATTCCACGATGACCTCTTCACACTCAATGGTGTCATACTCTACAAAGAACGAGTGGTCATCCCACCATCGCTTCGCCCTGAAGTCCTCTCTGCGCTCCATGCTGCACATCAAGGGGTCACCTCCATGAACCTGAGGGCCGAAGCATCGGTATTCTGGCCGGGAATCACGCCTGACATCACCGCCATCAGAACTAACTGCACCCCCTGCAACTGCATCGCGCCCTCCAACCCCAGTGCCCCCCCCACACCACTATCAACCCCAGAGTATCCCTTCCAATACATCTGCACCGACTTCTTCCACTACAAGGGAGCCAACTATGTGGTCCTTGTCGACCGATACTCCAACTGGCCCATCGTCGAAAGATCACATGCCGGCGGAACTGGGCTCATGACATGCCTACGCCAAGCATTCGTGACTTACGGAATCCCTGAGGAGCTGGCATCGGATGGCGGGCCAGAGTTCACCTCTAACCAAGCTCGACAATTCCTCCAAGACTGGGGAGTACACAATCGCCTGTCGTCAGTTGCCTTCCCACATAGCAACTGTTGAGCGGAAGTGGGCGTCAAAACCGTCAGGCGACTCATCATGGACAACACCGCCCCCAATGGTGACCTTGACACCGACGCTTTTCAGAGGGCCATGCTGCAGTACAGAAACACTCCTGACCGCCACACCAAATTGTCCCCCGCCATGTGTATCTTCGGCCATCCAATAAGGGATTTCATCCCCATTCTTCCAGGACATTACCAGCCACACTGCACATGGTGCAAAACACTAGCTGCACGGGAGTCTGCCCTCCGCAATCGTCACATGCAAAACTGGGAGCGATGGTCCGTCCGGACAAAACGACTACCACCCCTCAGAGTGGGAGACTACGTCCACATCCAGAATCAAGTTGGACCCTACCCACTGAAATGGGACAAGACAGGGACAGTGATCGAAGTTCGCCAATTCGACCAGTATGTGGTGAAAGTGGATGGCTCAGGAAGAGTCACCCTGCGCAACCGCAAATTTCTCAGGCAATACTCTCCTGTCATCGTTCCCCCTCCCACGAAAACCATCACAATGGACATGCCCGCGTCCAATGTGCCCACTCAATCCACTGCCCCCAGTCTTGCCACCCCACCACCAACAAACCATGGGACCCCAGGTAGCGCGACTCCCCCTCTGACACCCATGGGTCCCATCCACCTTTCCCAACCACCCATCCATGCAGGCCCTAACCCACCCACCACAGATGCCACGAGCCCATCACCTGCCACACCCCGGCCACCACCCAAGACTGAAGTGCGCCCAAGCATCCCAGCCACGCCCACACCAGCAATCCTGAGTCCCAGAGGACAACACATCCCTACGCCAAGGATCAAAGGGCAGCACAAGGGTATCCCAGCAGCACAACAGACTGGAGGACGGAGTGTTGCCACCCCCACCACCCCATCAGGAGCCCAGCCAGAGAGTCCTACTCAGGAACCCAGACGCTCCAACCGCCCTGTTTGTGCACCAAAGTGGCTCAAGGACTATATTACTACCTAAAGCCATCTCATTACTGATCATTTTCATCCTCATTTTCAGTCTTTAGTGGAATCGACAAAAGACTTGGGGGGAGTTAACGGATTACGACCTATCCTTGTAAATAGACGGCTCTAGTCAATACTAATACTACTAATACCAATACTAAGGTGTGAAGTAGATGCAGCTATTAAACAATTGGAGAAGGGGAAGTCCCCTGGAATCGATAACATCCCAGCTGAACTCATAAAAAATGGAGGGAATGAAACAGCAAGGCGATTCACAGAACTTTGTCAGAAGATCCACGACACCAAAGAATGGCCAAAAGAAGTCAAGTCAAGTCAAGTCAAAGTCAAAAACACTTTAATCATCCCTGAAGGGCAATTACAATACTGACAGGCATATTGATACAAATCATAATCAAACACATGAAGGAGCTACATTTCTTATTTGTTCAAACATTATATAACTTCAAATAAAATGTCACAAACACTCACACTCTACGCGGGCGCGCTTGCACACACGCAAACACATGCATACACACACCAATGTTTAGATACAATGTTCTTAAAAACCATTGACTAGAAAAGACATATGATCACCATTATTTACACAATTATACTACGCGTTCACACCCGCACATATGCATGCATGCACGCACACGCACACACAGACACACACGCTCCCCCCCTCCCCATACAATCTACACCCGCCCGCCCCCACACTCACACATACACACACGCTCCCCCCCCTATCCATACACACCATCCACACACACCCCGTCCCCCCCCCCCCCCCCCCCACGCACATAATTGGTAGAAAGACGTGAATTTACAAGCAATTCAAAAAAAAAAAAAAAAAAAAAAAAAAAAAAAAAAAAAATCAATAAAGCCAAAATAAGACATACTTATTTTATGGGTACATATGCATGTATGTGCACGCCTGTATGCATTGGCTACATACAAAACAGTGGCAGGTAAGTAATTCAGAGAAGCTTACACACACACACACACACACACATACACACACACACACACACACACACACACACACACACACACACACACACACACACACAAAAGAGCAAACAAACAAACAAAAACAAAAACAAACAACCTCAGTCAGTGTTATTATGAGTTTAGAACTCGGATAGCTACTGGCACAAAGGAATTCCTTTTTCTGTTTGTTTTGCTGTTGTGGCATTGAAAACGACGTCCTGAAGGCAACAATTGAAATTCTGAAAACAGGGCGTGGGAGGAATCAGCCAAAATGGCTCTTGCTTTACGTACAAGCTGCTGATTACAAAACGACCTGAGGTCTCTTTGTTCTTCTCCGATAATTTTAGAGCAGATTCTCACAATTCTCTGAAGACCATTCTTGTTCTTAATGCTAAGGTTATTGTACCAGCAAATGAAAGCAAAACTTAAAACGCTCTCTATATAAGACTTGTAGAACAAAGAAAGAATCTTTTTGTCAACAAAAAATGAGTTAAGCTTCCTCAGAAAATACACACGTTGTTGCCCCTTTTTGACAATGGCGTCAGTGTTAGCATCCCAATTTAGCTTGTGGTCAAAAACAGTTCCCAGATATTTGTATTTCAAAACGTTTTCAACTTCTTCACTATGGATGATGGTATTCTCAGAAGTGTGCTCCGATCTTCGGAAATCAATAGGAAGGTCTTTAGTTTTAGAAACATTTAGCTCCAGATAGGCCTCATCACACCAATCTACAAACTCTGTAAGGGCTGGACCATGGTCTAGGACTGATCCAGATAAGAGAGACAGAAGAGCACTGTCGTCCGCAAATTTTACCAGAAATGAGTTTTCATGGCTGCTTCTACAATCATCTGTGTATAGAATGTAAAGAAGTGGCGAGAGGACGCAGCCCTGTGGGGAACCAGTGTAGGTATATCTAACTGATGAAGGTATTTTGTTGGCAAAAACACGCTGTGGTCTGTCAGTTAAAAATTCAATCAGCCAACGTATAAGTTGATTGTCTACATCAAATTTGGAAAGTATTTTGTTAACCAGAATATGAGGTTGCATTGTATTGAAAGCTGAGCTAAAGTCAGCAAACAATATTCTGGCATGAGAATCAGGTGTTTCCAAGTGATTGTACAGCTTGTTCAAAATGAATAATTTGGCATCTTCGACACCCCTTCTAGATCTGTACGCAAATTGTAATGGGTCAAGGTTTTTCTCTGTAACAGAAAGAATGAGAGATTTTATGATCTTTTCTAATGTTTTCATCACCAGTGATGTGAGAGCTACAGGTCTGAAATCATTAGGCCGAGTAGGATTGGGTTTCTTTGGAAGAGGTATAACATTGGAAGTCTTCCAAATAACTGGTATCTGGCAAGTGTCCAGCGAGGTCTGGAACAGGTGCTGAAAGACACTTGCAAGCTCAGTGGCACAGAACTTAAGGGTTCTACCGCATATACCATCTGGCCCAGGAGATTTGTTAATGTTTATTGCCTTGAAGTGCTTGCAGATAACTTCTTCATCAACAATGACGCCATTCTCAAAATGCAGAGATTCTTTCAGGCCATTTATTTCCTCTGAAAAATCATGCTTTTCAAAGCGAGTGAAAAATGCGTTTAAATGGTCAGGTAAGTTGTTATCACATACCCCCTGCAGACTGATCTTTGACCTATGTGGTGCAGCTGTCATGTTTACTGCTGACATATTTTTGATGCCCTGCCATGCAGCCCGAAAATTGTTCCCAGCAAACTTATTTTCTATCTTACATTTATACTCCCATCTCGCCTGTGAAATAGCAGCTTTGACTTCTTTATTTATTTGTTTCTTTTGTTCTTCTGTGCCTGTATAAAATACTACTTTCTTTTTGTTTAACACCCGTTTCAGGTCTTTCGTAACCCAAGGCTTGTTATTGGGGTAAATAGTTATCTCCTTTGTTGGAATAACACAACTGACACAAAATGAAATATAACTAGAAACAACATCAGTAAGCTCATTCAGATCAGAACACACGTTATAAAACATATCCCAGTCAGTGCAATCAAAGCAGCCTTGCAATGTAGCTATACTATCAGCAGTCCATTTCTTTGTGGTCTTGACTATGGGCTGGAGGCGCTGAAACACTGACTGGTACGTGGGTGCTAGTAAAATGCAGTTGTGGTCGGATGATCCCAGGGGAGGTATAGGCAATGATTTATACGCGCCTGCTACAGTCCCATAGCACAAATCCAGAATCTTATTACGGCGCGTGGGGCAGGTCACGTACTGTTCATAGTTCTTCAATGTTTTGCTAAGAGAACAACTATTAAAATCACCCAGGATAAACTTTGGGGCATCAGGGGATAAAGAATCAAGCACATGGAGGTGATCTAAGATGTATGCTGTTGCTCTGGCCACTTTTGCTTTGGGGTGGATATAGACTAAGGTAAAAAATAGTTGTGGGAATTCCCGTGGTAGATAAAAGGGCCGTAGCGAAATGGAGAGCAGCTCAATGTCCTCCACAGACAGCGTCGATCTAATTATAACCTCGCGGCACCAACTCTCATTTACGTAGAAGCACACACCGCCACCCCTCTCCTTCCCGGTCGCGTGTGTGTCTCTGTCCAGTCGAATGGGCTGACCGAAACCGTCGATGCGAAGCTCCTGGCTAGGGACTGAGTTACTAAGCCACGTTTCAGTAAAGGCGAGCAGACCGGCCTTCTTGTACTGGTGCATGTGGTTCACGCTGGCTTGAAGTTCGTCTATTTTGGGGCGTAGAGATTGTACGTTAGACAGTAGAACCGTTGGTAGCGGAGTTCTCCGATTATTTAAATTTTTAAGTCTTTGTCTCACCCCACCTTTCTTTCCTCGTCTTCTTTTCTTAGGCCTGGTGTCTTTCCGAGATTCGTCATTTTTAGGCCTGGCTGTTGATGGCAGAATTTTGAAGGGAAAGTTGCAGTCCTGACCCTCAGCTAATGCACTGGCTGATTCCCTCAGGCTCAGCAGAAATTCACGAGTGTACGACCCGCCATGACTGCCATTCGGCGTGCCTCGAACACACTCAGCTGATAAAATGACGAAGCAAACTAACAGCATAAATGCAGTTCTTCCCAACATTGTAGCAGTAAGTACGAACACTTCACACACAACTCTGCTGAACTTGGAGTTGATACAACACACAATATAGTGATAACAAGATAAAAATATTGCCTGTCAGTAGAAAGTGTCGCCACGTGAGCAGCGCCATCTATCATGCAAAAGAATGGACACAGTCTCTTGTAATACCCCTGCCAAAGAAAGGAAACCTCAAGCAATGCCAGAACTATAGAACCATCAGTCTCATAAGTCATCCTAGCAAGATCATGCTGCAGGTAGTCCTCAACAGACTGAAAAACCAAGCGGAAAAACTCCTGACAGAAGAACAAGCGGGCTTTAGACCAAAACACAGCACAATGGAACAAATTTTCAATCTGAGAATTCTGATAGAGAAGCATCTCCAACACCAAAAAGACTTGTACCACAATTTCATAGACTTCAAAAAGGCCTTTGACAGGGTATGGCATGACGGCCTCTGGCAAGTACTCAGGCACTTCAACATTGACAGCTGCCTAATTGAAGTCATCAAGGCTCTGTACAAGAACGCAAGAAGTGCAGTTTTCATGAACAATCACGTGGGCGAGTTCTTCAAGACCACGGTTGGGGTTCGCCAGGGCTGCCTTCTCTCACCTGTACTCTTCAACCTCTTCCTCGAAAACATCATGACAGAGACACTGCAAAACCACCACACTTCCATCTCCATTGGTGGGAGACCCCTTTCCAACCTCAGATTTGCAGATGACATTGTCCTCATGGGCAGCAGCAAACAAGAACTGCAGATCCTCACAGACAATTTAACAGATCGAGCGAGCGCATACGGCATGGAGGTCAGTACAGAGAAATCAAAGATCATGGTCAACAGCGCGAGTACTGACATCACGGAAATAAAGATGAATGGAGAAACACTAGAAGAGGTGAGCCAATTCAAATACTTAGGCTCCATCCTAACAAAAGATGGCACATCAAACAATGAAGTGAAAGCTCGCATTGCAACAGCAACATCTGCTCTAGTCAGACTCGAGAAGATCATCAGAAGCAACAACATCAGCTTCTACACCAAATACCACCTTTACAAATCCCTTGTGATATCTATCCTCCTATATGGCTGTGAATCATGGACTCTGACAGCAGAGTTAGAGAGGAGAATCCAAGCATTTGAGAACAAGTGCCACAGAAGACTCCTCAAAATATCATACAAAGAACACAAGACCAATAACTATGTGAAAGAAGAAATCAAAAAGCGTGTGGGCCCCCAAGAGCCTTTGCTCTCCACCATAAAGAGGAGAAAGCTGATGTGGTTTGGTCACACCACAAGACACAACACCCTAGCAAAAACCATCTTGCAAGGAACAGTCGAGGGCAAGAGAAGAAGAGGCCGCCAAAAGAAATCATGGGTTGACAACATCAAAGACTGGACCGCCCAACCCCTGCAACACCTCCTACTAGCCACACAGGACCGTGAAGCATGGAAAAAGATCTCTGTTGCGTCTTCTCTCATGTCCCCCCTACGTCCTTTGGGACATGGGACTGAGTGAGTGAGAGTGAGTCAAGGGACATTACTCTGCCAAACCCTGAATCCACAATGGCTGCCTAAATGTATACGTGGTCATTTCATCTCATTTATCTGTAAGTTTTGCTTCATGTAACCCTACTATTTCATGACCCTTAATGGTAGTGTTAGTCAGGTGTAATCCCAAGCCTCTTTTGATGCTTGTACCTTTATTCCTTTACGTTTGACTTGATATTTGAATGTCAACTCTGTTCCGTGTTGCCAAATGCTGCTAGTCAACAGTTTCTCTTTTCTTTTCTTTGG
This sequence comes from Stramonita haemastoma, assembly GCA_030674155.1. Classification (NCBI taxonomy): domain Eukaryota; kingdom Metazoa; phylum Mollusca; class Gastropoda; order Neogastropoda; family Muricidae; genus Stramonita; species Stramonita haemastoma. The sequence goes on along the minus strand of CM060328.1, from coordinate 4,582,589 downwards.
TTACAGAACCGTGGTCATTGTTTGAATAAAGTTTATTTGAACAAAGAGACAGCGTTCTTATCGATGACCACGGTTAGATAAATGAGATGAAATGACCACATATACATTTAGGCAGCCATTGTGGATTCAGGGTTTGGCAGAGTAATGTCCCTTGACTAGAGCCGTCTATTTACAAGGATAGGTCGTAATCCGTTACAAACATATAGATTTCTTGAACCTTCCAAAGCTATTCTGAATTAAGCTGAAATTGGCTTAAACAGATAGTTTGATCAAAAACAAAGTTAATAAAATAAAATCAAACCTTAATGGGGAACATCCAGACTCAGAGAGTCCAAGTCACACTCTTTTCCCTCACTAGCCCCAGGCAGGAAGTGAGATTTAAACAGGAATATCCCAATAGGCATTTCTTTAAGGGGAGGTCACTCACAAAACAAGAGAACTCTACAAGGGAGTTACAGAACTTATGCTTAGTAACACACCAAACAAAAATACGTTTTTGTGAGGGGGGTTACAACAGGAACATTGCTTGCAGTCATTAGTTATGCATAATGACCTGGACAGTGGACCAAGGAGAGGTTAATGGATATTCATAATGTTTACCTCACCTTTACCTTACCTTGGAGAGAGAGAGAGAGAGAGAGAGAGGAGAGAGAGAGAGAGAGAGAGAGAGAGAGAGAGAGAGAGAGAGAGGCAAGGCAAGGCAAGGCAAGGCAAGGCAAGGCAAGGCAAGGCAAAGGCAAGATTCTTTTATTCGAGGATAATAGATAAGCACTCATGTGCTTTTTTACATCCAGTCCCCGCCCTTTTCAGGGATAACATCAAGATAAAAAGATAGCCTCAGCTAAACAAGAACAATTATAATGAACCAATTACCAAGAGCAAGAAACCATACCAAGTATCAAACAACAGGTAAGAAATAAGACAGAGATACAATATTAAATCTTATATTAAATATTAATATTAAGATAATGTTATAAAAAATATATAAAGAGCACTCATTCAGAAACGAAAATAAGAAGTAAGAATCATTGATGATTTTGATGTGAATAAAAAAAAGAGAAAAAAACAAATAAACAAACAAACAAAAAAAGCACAAAAAACCCAAAAACAAAACAAAACGGAACAAAACACAAAAAAGGCGCAATAATTAAAGATCAAACATGAGAATATGATGAGGTTAGATGACTGAAAACAGCAATCCACCACCATCTATCATCAAAATAAGTCCCATAAAACATAAGATTTTGATAAAAGGTGAGAAGCACAACAACAGCAGGTAAGAAATAATGACAGAGATACAATATTAAGGTAATGTTATAAAAAGGCACTCATTCAGAAACGAAAATATGAAGTAAGAATCAATGAAGATTTTGATTTTAATACAAGAAAAGCCAAAAAAAACCAATCAAAGCAAAAAAATAAAAAAAAACAAAGATAGAGAGAGAGAGAGAACTATTATCTGATTACACTAATTTCAGACTACCAAAATGCATTGTGATGGTGGTGAATTCTTTAGTCCTTTAAACATTTAAATTAAGATGGTTTCTTTTACACCAATAGAAAAATGCTTTGACTTGTTCAGAATGCACAGGATGAGAGTTGGACAGATCTTGACAGGAAGAATATTAAAATTATTTAATCAATGGCTTAATACCAGAATAAGTGCCAGTCAGAACCAGTATACTCTTAAGTAAATACAATGAAAAGGATAGGAGACAGAATAGTGTCTTGAAAAGAAACAGAAGACGTTGACTTTTCAGGTGTTGTTGATTTCTGAAATTGTTGATTTCTGCACTGTTTGTCATTCATCTAAAAGTTCATATCCTAAAGAATGAGCTGAGGACAATATTTAGTGAAAGTAATTTGAGTACAAGGAGATGGGTCATGAACGCATTGAAGGAATAAAAATAGTCCATATAGATTAAAGGGAACTAAAGAGCTACATTTTTACTAAATAGATGAAAGAATCCATTTTGAAACAAAGTAATAGTAGCATCATTTGTGATCCTATTTGCTTTATATTATGTAACTTAGAGAGGATCGAGATAGAAAGATGTGCACAGAAGTCAGTCAGTCAGTCAGTCCCATGTCCCAAAGGACGTAGGGGGGACATGAGAGAAGACGCAACAGAGATCTTTTTCCATGCTTCACAATCCTGTGTGGCTAGTAGGAGGTGTTGCAGGGGTTGGGCGGTCCAGTCTTTGATATTGTCAACCCATGATTTCTTTTGGCGGCCTCTTCTTCTCTTGCCCTCGACTGTTCCTTGCAAGATGGTTTTTGCTAAGGTGTTGTATCTTGTGGTGTGACCAAACCACATCAGCTTTCTCCTCTTAATGGTGGAGAGCAAAGGTTCTTGGGGGCCCACACGCTTTTTGACTTCTTCTTTCACATAGTTATTGGTCTTGTGTTCTTTGTATGATATTTTGAGGAGTCTTCTGTGGCACTCTGCTGTCAGAGTCCATGATTCACAGCCATATAGGAGGATAGATATCACGAGGGATTTGTAGAGGTGGTATTTGGTGCAAAAGCTGATGTTGTTGCTTCTGAAGATCCACGACACCAAAGAATGGCCAAAAGAATGGACACAGTCTCTTGTAATACCCCTGCCAAAGAAAGGAAACCTCAAGCAATGCCAGAACTATAGAACCATCAGTCTCATAAGCCATCCTAGCAAGATCATGCTGCAGGTAGTCCTCAACAGACTGAAAAACCAAGCGGAAAAACTCCTGGCAGAAGAACAAGTAGGTTTTAGACCAAAACGCAGCACAATGGAACAGATCTTCAATCTGAGAATTCTGATAGAGAAGCATCTCCAACACCAAAAAGACTTGTACCACAATTTACTTCAAAAAGGCCTTTGACAGGGTATGGCATGATGGCCTCTGGCAAGTACTCAGGCACTTCAACATTGACAACTTCCTCATTGAAGTCATCAAGGCACTGTACGAGAACGCAAGAAGTGCAGTTTTCATGAACAATCACGTGGGCAAGTTCTTCAAGACCACTTTGGGGTCCGCCAGGGTTGCCTTCTCTCACCTGTACTCTTCAACCTCTTCCTCGAAAACATCATGACAGAGACACTGCAAAACCACCACACTTCCATCTCCATTGGTGGGAGACCCCTTTGCAACCTCAGATTTGCAGATGACATTGTCCTCATGGGCAGCAGCAAACAAGAACTGCAAATCCTCACAGACAGTCTAACAGATCAAGCGAGCGCATACGGCATGGAGGTCAGTACAGAGAAATCAAAGATCATGGTGCACAGAAGAACATACTTTAAAATAATGCTGTCACAACACACACACATGCATGCACGCACGCATGCACGCACGCACACACACACACACACACACACACACACACACACACACACACACACTTTCTTCTTTCTTCTTCTTTTCTCATGACCAGGATTGTCGTGGAGGAGACATGAGAGACGATTCTGCAGCCAGCCGTCGCCATCCAGCCCTGTCCTCCGCCTTCCGAATGAGTGTTGGACTGTCCAGGTGGGTCCACTCCTTGATGTTATCCATCCAGCTTTTGGTTTGTCTACCACCTTCTAGCGTTCCTTGTAGGACTGTCTTGGGGAGGGTGTTGTGGCGTGTGACATGGCTGAACCATGCCAACTTCCTTTTCTTGACAGTGGCTAGTAGGGGTTCCTGAGGGCCAGCCATCAGTGCGACTTGACTTTGCACATAGGTGTTTGTTTTCCTATCCTTCCAGGAAATTCCAAGCAGTCGCCTGAAACATTTTGTCTCGAACATCTGGATCCACTTGGTGGTTTCAGCGGTCATTGTCCAACTTTCGCAGCCATAGAGCAAGATGGAGATGACCAGGCATCTGAACAATTTGACTTTTGTTTTGAAGCTGATGTTGTCGCTTCTCCTTATCTTGTTCAGTTTATCTATAGCTGATGTTGCCATGGCTAGCCTGGTCTTGATCTCTGTGGTGGAGCGTCCATCTTTCGTGAGGGTAGCGCCAAGATATTTGAAAGTGTCTACTTCTTCCAGCTGCTGGCCATTCATGTAGATCTGTGCTGTGGTGTCGTTTGCACTGTTGACCAATACTTTACTCTTTTCTGTGCTGACTTCCATCCCATATGCGCCTGCTCTGTCTACCAGTCTGTTGGTAAGGTCTTGGAGTTCCTTGTTGCTGCCTCCCATGAGATCAATATCGTCAGCGAAGCACAGATTGTTAATGGGTCGCCCTCCTATTGAGATGGTAGAGTTGAAGTCGTAAAGTGTTTCCCTCATGATGTTCTCCAGGAATAGATTAAAGAGAGTTGGAGAGAGCAAGCAGCTTTGACGGACACCGACTGTGGTCTTGAAGTAGTCTCCGACTTGGCCGTTGAGGAGAACTGCACTGCTGGAGGTGTTGTACAGCGCTTCTATGATCTGGATGAGACCCTCCTCAATGCCAAACTTCCTGAGGACTTGCCAAAGGCCTGCATGCCACACTCTGTCAAAGGCCTTCTTGAAGTCAATGAAGTTGTGTAGCAAGTCCCTTTGATGTTGCAGATGTTTCTCCATCAGGATTCGGCAACTGAAAATTTGTTCTACTGTGCTCCTTCCTGCCCTGAACCCAGCTTGTTCTTCTGCCAGGTGCTCTTCCGCCTCCTTTTTGAGTCTGTTCAGTATCACTCTTAACATGATCTTGCTGGTGTGGCTAATGAGGCTGATCGTTCTGTAATTCTGGCACTGACTGAGGTTTCCTTTCTTGGGCAGGGGGATATTAAGAGACTGTGTCCATTCTGCTGGCCACTGTTTTGTCGTCCAGATCTTCTGACAAAGAGATGTAATAACAGTGACCAGGTGTTCCCCTCCATTCTTGAGCAGCTCTGCTGGTATGTTGTCTGCACCAGGTGACTTCCCAGTTGGTAAACTAAGGATAGCCTCCTCCACTTCTTCCTTCAGCACTGGTAGTGGTGAAGGTTCCCTCTGTGGTGTTGAGTCCTCATCAATCAGGCTGTGGTCAGGCTGTAAGGGGTGGTTGTACAGGTCCAAGCAATACTGTGACCATCTATTCAAAACTGCTGAGCTTTCAGTCAGCAGGTTGCCTGAACAATCCTCGATGACTGAGGATTTATTTTGCTGCGCCTTTGTGAGCTTCTTTAGGGTGTCGTAGGCATGTTTGCTGTTCCCCTTTGTCATGCCTGCCTCAATGTTCTCGCACTGTTTATTGATCCATTGCTCTTTTGCCTCTCTCATTTTCTTTCTCACCAGATTGTTGGTCTCACGGTACTGTGCTGCATTTTGTGGGGTGGAGTGTTTGGTTTTCTTCAAGGATCTTCACTTGTCACACAGGTCAAGGATGTCATTTGAGGTCCAGGGTTTGTGTTTCTTTCTCTCGCGGCCAAGTACCTCCTCTGCTGTTTCTCAGATTGCCTCATTGAAGCTGTTGGTGAGGTCATTGATGTTGTTGTTCAAGATGTTAAGTGCCGCAAACCTGCCCCTAAGCTGTGCCTGGAAAACTTCAGCAACTTTTGGATCTCTCAACTTCTCCAGGTCAAACTTGATACGTGTGCACGCAGCTTGGCTCTTCTTCTTCAGCTTCATCTTCATGTTGAGCAGTACAAGATCATGGTCGCTGCTGACATCAGCTCCAGGGTATGTTCTTGTTTTTGCTCTGTTGATGCTCGACTTGATGCGCCATGGGGTGAGGATGTAGTCAATCTGATTGTGGATCTTCCCATTCGGCGCATGCCACGTAGTTCTTCTTGACAGCTTGTGTGGGTAGAGGGTGTTTGCAAGGGTTAAGTGATGGCTATCTGCAAACTCCAAGAATCAGAGTCCCCTCTCGTTAGTCTCACCAGTGCCGTACTGACCAATTGTTCCAGCCCATTGTTTGTAAGCGTCAGGGCCAACTTTCACGTTGAAGTCTCCTTGTACAATAAGATCTTTCTTTGGAACTTTCTTGATTGTGTTTTCCAGCTCTTCGTAAAACTCTTTGACTTCTTCCTCATCGTGTGCTGTTGTTGGTGCATACACTTGAAAGATGGTGATGTTCTTTGGCCTGGCTGACACTCTGATGGAGATAATCCTACTGGATATTGGTGTGCAGCTCAGGATGCAACCAACTACTTCTTTGCGTATGATAAAGGCTACGCCATGTTCATGCACTGTCTCACTTCTGTCATCAGTCACTGACTCTCCAAATCCAATCCATCTCACCTCTGATAGTCCGATTATATCCCATTTGTAACGTTTCAATTCGTGCTCCAGTTCTTTCACTTTTCCGCAAGCATAGAGAGTGCGGACATTCCATGTGCCAATGGTGGTGTTTTCAGATGGCAGATTTAAAGTCTTTATGTCTTGAGCGCCAGTAGCACACTTATCGCTTCCATCCTGGTGCTCGTCAATGGAAAGTGCGGTCGTTGGTGTTCCGGACCTCGACCGATCCGGCATGTTGTTGGCTCTGGTTGTATGGGCTTTGGGTATTCCCTGGTGGTGCCAATCTCCTCTCCAGGTCTCCATTAGGGATGCACCAGCCCTCAATTCTTTTGGCCTGCCAGCAGGGTCTTTCAGTTTTTGCTATTTACTCATAGCTGGGAGGCTGGTGTGTGGGCACCAGGGCGTATCCACACGACGGTGGGCCATGCGTGCCGCACGTAAGGGGGCCAGCTCTCCTCCCTGACCCAGTTATACTGCCAGGTACTCGGTCGCGCCATGATGTAGCAAGCTCAGTGAGAACAGGGGGCACCACGGGAAGGTGTTGCTATGGGCACTGTTGGGGTGGGGGTGTCGGTATCTGATACTGTACCCCCTGTGGCAGGGTTGAGGTCTGGTGCTACAACGTCCCGCTCTCCCTAAGGAAAGTGAATGCGCAAAACATAGCCTCTCCTTTCCAGGTGTAGTGATCACCGAGGGGGCCCCTGTCTGGTAACGGGCAGGTGGTCACTTGCAATGGCCTCTCCTACACACACACACACACACACACACACACACACACACACACACACACACACAAAACCCAGTTTTCAACGTCTGTCCCAGAAAGGAAAGGCCTAGATTTTTGTTGTGACTAGCTTGTTCTCAATTTGTCTGGAAAAGGGGTGGCAATCACAGCAATCTCACAAAACACGACTCGAGAGGCAAAAAATCACAAACAAGATGCTTTATTCAACTTTCATCCAAATTTAACAACTCTAAGCTAACGTGCCCCTCCCCCCCCTCCGCCCTTCCTAACACCCCTAACTCCCTGCACAAATATATAAACAAGAAAAAAAAACAATGAAAATAATACACTCTCTCATACACACACACACACACTCCCACAGTATCTTCACAATGGGGGGGAAGACATCGAGGATGGGAGGAAACGTGAGGGGACAGTCAACTTAGGCAACTGTGCAGCGCCGACGATGAAACTGTGAACGCCACTCTTTAAGTGTTCAATACAGCTTCTGCAGCATTCCTTGTGAGGTCCATGCTCCTTGTGTCATCTCCCAGTTAAGATGGCCCGTGGGACTTGACAAAAAGTCAAGCGTCGAGGTTTACCCCAACCCCCAGTCAGGTACTGAGGTCTGCCCAACATATAAACATCCCGTGCTGCCACCTGCCCAACACAAACCTGTGACCAGGGAATTTACATCTTGTCACGAGTGTCAACCCCTCCCTCCATCCCACGCTTTTCCCCTCTTTAACAATCAAACTCCTCCTATGAGGTCATAATTGTCCATTAGTTCAAATAGGCTGTCACATAGACATACCAATAAACACGACATAATCTCTGACTGCCCTTTTAAGTTACACATATATTTCTACAGTCAGAGGAACAGGACAGATTACTGGGGATAGTGCTTGAATCAGACGACGCTGATGAACCTGTGGTCCCCTCTATTTTCAACCCACCCCAACGGACTGAAAACCCCAGAACTATAAAAAGAAACAAAAGAATTGAGCGCTGAAAATACGAAGTCGTGGAAACAAAAGGAATCTGAATGCTTGGAAAAACCTACCTTCTCTCTTCCCCCACCAAGGCAGAGTTTGAGAGAAAGAGACTATTGGAACGAAACATAAAGTGGTGAAGTCGTGGGTTCGAAAACCAGGTGCTACATCCACCCACTCCAGTCAACGGAGTGAGTAAATAATTACAAATGTAGAGGGTCCTACACGGGAATTATCTAAGGCGCCACTCTAATTCCGTTCCGCCTAATTCGGTACTGGAAATTTAGTGTCCTAGACTAATTCCTGGTTCCTTTAGTAACCCTAAAGAAGAGTAGGGCTCAGCTACTTATGGGCCGGGGAGTGATAAAGGGGGGATAGAAAAGAGGATAGTAGAAAAATAGAGGGAAAAGAAATGTAGAAGAGGTAGGAAAGTAGGTGAAGTGAAATTAATTAACCTCAACTCACTCAGCAGTCACACTGAACACACTGAACGTGACGAATAACACCATTCATTCAATGCGACTCCAGACCGAGCGAATTGGGTTTACCACATATATTCCACAACACAACCTACAACACTACCACATCAACATAAAACACCAATGACTAATTGTACTACAAGTACAATTAAGAAAAAACAAAAGATATATTCTGTTCAGTCAAATACCAAAAATAGAATCAATGGCTCAGTCTAGTTTAGGCACAGATGGAAGGAGTGAGGAGGGGATGATGGTGTGAGGAGAAGGTGACAGAAAAAGACGATGTTCCTGTAATCAAAAGAACATACAATGTAAAAAACATCACCACAAAACAATCCACCACTGAGCTTGTTTACAACACTAAGCTCAATTACCAAAAGGTACTTTCACCCTATCCAGTTTGCCATTCTTGTGAGAATTAAATATTCTCAGAACAATCCAACATCACCTCTAAAATTATTACATAATTTTAGTAGTTAGTATTACACACGTTTCATTTACTTTAGGACAGATGATGGTCCATCCTATGAAACTGTGCAAACATTATTAAGAAGGACTAATTTATTTTAAATAAATGTCCACAATGACATTCCAATGCCATTACACCTGTTTTAGAATTACTAAATGATTTATCACAAATAAATCACAATTCTAATGATAAAATCATTACTACATAATTTTAATAACTTGTCTCACAACATGTCTCATTTACTTTACACAGAGGATGGTCCATCCTATGAAACTGTGCAAACATTAATAAAAGGGACTAGTTTATTTTAAATAAATGTCCACAATGACATTCCAATGCCATTCCACCTGTTTTAGAATTGCTACATGATTTATTACAAATAAATCACAAATCTTAACAAATAAAATCAATTTTGAAAAATAAGTAGGCTTTCACACCCATATATTTGTAGTGTAAAGCCACACTAGAATATTTCCAGCATTTTAATAATAGCTGAACAATATTCTACCACAAATTAAACATACAACAAAAACCATGACTGTGTCAACATTTACATGCTTTGTTCAAAACAACCACTAGGTCTCACTGTTAATTCACAGGCTAAAAGCCTCTCAATTTAAATTAATGCCCCCACTAATATTTCAACTGTTTGAATTTCCTAAATGATATATCACAAATACGTCAGAATTCGTAGTGATTATTACAACAATTAAGTAGTCCTTCACACCCATACATTTGTAGTGTAAAGTCATACTAGAATATTTCCAGCATTTTAATAACTGAACAATATCCTACCAAAAATTAAACTTACAACAAGGACCATGACGCGCCAAAAATTACCCCACGCTTCCTTTGTTCGAAGCGCTTCGAACAAAGGAAGCGATCACTTATGTTCACTGTTAATTCACAGGTTGAAAGCCTGTGAAATTAAATCAAACATATAGTTTTCCTGAACCTTCCACAACTAATCTGAATTAAGCTAAAATTGGCTTAAACAGATCGTATGACCAAAAACGAAATTAAAAAATAATCAAACCTTAATGGGGAACATCTACACTCAGCGAGTCTCTGTCACGCGTCTTTCCCTCACTAGCCCCAGGCAGGAAGTGAGATTTAAAAAACAGAAGTATCCCGATACGCACTCTTTTTTAAGGGGCGATCACTCAACTCTACAAGGGAGTTACTGAACCTAACGCTTAGTAACACACCAAACAAAAATACGTTTTTTGTGAGGGGGGTTACACAAACAAATGATTTGCTTGCGCAAGAATGAATAATGTTTAAGAATGAATAATGTTCAACACTTCCGTGTGTCTAAACCAAATAAAAATAATTTCAATGTCTGCCCACACACTAGCCTACCTACCTCAGCTCGTGTGGGATTCCACATTGCGATACCGATGGCGGCACCTATCCTGAGTCGGCTTGGAGTCTTCTGCGCCTGGTAGCCTGCGCTCAGGGGTACGGAAACCACGAAAAACTTAGGAGGGGGGGGAGGGGAAGTTGTGTGGAGGTGAACGACCTCCGGTCAGTCCCCTTGAAACCACACCTCTCCCTCCTCGTCCAGGGTGCTAGTCCTTCACCCAGGCAGTCAGGAGAGGTGTAAGTGGGGTGGTGAAGGGGTGCGAGGATTCGAACCTGGGTCAAGTCGTGACAAATGCAATCAAAACATTTCATAACTTATTGGACAGTTAGTGGCAGGTCTGTAATCATTTATGGTGATTATTCTTGGAACAGAAAAATTAAGTGCTTCCAAAGGCTAGATGCACAGACTGTTGTAGACAGCACACTGAAAATATGACACAACTGCTAAAGCACGTGTCTTTGTCAATCGTCCACCAATGCCATCTCCACGCACAGCAGTTTTCACATACAATTTCTCAAATACTGATTTCACAGCTTTTGCAACAACAGTAAAGTTATCAGTATATAGTTTATCATTGTTTGTGCAGATTAGACATAATGCACTCGAGCTCATGTCCAAGATCCTCAAGGCAGGACCTTCAGCACAGGGAGAGGGGAAAACATAACAGACAGTGACAAACATATGATCAAACTCTCTGGACAGGTAGTTTGTATGAAGTAACCCTACAGCAATTCAACATCTTTACTACACACTTGCTTTCTCACCCTGACATTTCCTATGTACATAAACTTTTATTCATAAGCAGACACACACACACAGTCTTGTTTTTTCCCCCATTTTTCTTTCTTTTCATTTCATATGACACAGGAAAGTCGCTCAAAGCTCCACTAGCATTTCTGGTAAAATCATGAACCAATGTTTTATAAACATGGTGAGGAGGAATTCTTACATTTTTATGATAAAACTGTTACATATATTTAAACCCTACTCTAAAGAACAAACCAATGCAACAGCAAACAGAAGATTTATAATTATGCATAGTGCTAATTATTGGGAACAATGAAAGGTTCAATGCAGACATTGATAAGCATAACAGAGACTGTTTTTGTCTTTACCAATGTATGGTTCAATGAAAGATTGATTAGAAAAGTTAAGGTCTTGTAATATTTATTTATTTATTTATTTATTTATTTATTTATTCTTTTATATCGAGGATAACAGAATAAGCAATCAAGTGCTTTTTTTCATCCGGTCCCCATGTGTATGCAGTTTTGTAAATATTGTCATCTGTTCCCACCGGCACACGATGGCCTACTCTTACGAAAAGCGGAACAGGATTTAACGTGTGCGCAAGATGTTCTGCCTGCGTTCGCACACGGGGCCTTGGTTTAAAGTCTCATCCGAAGGACTTTTGGGGAGAGTGGAGTCAGCACTGATGTTAACTCCAGGAGGAAAATTTCCTTGACCGGACTTGAACCCGGGTCTTCAAATTGCCAGCGCAATGTTCTGACCACTAGGCTATCCGCCCCCCCTAAAAGATTGCCAACAGCACCCGGTGTTCCCAGGCGGTCACCCATCCAAGTACTAACCGGCCCAACGCTGCTTAACTTCGGTGATCGGACGAGAACCGGTGCTTTCAGCGTGGTATGGCCGTTGGCAATAGGCAGATCCAGCATTGTAGGGCATCTTAGCTTTGATATTGCATGCTCCTAAGTGACTGATATTGCACATTACAGTCTGTAAGAAATGCATATACCTCTCATATTCCACAGGACTCTTTTTTTATCATGGAGATATGATTTTCAAATATGAGCACATAGCATAGGCCTGGAGATTCAGATATGAAATGTTTCATTCTAGATATGCTTGATTCGAAGAGCACGATTTAGCTCCTTTGTTCTGTTGATTCTGCTATTCAAAATTATGGTTGGGGTTTTATTTTTAAAAAAGGTTTTACTCCATTTTCAGCATTGAAACTGACTTTACAATGCATTCATCCATTATGTGTTGGGGAAACATGAGTAGAATCTGGATGATCCCTTTTTCTTGTCGTGAACATTCACAAAATCATTTTATTTATCTTTTTCTACATATGTTCCAGAGGACAAGAGACAAAAAGATATCCAGGAACAACTGAGGAACACTGCCTTTGTAGAACCATCTGATGTCAAACCTTCTGTAGAAAAGCGCAAGAGAACTCCCGCTGATTTAAGAATGAACCTACAAGAGGATTTTTGCATACATTCTAAAAGGGGAGGCAAATTTCAACTGAGAAACTCTGATATCATTCTGGATATTCCACCCAGTACCTTTCCTGTTGAAGAGGCACATATCAAAGCAGCAGTTTGCACCGATCTTCATCATATCCACACTAAATTTCAGCTGAATGATGATGAACGAGTTGTGAGCCCTCTTGTAGAGTACAAGCTGCTGGAACCATTCGAGTTTCTAAAGCCTGTGTCAGTATCTCTGCCTCATTTACTCCCTGACAACTTTGACTTGGACAAAGTCAATGTGTACCATGTGTCCAGGAATAAGGATGGCACCTTTACTAAGCAAAGGGTTGTAGACTATACCACCAGCGTTCAGCAAGACGACAACAGTCAAGGAAAGAAAATTCATCGTATTAACATCAAGACAAGTACCTTTTCCTACTTTTTCATATGCGCAGTCTGTGAGACAAAAGAAAGCGGCTTTCCTGCATTATGGGCAGTAGTCAGTGGGCAGTTTGCACCAAGTGGGCCATGGGGACATCAACAGTTTAAAGCACAGATTTTCATCTGGGACAGAAGACTCAAGGTCGCTGATTTCAGAAGGGTAAGATTATTATAACTTCTTTGTTTGCTTTGTGTAGATAAGGTTGGATATTTGTTTACTTATTTTTGAGTGTTAGTGTGATCAAATGAAATGAGAAGTAAATGAAAATAATGGTAAATTTAATAGAAGTGTCTTTAGCTGAAGTGGATGAATTCATAAACTGATCCTCAAACATGCACATATGTCGCTGGCATTCTAAATGACGTTTTGAGAAGATTTCTCTGTGGGATCTTGGGTTTGAATCTCTCATTGACTCAGTGGTAATCAAATACTCTGAACTCTAAGTTCTGATGTTATAACCTATGACCTTGCTACTATGGGGATGTAGTTTTCATTCTCATCACAGGAAAGGGACAGACAAAAGTTAAAAATTCTTTCTGTGCTAGTTTTCTTGAAAAAAAAACACTTACAAATTGTATCACAACATCATACACATTTTTCTCCTCCCATAAGAGTGTTTTCCATTTATGTATGTGATTTTCAACTGAAAACAGTTTCCACATATAAAATTAGCAGTAGATCTAAAAAAAAAATTAGCAACAGTTCTAGAAAATCAAAACGCTCACATTATTTGCAAAATCTACAAAAAATGTGAACATTGGTAAAAATCACAAAATAATCATTACTAAAATTGCACAGCATAAATTCTAAACAGTACAATGAGCGATTTAACTACTTAATGAGGTTGCCAACCAAGCTGTGTTCTTCTAACATTAAATACCAACTTTGATGGCATAGATTCAGTTTAAAACTATAAACAGTCATAACAATGCCCACACTGAAATTATCTAACTTCTTTATAACTATTTATCACAAATCTTCCACTAATAAAGCATAGAATTTTCTAAGAAACAGAAAGTGATGACTAGATCAAAAGTTCAACACTCTCAGGCATCTCTATTGCTTATTCTGTTATCCTTGATATAAAAGAATAAATGAATAAAAGAATAAATAAATAATCATATATAGTCATCGTGATAAACTTTTAAAACAATATCTGACTGAAGCAAATGTGCACTGTTAACAAAATATTGTAGCATAAAAATGTTAAACTTATCTTTGAAACATGTCAAGGCTTTCTGGTTGACTGGCTCTCATGGGAACACAAAGGCTACAGCAGAACTTTAGAATAGCTTGCAAAGTCACCAATGAAGTTACTGCAGGTAGATTCATTTGCCAAATTGGCTTGTTGATAAAGCGTCTTGTTTTACTCTTAATATGTGATGCATTTTGACATGCCATGACGTTGTTGCAATCAAACAGTTAAAAATTTAAACAGAAAATAGACCTGACATTTAATTTCTGAGCTACATGAGTAAAAAAAATATATATATATTTAGGCAATCCAGTCTGAAACTAGGTCACTTATGCCACACCATAGCTAGTGCCTAGCAACTGCCCTACAAAATTCACCAGTTTTTCCACATATCAGTATAATTGTAAAATCTCTGATCTCCCCACCATAAGAATTGTATGCTCTGATGAAAAAACAGGTCGCAACTGTAGCCTGGTCATCAGGTGCATAAGGTATTGGCTGCTGGCTATTCTTGGAGTAGAACTGGGGTCTTTGTTTTCTTCTGGGTTAAAAAAAAAACCTGCACACACGTGCCAATGTTTCTGGCTAGAGTGCGAGAGCCCTGGGTGTTTGGGTGAACCAAATCTTTCAGCTGGTTACATGCAGAGCTTAGGTTCTCATGGGAAATGAAGGAAATATTCTTTGGGCCATACAGATCTGAAACAGTCATGGCATTAAAAACTTCTCTTTTGACTTGAAGGGAAGGGTTTTTAACAGGTACAACTTTGCTTAATACTAGTTTAGTGTCCAGAAAGGAAGCCACAATATCATTGATGGTTTCCACCATTTTTCTACTGGCTTCTTGTGGATCTGTATCTTTGAGATCATCGACTCCACAGTGAACAATTATAGAATTAACTATCTCCAGATCAGAGGAGGCTTAGCTCAGTGATTAGAGGATGTCAGTGATTTTGAACACTTTTTTAAAATGCTATATCCATAAGATTGCCCTAAGCAATAACTGTTAACACCATCATCTCTTTCAAATCCAAATCGACTTTAAGTGATCTACAAGACAGTGATCAACATAGATCTACACATATTAGTTAAGGTGTTTTTGCAGAAGTTTTTGGTGGGAGGTGAGTTGTCTCTTTATTCATTATTCTTGATTTTAAAAGGGATTTTTTTACCCTCTTCTCCCTTGCTATAATGGTTTCAAAGAAAACGCATGTTGTTAAAATTATGCAGTGGAATACAAGATCCATTTCTACAAATCTGGGATGTTTGATCCACCACCTTTCAAAAATGATTATCAAGCCCTTATTTTACAATCCCTAAATGTGAATAAAAAAAATAAAATACCAAGATTGCCAGGGTACTATTATCTACCTATACTTCAAAAAGTAGGTCTAACAAAGATCAGTGCAGCAATTTGCACTAAAGAAGGAATAGAGTACAGTGTGAAATCTCCACCAATACCTTGTAACATCCCAGATCTACATTCATGTGCAGCAAATGTCAAATTTAATGATCATTTGATCCTAAATATTTTTTCTTTGTATTTACCAAAAGGGTCTAAAGATCTAAATACATAGTCTCCAAGATAACGAAAAATGGCTCATTGGTGGGGATTTTAACAATAAAGATTGCAGTTATTAGTAACAGGTTTGTAGAAAACGTTGCATTTCAGTTACCAGCAACAGGTTTGTAGAAAATGTTGATTCTTGTCTGTGTATTTTGAATGATGGCAGCATCACTAAAATTCCTAATGTCTCAAGTCATAGAGTATCAGCAATAGATCTAACTCTAGTATCACTGTCACTTGTCCCTGAATGCGATTGGTCAATGCATAAAGATACACTTGGCAGTGATCATTTAACTATTGTTATAACCTTCAATAACCAGTTACGTCAGTGGGATATTACACAGGACAAAATTTTTAATATAACTATAAGTGGGCTGACTGGGAAAAGTTTAAATCATATTCTTGCATCTTATAATACAAAGGTCATAGACACTCATGAAATAGATCAAATGTATTCTGACATAAGAGTTATTATACTACAAACTGCCAAATTTTCTGTTCCTAGATGTCATTCAGTAAAATCTATCAAACATTTAGGAAATGTCAGGTGGACACGAGCTTACAAAGAAGCTGTACATAAAAAACATATAATGCACAGAGCTTTTCTCAAAAACAAATTGCATGGTCATAGCACAAGCTAAAAAACAATATTGGTCATCTTTTTGTACAAGTGAAATTAAAAATTATAGACATTCAGAAAGTATGGACAAACTTTAATGAAATGACACAAAAGGCATAAATTCACCATCATGTCTAGTTGTTCTAGTTTGCTGAGGCATATGCCACGATGTTCACAAATACCATGCCTAAGGAGGGTCTGTCAGATAAACACAGAACATAGAGAAGCGAAGAAGTAAAAAAAAAAAAAAAAAAAAAAAAAAAAAGAACATGTAGACCCAGTACCTGATAACACTCTTTATATCAATGCTCCTATTACACTCCAGGAAGTGAGGGATGCAGTTCTGTCACTTCCTAGTAGGAAAACATCTGTTGGAGCTGATGCAATTTCCAATGATATGATTAAACCCTTACCAGAAAATTTCATTATACTACTTCATAAACTTTTTCGTAAATGCTGGGTCGAAGGTGTCATTCCAGTCCAATGAAAACAGTCTATCGTTGAACCAGTCTACAAACAAGGAAAGCTCTAAACAGATAAAGCCAGTCACAGGCCAGTAGCATTGACCTCATGTACTGGTAAGCTCATGGAGAGAATTGTTCTTGTAAGATTAATATATTATTGTTAGAAAAATAGCATTATTGCAAGCAACCAGGCAGGCTTTCAGAGAGGCAGGTCGGCTATTGATGATTTAGTTAAACTTACAACGTGTATAAAACATCAATTTGCACGTAGAACAAATTTTCTTGCAAAGTTTTTTGACATTAATAAAGCCTATGATCAAGTTTAGCATGCAAAGTTATCGAGTTGAAGACAATTGATCTTTCCAGTAACACCTATCATTAAATCAAGAGAATTCTAAGGAAATGATCCATTCAGGTGAAGCTAAGAAATAACTATTCAAATCCTAGATATCTAGATATGGACTTACTACAAGGCTCTGTTATAGCACCAGTTCTGTTTAATATCCTGTATGTGATCTTCCTAGGCATTTGTCTCAGAAAGTTGTTTTAGTACAATATGCAGACAATTATGCATGTGGATGAATGCTACTATAAATGAAAACACACCAAAAAGATCCTTATATAAAAATAAAAAAACTATACCAAAAAGACCCTGATAGTTTGAATAAGTACACAATTGAACATTGTCTAATATTATCTACAGAAAAAACGCTTATCATGCTTTTTAACAATGGTGCTAATCTGGACAGATTACGTGTGTTCAAAGTTGAAAATAATATAGTTGAATATAAACAGTGAAGTTTTTAGGTGTTTTTCTCACTTCAAAATTGACTTGGAATGCCCACATTGAGTATATCTTAACTAAAGGAAGACAATACCTCTGCACTTGATACATATAAGGAAATTGTAATGTTACCACTTGATTGAGTATGTCAATTTGTATGTGCTAAATACATTCTGAGAAGTTCGACACCTGAAAACTTTGCTTGAAAGAAATCAAAATTAGGTCTGAAACAATTTTTCCCAAAAGAGCGCGACACATAAACTCTGATGACAATTAGTACCTGCACCTTTGATTATCCTTGATATAAAAGAATGAATAAATAAATAAATACATCTTTACCAGCGTTCTGGAATTTTTAAATCCAATGTAGACCCACAAAAAAGTTTCAGTCTGTCCTGTTTGGGAAATGGAGAAAGCACACTTTCATGTAGATTATATCAACATGAAAAAGAATGAGAATCCAAATATTATGGCAGTTAATGTTCATTTTCTTATACAACATCATTACTCTCATTGTCTTAAAATTTATACAGATGACTCACTTTTAGACAATCGTCAAGTAGGTTCGGCAATTGTCATACCAGCACTTTAGATAGAAAATCCATATCATATTGGTAAAAATCAATCTGTTTTTACAGATAAACTTATAGCAAAATTCATGGCTTTGACTTTAATTTTAGATCATCGATATTGTTACTTTCATGTATAACTTTGTGTGGATTCAAATTCAGTTTTATATACCTTAAAGTCCATAGCATATAAACAAATTGCTAAACTCATATTATACATCAAATACGTCACAAATCTGTTATGTTTAAGAGGAATTCATGATTCCTTTTGTTGGATTCCTTCGCATACAGGATTATTTTCCAATGAGTGGGCCGACAGAGCTGCGAAAAAAGGTGCACGTAATGAAAAGGGGTCTGTAGTAGGCCTACTACATGTTGCTCTATCCATTGTAGAGGGCTATCGGTTATTAGAAGAAGCATCCTTAAACAAATTTGTAGTAAAGCGTCGGCAAAACACGCAGTTTCAAAATTCAACTCCGAGTGGGAAGAGTGTAGTTGAATACATTGATCACTTTGAGATTCATACAAATGCTGTCAAAGAAAGATAACTTAAAGCATTTCTTTTCAGGATAAGATTAAATGCTTTCAGGACAAAGTTCAACAAGGATGTTAAATGCTTATGCGGTGAATATATTTCAAATACCCATATCTTACTTGAATGCAAGAATTTAAAACTTAATCTCCCTGCCTTTTCTGAGAAAACCATTGGCGAAGTTTTGAACAAAGTAAATCTAACGTTTGGCATTGCTAAAGGTTTTATTGTTAAGTCATATAGGGCATTTATTGTACTTCTGGTGATTCTTGTGGGATTTTTACATTTTCCTTTTTTTTTTTAATTTGTTTATGTTAATGTTAAGAATATTTTTCATTCGCTGTAACTATCTTACGCGCGCACGCGCGCGCGCGCACGTACACACACACACACACACACACACACACACACACACACACACACACACACACACACACACACACACACACACACACACACAAATACACACACACTCACACAAACACATTATCCTTGATATAAAAGAACACACACACACACACACACACACACACACACACACACACACACACACACACACACACAGTAGATTCCCATGTCTGTCTGTCTGTCTGTCTGTCTGTCTGTCTGTCTGTCTGTCTGTCTGTCTGTCTGTCTCTCTCTCTCTCTCTCTCTCTCTCTCTCTCTCTCTCTCTCTCTCTCTCTCTCTCTCTCTCTCTCTCTCTCTCTCTCTGTTACCCTTGAAAAATAAAGATTATTCATTCATTCATTCATTCATTCTCTCTCTCTCTCTCTCTCTCTCTCTCTCTCTCTCTCTCTCTCTCTCTCTCTCTCTCTCTCTCTCTCTCTCTCTCTCCCTGCCTTTTCTGAGAAATTGGTTGTTCCAAACAGAATTATGCTGTGTTGTTTTTTTTTCATTTTCTTGTTATTAGTTTGCTTTTACTAGTTTGTATCATTATAGAAGGCTGGATGTAAAAAAGCAATTGTCATTCTTACTCCTTCACCTTCTGAAAATAAAATTCAATCAATCAATCAATCAGTCAATCAATCAATCAATCAATCAATCAATCAATCAATCAATCAATCAATCAATCAATCAATCAATCAATCAATCAATCAATCAATCAATCAATCAATCAATCAATCATCTCTCTCTCTCTCTCTCTCTCTCTCTCTCTCTCTCTCTCTCTCTCTCTCTCTCTCTCTCTCTCTCTCTCTCTCTCTCTCTCTCTTTGATGACGTAGAGGATGAAAGCAATGATGGTGATGTTGATATACTTGCTGCAGCTGCAGAAATAGATAATGAAGAAGCTGATGGCAGTGATTATGTACATAATAATGATGATAACTAGAGGGCACTGAGTGTGACTTTATGGATTTGGAAAATTGGAATTGTAGAATGGATGTTTACCTTCCTCCAGCCTCAAACATGTTTTGTATAGTGGCCTAAGGCCGATGTAGCCTACAATAAAACTTTTCAGTGTTCAGTGTTCTCTTTCTGTGGTTTCTTGTTTTGGTTGTTCTTGTTTGTGTTTTTGTTATCGCTGTTCTTGGTATAGACTTTTTAAATATCGGTTCCTGACACCACACAATAAAATACACTACCTTCTGATGATTTATCAACAGGATTATGAAATTCCTTTCGACGCAGTACGCCGGCCATTGCGACTTTTGAAACACTGGGAAAACACTAGGCTACATGTTTCAGTGGAGCAACAAAAAGGGCAGATCTTGGTTCCAAAGAACGATGGGTGTGACTTGACTGAAAAAGAAGAGGTAAGGATTTGTAGGATAAAATGTCATAAATAGCTTCTTCATCTCATATATTGCTATTCCACTTTTTCTGGAGCAGTGTTTAATGAGCATGTCGGTTATAATGTGAAGTTTGGAGAAGAAGTTAATGTTTAGCATTATGCGTCTGTGTTTATAGTTCATGATAACTTTTGAATAGAGCTAAATGCACTCTGTGTGTGTGTGTGTGTGTGTGTGTGTGTGTGTGTGTGTGTGTGTGTGTGTGTGTGTGTGTGTGTGTGTGTGTGTGTGTGTGTGTGTGTGTGTGTGTGTGTTGTGTGTGTGTATGTGTGTGTGTGTGTGTGTGTGTGTGTGTGTGTGTGTGTGTGTGTGTGTGTGTGTGCGTGCATGCGTGCACGCGTGCTAACACAGCCTTAGTTATCATCGATAAAAGAAATTGAACAAGAAAAAAATGCTAACTTCCAACTTAAAGCAAATGGGCGACAGGACTTTGAAGCAAACATTCACAAACTTCAATTCTAAACAATAGTAAAATAATTGAAAACTTTTTCAAATAAACACTCAAAAATATGGGGCAAACAAGATTTTTAAATTTGGCATTCACTGATTACGTAAAATTTTGATGGCTTTTAATAGCAACAGCATGTAACGTCTGTTAGAAATTTTCTTCTTAGCACATTTAATTTCTTTTTTTTCTACCCAACAGGTATGGCTTAAGTTTTCTCTTCCTGCCTAGCTGTGAAATCAAGTCAAACTTTCATTTTCAGATGGTTACATTCACTAAGCAGTGCAGTTGCTTTCTCTTTTTATCAAACCACCCACCGAAAATATAATTAAATGATGAAATAAAAATTATAATACATATGCAAACATCAAAATTTAATGCCAATTAAAAAAATAATGAGCCATACAATTCGAACAAACAAAAAGTTCCTTGCAAAAATATATCGATAAAAAAAACAAAAATATAAAACATGAAAAGGACGAGACCCCCCCACCCCCCAACCAACCTAACAAAAATCAAAACAAACAAAAAAACAACTATAACATGCGCACGCACGTACGCACGCACGCACGCACGCACGCACGCACGCACGCACACACACACACACCACCACCACCACCACCACCACCACCACCACCACCACCACCACCAATAACAGCCCAAAGAAATAAAGGACAGTAAAGAACTAACACAGCACAAAAGAATCGCAAAAAACTCCAAAACTCCAAAAGACCAAAAACCAGGAGAAAACAACAATTAAATAACGACAACAACAAAACACACACACACAGACACAAACCGGCACGCACACGCGTGCGCACACACTCACTCACTCACACACACACACACACACACACACACACACACACACACACACACACACACACACACACACACATATACATATATATATATATATATATATATATATATATATATATATATATATATATATATATATATATACACACACAAATATTGTATAGTTTCCTTTTAAATCATTTAAACACTTGCATACACATATACACCCACACTCATATCTTCTCCATTATATATACTTGGACTACATACAAAAGAAAAACAAAAATCACACGAAACTGAAATTGGATTCAAAGCAAAGAGAATCAAACAGTGATATCCACTCCCTCGCCTCTCCTTTGCCCTATATACGTATGTATGTCTGCTTTTTGATTCCAGAAACATCGCATTAATCCTTCAATAAAAAATAAGAAATTCAGGCAATAGAAAATCGTACACCAACTCTAAAATCAGCAATAACAATTTACGTTATCCAATGCAAGGAAAAGCAAAACCCAGCAACAAAAGAGCAAACCAACATTGCTTTATGTATGTGCATAACACATAGTAGTAGGTACCCATCAGTCTCTAAAGACTATGGAATTGCGCTCTAGTCTTTAGAGTGCAAAGCCTGGGTGAATAAGTTTGGACGGCAAACTTACCCCTGCAGCAGACCTCCCCTCTCCACGCCACTGGAATGATCCATTGGAAAGGCAAAGACCGATACAAATGGTTCCAGTACCGTCGCAGGAGCCCCCAGAACGTTGCCATATACAGCCCCGAGCCGCCCTAGGACTCCAACTCCCCGATTTTTCCTCAGGAATGGTGTCTAAACACGACACCTGTGTGCATTTTAATAATTTTGTTATCCGCTCCTACCGGCACACGATGGCCTACTCTTCCGAAAGGCGGAACGGGGTTTTAACGTGTGCGTAAGATGTTCTGCGTGCGTTCGGACACGGGGTCTCGGTTAATAGTCTCATCCAAATGACTTTGACATTCAGTTCAATTATTTCGTCACACTGGGAAGAAAGGGCGAGACTGGGAATCGAACTCAGAGCCTCACGGTTTAGTTGTTGGCAGGCGAACGTCTTAACCATCCTGCCACCTTCCTTCCTAACATAACACATACAAAATAAAAACCAAACAAACAAAAAGCAACAGAAAAACAACAATAAACTTAAAATCCTAAGTAAAACCAAATAAACAACAACAGCAACACCACACACCCACGCACGCGCGCGCGCACACGCACACATGCACGCACGCACACACAACACTCACATATACACATAACACACACACAACACACACACACACACACACACACACACACACACACACACACACACACACACACACACACAGAACCAAAGCATGTCAGAGTCTAAAATGATTTCAACCCATCAGTATATCATTACTTGTATAAAAGGATTATTAATACATAGTAATTATAATGTGTATGACTGTATAAACTGGGGTCATACAGCATTTATAATGTCAATAGTATCATCAGTGGTACCTCCATCTCCCTATACCCATTGAAGTCCCCCAGCAACAGGAAGGGGGGAGGCAACTGCCGAACCAACGACACCAAGTCCGTCTTCCTCACCGCCACCGATGGAGACAGGTAGATGCTGCAGATAGTGACTGTCTTGTGCAGCGTGACCCTAGCGGCCACCGCCTGGAGAGGAGTGTCGAGGACCACAGGGCTGTACAATAAGGAATCTCTGATGAGCAAGCTCACCCCCCCCCCCCCCCAACCGGAGGTTCCACGCTCAGTGGGCTTGGCCCTTTCATGGATGGAGCTAAAACCGGACAAATTAAAATCTTTTCCCTCCCTTAAAAGCGTCTCCTGGAGTGCGCTGAGGTACCCGACCTTGATATTCTGAGGTAGCACGGTCGTACAGAACGTCATAAAAAAGGTGTTCGTGGGGACCTTGTCCCCACCTTTCCTGATCTGCACTCGATATACGTCCACAACTCCCTGAGAAGCCAGCTCGACCTTGATCTCTGCCTCGGACACCCCCTGCAGGTCCCTGCACCTGACCACCCCTTTGCTGCTGTTCAGGGCCTTGTGGGCGGTCACCCTCACAGGGCACGTCACTAACTTGTCACACTTAAGGAGTGTCTGGGACTGCTTCTTGGTTCTGCATTCCACCAGCAGCATGCCGTTCCTCAATTTTTTTTACTGTGTTTAGCTCTCCTGCAACACCTTTTAGGCCCTTGGCCACTGCGAACGGACGGAGTTTCACCAGAGGATGCTCCTCCTCCACCCCCTCAACCACCAACCAGCTCGGCCAAAATCCACTCCTCTCTCTCACTTCCGTCTCCGACTCGCTGGACAAGTCGCCGGCGGAATCTGACTCTCTCATTCCTCGCTTCGTTTTTATTGTTGGTTTTTTTTACATGGAGCATAGGCTCGATGAGGGATGAGGGCAGAATTAATCGGTCACCTCGGCAGAGCTGCCTTACCGAGGAAGAGGCTAAATTTACCCGCATGGAAACTGCCCCGCATGATTCCATACAGGGCTCGTTAATGGCTAGAGTAACGTACAGCCATCCATCCCCTGGCCACGTTGCTCCAGCGTGGGATTACGGGTTGCTTACGGCAACCACTCGGCAGCAGAGAAATGAAGAGCTGGACAAAGAAGGCTTGATGGGGAGCTGATGATAGAATTAAAAATCCCGTTGACAGAAGAAGACAGTCCACAGAAAAAGGGTGGGTGAAAATGGAGATGGGGAAGACATGACAATGGAGATGTAACGAGAAATTCTGTGACCAAGAGTTTCTGGAAAAAAGGCAGGAGAATGAACCCAGAAGGCAGAAAACAGATGAAGAAGACTGACAGGTAGGAAAGAGACAAGGCAGAGGCAAAGAGAGGGACAGAATAGAGGGGATTCCTAGCACAGAACCTCCAGAAGGTGGGGATACTATTTATACTGAAAGGCCCCCGGTATCCCCATGGGGACCCCCCACACATACGAACAAATACAAAAAAAACACAAAGAACCAAAACAAAACAAAGCAACAAAAAAAAAAGAAAAAAAAGAAAAGGCCTAACCACTAACCAAAGTAATATAAACATAAAATTTGATAGTGCTAATTAGTTCCATTAATAAAAGTAATAAAATAAATTATTTATTATTGAAAAAAACCGTTAATACTGAAAACTATTGAACTGGGTAAGGAAAAAATGCATGAAAAATGTTCCCAATCTAGCCATCAGTGATTTGGTTTTCTCCTTTTGAATTTGCAAATTGTACACGTGTTTACATTTATCACTTCTACCCTTTCCTGTTTATAAATATTTTTTAAACCATTCTCCTCCTTTCCCCCCTTCCACATACATATATAGCAAGCAAAGCGTAGATTTTTCAGTCACAATAAACCACACGTGAAAGATTTTTAGGGTGAGCAGAGAGTACCAATATATTAAATCTAATCTAAATATGGTTGATTGGATTCATGATTAGTTCTTAAACATTTTTGCATAAGCACATTAAGTGATTTTTCAACTGATTTTTTAACTGATTTTTAAAAAAAATTATACATTTTAAACGTTTTTTGAGCTTGTTCCATAAATCACTACCTGAATATAAGAAGCTTGTTTTGTAAAGATTGTTTCAGGGTCTGGGAAATGGTAGTAGATGGTTATGCCTCTGCTCGTGAAATTAAGCTTTTTGACATAAACAGGAAAAAAATAGTGTTGTGCATCTGCTTGATGTTCTAAGTACGTCAGATTTGCATCAGCTAATAAACCATATCAAAAGATACACTGAAACACCAAGCAATAAACTCTTCCAAAAGAAAAAAAACAGGTTTTAACACGTGCCCAAGATGTTCTGCGTGAAGTCATACAAGGGACCTTGGTTTATGGTCTCGTAGGAAGGACTTTTGGGTGAGTGGAGTCAGCACTGATATTTACTCCAGGGAAAATATTCCCTTGAACGGGTGTCTTGGTTGTGGCGAGGACCTGGGCTCTAACCCAAGAATATGACCAAGGTCAGAAACGGTTAAAAATCTACACAGATAATACACAATATCTTCTTTTTTTTTTAAAGATGTCTCATCTTCGTTGAACTTCCTGACTGCCTGTTTCCAGACCGCTCATTTCAATCAGCCCACCACAGAGATACCCACATTTGTTCTGTTGCATCCTCAGGGAGCCCATTAATCTCAGGCCGCCATGGGGGGCACAGGCCAAAAGGGATATTCAGCACCTTTCTGGTTTTTCATAATACATTTCCAGCAGGCACATTCATAGCTACTGTAATCTTTACACATAGATATAAGAATATATGGAACATAAGTATATTGCAAATGCTTTGCCATAGTTCTTCCAGCTTTTTGCACCTTTTCCATTGTAATACATGTTTCGTTGTGATGGCACTCAATGTGTGTGTGTGTGTGTGTGTGTGTGTGTGTGTGTGTGTGTGTGTATGTGTGTGTGTGTGTGTGTGTGTGTGTGTGTGTGTGTGTGTGTGTGTGTGTGTGTGTTCAGGTGGTTGTTTTTAACACATTTATGGTATGTTATTTTACAGGTCTTTGACCTGCCTCAGATGCTAACTTGCGATGAATGCTTGACTGAAAACAAGTCCCTGCCTATGTGGAAGGAGTGGCTTCTGTACACAAAACACAGAGATACATCTGTCACAGTGTGCATCGCAGTTCAGCATCGTGGGTCTGATCAGCAGTGTGTTTCCAACAAATTTCTGTATTCTGTAAGTACTCTCTCTCTCTCTCTCTCTCTCTCTCTCTCTCTCTCTCTCTCTCTCTCTCTCTCTCTCTCTCAGTTCAGAAATATGGGGCCTGGGTAGAATGGACCACATTGAAAAAGTTCACCTGACTGCATGTAAGAGATTTCTAGGAGTACCAACAAGAACACCAAATAAAATGGTATATAGTGAATTGGGTAGATATCCGCTTTATATCAATTCTTACACAAAAGCTCTTAGATACTGGTTTAAATTATTGCAACTGAGTCAAAACAGGTTACCTTATTATGCCTACCAAATGTTAGTAGAACTAGATAGGAATGGAAAAGATTGTTGGGCTTCAAAGATACGAGAAATTCTGTGCTACACTGGATTTAATATTGTATGGTTGCAACAAGGCGTTGGTGATGTAAAAGCTTTTTTACGTGTATTCAAGCAGAGATTAGTTGATATGTTCATCCAAGAGTGGCATGGAACCATAACAGATAAGGAGAGATATGAAAACTATAGATCATTCAAAAGTATCTTTGAAAAAGAAAAATACATCAACTTTATTGATACATACTGTTTCCGAGTTGCTATTACACAAGTTAGGTTAAATGTTTTGCCTCTAAATAACAATGTTTTTAGATATAGTATAAATGAACACGAAAAGCTGTGTCCGTTTTGTGCGACTAAACTCGAAAATGAAGCCCATTTTTTGCTAGAATGCTCAATGTACTCTGATTTAAGAGAAAAGTTTTTATCTGAGTGTATCAATATGTCAATACCAGATTTAATCAAAGCATCAAGCAAAGAACACACTCACTATTTATCCAGATACATTTTTCACTCCATTAATAGACGGAAGAATTTGTTATATCAAAATATTATTTAAGGTAGTGATGTGCATAATAAGCTGTGTTTCAAATACTGTTGCTGTCTTTCTGCAATGAGGTATTGCATTTTGACAGTGCGATCTAGAGGTGTGTTATCATTATTGACGCAGTATAATGTGTTTTTCAAGTTCCAAGCTCGTTCAAGATAGGGCTATTGCGATCATTCCTCACAAGGAATTGGCTTTTTGTTGTATGAATTATCACAATATCAGTATTTTGTTTCCTCCCTCCCCCCACTCCATGTATTGTGGCCTAAGGCCAATGTACAGATTAAACCTGTTCAGTGTTCAGTGTTCTCTCTCTCTCTCTCTCTCTCTCTCTCTCTCTCTCTCTCTCTCTCTCTCTCTCTCTCTCTCTCTCTCTCTCTCAGGTTGTGACATTGAACAGACTTGTGTGTATACACACCTGTATATGAACTACTCTTCCAGTGCTCAAAATTATCTTCATTCTTGCGCAACGCAAGCCCAGACATTGTTGAATGCAAACATTCATTGGTGGGCAAGGCTAGCAGAAACATTGTGAATGTGAGCACTGTGTGGAATTCTCCCTGATTGTTGCTGAGGGACCTTGACAGTCCCTGGACAAAGCCTTACAACTTTGGTGGTGGACATCCGTAATTCACCAAACTGTGGAGTGACGTGATAATCGACATCCTTGTGACAATTATCACCAAATCACCAGTGAAACAAACAAGTCACCTTCAAAAGTGTGTGTGTTATTGGACCACCCACTGCCCATATACATTTTTTTGTTGTTGTTGTTTTGTTTTGTTTGTTTTCTTCTCTTATATTGGCCATTTTATATTGCTGTTAATTTGATTGTGTCTGTGTGTCTTTTGAGTAACTATTGAAACTTTTTTTCTTTTTTTTTTCTAATTGAGTGCCCCACTCCCATCCCCTAATTGAGTGCCCCACTCCCGTCCCCTTTATTCCATCTAAAATAGATTTTTCACCTTTTCTGCTGCTACATTACGTTGTTGTTGCTTGGATTGGGTTATAGATCTATATCTATATACACTGTATGTGTGTTTTTTGAGCAACTTGAAAGCAGTATTTTTTTCATTTTGTTTTCTTTCTTTCTTACATTTCATCCTTCCCCCTATTGAGTGCCCACTCCCCTTTATTCCTAATTATCTCTCATTGATTTTCACCTTTTTCGAGTTTTTACACACATTATCACATCGAGCAACTTAAAATTAGTCCTTTTTTCACTTTTTTTTTTCTTACTTTCATCCTTACCCCTATTGAGTGCCCACTACCCTTTATTTTTATTCTTCTCTAATTGATTTTTACCTTTTCCTGTCTTAAGACACATTATCACATCTCCAGCAAAAACCAACACAATTGATGCATTCAAGACACAACATGTGGCCCTCTAAGGAAGGCCTACGAATTTGCCACTTAAATATAAATCACGCAGTCAATAAAATTGAAGACATATCAACACTTATCAGCAACCATGGCAAACCATTTCACATACTAGGGCTATCTGAATCAAGACTCTCGAAGCACATAGTGGACACTGATTTATATATCCCAGGATATAAAATCTTACGAAAGGATCCACAAAGGCAAAAAGAAACAGGAATCATCATATATATTAGTGAATCTATAACATTCAAGCATCTCATTCATCTCGAACATTATGATGTAGAATCTGTCTGGTTTGAAATCTCCATGAAAGGTTCACCACCTATTGCAATGGGATTCTGCTATAGGAATCCGGCAGAAAGAAAAAAATTGGATAGACAAGTTTGACGAAATGATGAATGTAGTTCTATTAGAATCCAGGGAAGTAATACTGCTTGGTGATTTTAATATTGATCTAACAAAAGTAAATAATATATGGACGCAAATTACTAATTCATTCAACCTTCACCAACTAGTTAGTTTACCCACGAGAGTCACACCAAATTCAAGCACAATAATTGACCACATCTACGTATCAAATCCCAAAAACGTCATAGAAACATGTGTCCCTGTCTATAACTGCAGCGATCACTACCCAGTCTGTACTACATGGTCAAAAAAAGGAGCAAAAATTCCCAAACCTGGCCATAAAAACATAACATATCGTTCTTTTGCAAAATTTAATGAACAGCTTTTCCTTCTCGATCTAAGTAACTCTATGCTCTAAGAAACATTAAACATTACTGATCCAGACTTGGCCATCGAATTCTGGATAAAAACTTTCACTGAAATCTACAACAAACATGCTCCACTTAAAACCATAAGGGTCAAACATGTCCCCAAACCGCCTTGGATTACAAAAGAACTAGAAGAAGCATGCTATCTGAGAGATTTTTTAAAAAAACATAAATATCATGAAGAGTCAAAAAGATTATGAAACGCCATAAACTCACAGAAACGTCAAGAAAAAAAGAAATATTTCCAAGATTTACTATCTTCCAAACAATACTCAAAAATTATTTGGAGGGCCATAAATCAAATAACAAATAAACAATCATCTTCCAAATCAAATGTAATCAAAGATGTTACTGCTGAACAACTCAACAATCACTTCATAAACGTCTCAACTAACGTTGTTAACAATGATGATTCAAAATCCAATAACCTCAACACATTAAGACAATACTGCCAAGACAAGCATATTCCCTCAAAACTTCACTTACCATTCATTTCAGTTTTTGAGGTCTATAATTACTTAATTCACCTCAAACAATCAAGGACACGAGGTCTCGGTGGAATAGACAGCAGAATTCTGAAACTGTCAGCTCCAGTTATCACAGACACCCTAACATATATATATAACCAATGTCTTGAAAATAACTATTTCCCAATGCCTTCAAAACTGCTGAAGTAATCCCCATCCACAAATCTGGTGACACTTCAGATCCATCAAATTATAGGCCAATCTCTATTATATCCCTCCTTTCAAAACCCCTGGAAAAACATATAAATAAACACTTAGTCCATCACATAGACACTAACAACCTACTTCACCCTAATCAATCAGGATTCAGACAAATCACTCATGTCATACTGCAGTGACTAGTCTCATAGACAACTGGCTATCACACATCAATGAAAACAAATTTTGTGGAGTATTATTTGTAGATTTCAAAAAAGCATTTGATACAATTGACCACACACTTCTCATCAGAAAGCTAGAACTGTACAATCTATCATCAAATAGTCTAGAACTACTCTCTTCTTATCTTAAAAACAGACAACAGTGTGTCTCAACAACTACATCCACATCCAATCTAAAACCCATTCATTATGGAGTACCACAGGGATCTATACTAGGACCTATTCTCTTTTCCTTATACATAAATGACCTTCCTCTACTTATCAAATCTAAATGTGAACTATTTGCAGATGATACAACCATACATACAAGCCAAAACGACATTGACTCTCTTGCAACCATATTACAACAAAGCTGTAATGATCTTGTCAAATGGACAGAACTGAACCATATGTCTATTCACCCCCAAAAAACAAAATGCATGCTTATCACCCCAAACAAAAGCGACAAAATTTACCTCATAAACAGTTTCCAATCCAAATAAGAAAGGAAGGAATTGAACAAACCTCTCATCACAAAGTTCTAGGAGTAACAATCGATGAAAATCTCAGCTGGTTCTACCACATATCTCATCTATGCAAATATCTGTCCCATAGAGTATACCAATTGACTAAAATTAAACATTTCCTTGACTACAATTCAAGGAAATTATTCTTCCAAGCTTACATTCAATCCTCAATAGACTATGCCTCAACCCTCTGGGATTCTGCCAGTGCAAACACTATGAAACCGTTATTAAGTCTGTATAAACGTGCTCTCAAACTTATCCTTCTGAAAAAAACAACTTTACTTGAAGTGGATTATACTCAGTTAAATATTCTCCCCCTACAACAAAGACTAAAATATAACAAAGACATACTGATGTTTAAGATAATGGCAGGAGCTGTCCCCACGTCCTTAAGAGATAAGTTCCCAATGAATCATTCCAGAAATACTGAAA
Organism: Stramonita haemastoma; assembly: GCA_030674155.1. Lineage (NCBI taxonomy): Eukaryota > Metazoa > Mollusca > Gastropoda > Neogastropoda > Muricidae > Stramonita > Stramonita haemastoma. Next base: position 4,551,380 of record CM060328.1, on the reverse strand, counting down.
AGCCAAGTGTCCCAATCCCAAGAATAGACTTGTCTAAATCTAGTTTACTATACTCAGGCCCTGTGCTGTGGAACTCCCTTCCCGATTCAATTAAAGAGCACCAATCATTGACTACCTTCAAAAATCACCTTCTAATCCACTTGATGCACCAAAAATAATAAACCAATTATATCCCCTCTCCTTCTCCCCCTTCTCCCTCCCTCTGTGTGTGTGTGTGTGTGTGTGTGTGTGTGTGTGTGTGTGTGTGTGTGTGTGTGTGTGTGTGTGTGTGAGTTGGGTTTTTTGTTGTTGATGCTGTTCTTTCTCCCCTTTTATCAAAACTTATGTTTTATGTGACTATTTTGATGATAGATGGTGGTGGATTGATGTTTCCAGTCATTCAACCTCATCGTATTATCATGTTGCTCTTTAATTATTGCGCCCTCTTTTCTTTTCTTTTTTTTGTTTTTTTTGTTTTTTGTTTTTTGTTTTTGTTTGTTTGTTTGTTTGTTTTTTGTTTTGTTTTTTGGGGTTTTTTTTTCTTGTTTGTTTTTTGTTTTTTTTGTTATGTTGCTTTGTTTTCTTTTTATTTGTTTATTTGTTGGGGGGGGGGTTGTTTGGTTTTTTTTTCTTCAAATCAAAATCATTATTGATTCTTACTTCATATTTTTGTTTCTGAATGAGTGCATTTTTATAACATTACCTTAATTTTGTATTTCTGTCTTATTCCTTACCTGTTTTTGTTGTGCTTCTCCCCTTTTATCAAAACTTATGTTTTATGGGACTATTTTGATGATAATTGGTGGTGGATTGATGTTTTCAGTCATTTAACCTCATCGTATTCTCATGTTTGCTCCTTAATTATTGCGCCCTTTTTTTTTTTCTTTCTTTTTTTTCTTTTTTTTTTGGCTTTGTTTTGTTTGCTTATTTCTTTTTTTGTGTGTGTGCTTGTTTTTTTGTGTTTGTTTTGTGTGTGTGTGTGTGTGTGTGTGTGTGTGTGTGTGTGCGTGTGTGTGTGTGTGTGTGTGTGTGTGTGTGTGTGTGTGTGTGTGTGTGTTTCAAATCAAAATCATCATTGATTCTTGCTTCATATTCTTGTTTCACAATGAGTGCCTTTTTGTAACATTACCTCAATATTGTATCTCTGTCTTATTCCTAACCTGTTGTTGTTGTTCTTTCTCCCCTTTTATCAAAATCTTATGTTTTATGGGACTTATTTTGATGATAGATGGTGGTGGATTGATGTTTGCAGTCATTTAACCTCATCATATTCTCATGTTTGCTCTTTAATTATTGCGCTTTTTTTGTTTTGTTTTGGTTTGTTTTTGTCTGTTTTGTTTTTGTTTGTTTTCCTTTATTCAAATCAAAATTATCATTGATTCTTACTTCTTATTTTCGTTTCTGAATGAGTGACTTTTTATAACATTACATTAATATTGTATCTCTGTGTTATTTCTTGCCTGTTGTTTGATACTTGGTATGGTTCCTTACTTTTGGTATTTGGATCATTATAATTGTTGTTGTGTAGTTGTGGCTATTATTTTTATTTTTTCTTATCTTAATGTTATCCCTGAAAAGGGCGGGGACAGGATGTAAAAAAGCACACGAGTGTTTATCTATTATCCTCGAATAAAAGAATTTTGCCTTGCCTTGCCTTGCCTTGCCTTGCCTTTTGTGTGTGTGTGTGTGTGTGTGTGTGTGTGTGTGTGTGTGTGTGTGTGTGTGTGTGTGTGTGTGTGTGTGTATGTATGTATGTGTGTGTGTGTGTGTGTGTGTGTGTGTGTGTGTGTGTGTGTGTGTGTAGAGGGCCTAGCACAATCTTTGTTTTTAAATTAATGGTTGAGAATCTTGTACTAGATTGTGTGCCGATTTGGTAAGCCCTGGGTTACGGTATGGAGAGGTTGGTTAAGTTAATAAATATTGTGATTTCTGAAGCAAAGTAGCCAAACACATTAGGACCAATCCAATCCAATCCAATGATGGTGCTTATAGCCCCGCCGACCACATAGGCCATATCAGGGCTATCGCCTCGTCACATTTTAAAACTCGTATTAAAAGTGTGTGACTATGTACAGTTTAAAATGAGGTATAAAACCAACTCAACCATCCTTGCCTGTATCGACGTCCCGATCGACCATAAGGGACAGCCCAGGATGGCCCCGCGTTGTGGGAAAACCCACATCGATCACACTTAAAACAAGATAAAACCAAAACCGGGTTACTTAAAACAATCTTGTCCTTAGAGACCAAACATACCCCTTTCGCTCATATCAGATGAAAAAAGCCGGATTCTCTCAGGAATTTAAAAATGGTGTCCGGCGGAACATCCCGAAAGAGGATCTTTAGGGAGTCCGCGGTAAAATGCTTGTGCCTAATATCCTGAACATCCCGACACTCCAGGAGCAGATGCCTGACGGTCACCCGCACATCGCAAGTCACGCACCACAGGGTTCCCTCGCCTTTCAGCAAGTGAATGTGAGTGATGTGAGAATGACCCGTGTGTATCCTGGTGAGCACTGTCGCCTCCCTTCGGTTTTTCACACCCAGAGGAAAAACCTCTTTCAGGTTGGGACGGATCCGAAAAAGCTTGTTGTCCGTCTGAGCGTTCCACTCCTCCTGCCAGAGGGAATGCACGTATTTCTCGCTCCTAGGTTTCAGATCCGTGAACGGCACCGTGGACCCAAAAACCTCCTGCTCCGTGGCGCGCCTGGCAAGTCGGTCAACCGTCTCGTTGCCCCGAATGCCCGCGTGCCCGGGACCCACACCAAAACCACGTCACACCCGTCCCGTCTCAAGGAAGTATGCAGCTCGTAGAACTCCTGAAGCCTAGGGTGGTTTATGTTCCTGCAAGTAATAGCCTCCAGAGCAGAGAGTGAGTCCGTACAGACCAAGAAGTCTTTCCTCCCTGATTGCCTGATCAGTTGCAGGGACAAGACCAGAGCGCTCAATTCGGCCGTGTACACCGAGGCATCCGAAGGCAGGCGCTCCGAAAGCGCCGACTCCTTAATGGCGGGACAATAGGCGGTGCAGGCCACCCCCTCCTCCGACTTGGACCCATCCTAAAAACCTTGGTGTGGGACGGATACGACGCACAGAGCTCTCAAAAAAAGGCCCCTTACACCGTGGAGCTGGTGACGTCTTTCCTATGAGCGGCCAGATTGAAACAAACCACCGGGGTCTCCATCATCCACATCGGCTTCTCTGGGTACTTAGGAAGGTCACAAATAACCCCCAGAACGATGCCCGCCTTCCAGGGATGGGGAAGGATCCGAATGCCAAGAGGCGGGGCGGCAGAAGGCGATTTGTTGAACTTGGCCTGAAACCGGGGATTCATGACACAATCGTACGCCAGGTTGTTGTACTCTGAATACAGTTTGAGGTAATAATTCAAAGTCAGTTTTAGACGACGGTTTTTTAATGAAGGCTCTCCCGCTTCCGCGTACAAACTGTACACCGGCGTCGTCCTGAAGGCTCCGAGACAGATCCGGAGCCCCTGGTGGTGGATGGGGTCCAGAGTTTTCAGGTAGGAAGGCCTCGCCGAACCGTACACCTGGCATCCGTAGTCCAGCTTGGAGCGCACCAGCGCCCTGTAAACGTGCAGCAGTGTTCTCCTGTCCGCTCCACAGTCAGTATGGGCGATCACCCGCAGGAGGTTCAGGGCTCTCTGACACGACGCTTTCAGCTGTTGAATGTGGCTCCTGAAATTGAGCTTCCGGTCGAAAACAATGCCCAAGAATTTGGTCTCCGCCACCGCCGGGATGGTGGATTTTCCCAAGCAGATGACAAGATCCGGGAAGTGCTCTCTGGACTTGTTCGTGAAGTGAATGCACTTCGTTTTGGCGACCGAAAACTTGAACCCATTATCTTGCGCCCATTCCTGAACCTTGTTCACGCAGAGCTGTATCTGCCTCTGAACCCCCGCAAACGTACTGCCCGTAGCATACAAAGCAAAATCGTCCACGAACAGCGAACACTCCACCCCCTGATGGACCGACCTGACGATGTCGTTGATCTTGATGCTGAAGAGAGCCGGGGAAAGGATGCTCCCCTGAGGAACCCCCATCTCCTGCTCGAAGATCTCCGAAAGCGTGGAGCCCACCCTCACCCGGAACCGTCTTTTGGCAAAAAAATTCTGCAGGAAGATCGGCAACCGTCCTCGAAACCCCAAGTCCCGCAGGTCCGACATGATGCTGTACCTCCAGGCGGTGTCATAAGCCTACTTGAGGTAAAAAAAAAACGGCCACCATGTGCCGCCCGTTGACAAAGGCGTTCCGGACTGTCGTCTCGAGGCGAACCAGGTGGTCCACGGTGCAACGATTCTTGCGGAAACCGCACTGCTTCCTGGCCAGAAGACCCTTCGCATCCAGATGCCATACCAGGCGGCTGTTGACCATCTTCTCCATCACCTTACAAACGCAGCTGGTGAGGCCGATGGGCCTGTAATTGCCGGGGTCCTTAAGGTCCTTGCCGGGTTTCGGGATAGGGACGACGCAAGCCATCTCCCAGGACGGGGGTAAAAACCCCGTCGTCCAGATCCGGTTGTAAACCCTCAAGAGGGTCTGCAGACATACCTCCGGAAGGTGCCTCAGAAGGTCATAATGTACCTCGTCCGGGCCCGCCGAAGTCTTGCCGCAAGACTGCAAGGCGCTCTTCAGCTCCGGGAAAGAAAACGGCAGGTTGTAGACCTCCTCATCGCTGGACGCAAAACTCAAAGGCACTCTCTCCCGACGCCACTTCGTGTTCAAGAACTCCTGGGTTTTCGTTTCCACCGACAAGTTTCCCCTCAGGGTGGCGGCCAGCAGATTAGCCACCGCCTCCCTGTCGGTGACCAAAGCATCCCCCGAGCGCAAATGGTTGATCGACATGGAGGCGCCCTGCCCCTTGATCTTTGCAATCACCCTCCAGACCTTCTTGCTGGAGGTCCTGCTGTTCAGCTTGGAGCAAAAGTGCCTCCACACCTCACGCCTGCTAGACTTGAAGACGAAACGGGACTTGGCCCGCAGCTTCTGGTGGGCCGAGACCGCCACCGGACACGGTTGCTGCCTGACCCAACGCTGCACCTTTTTGCGTTCCTTCCTGACCGCCCTGCATTTCTCGTCAAACCAGGGTACCCTGGGCGCCCCAGTTGACCGCTGGTCCTGGGAACCGACTGCCTCGCAGCCTGAACCACGCACTACGTCAGTGCCTCTGCCGGATCTTCCGCAGACAAGACAGCCTCCTCATCCATTCTGGGAACAAGGTCGACCCTGAAGGCATCCCAGTTGGCCCTCCTGACGTCGAACCTCTGCGTACGGGCTTCCTCTGCCGCCCCACTCCACGCCAAGACCACCGGAAAATGGTCGCTGCCATGCAGATCGTCACGCACTTCCCACCGAAAGTCCAAGACCAACGAGGGATTGCAGACTGACAGATCCAGACACGACAGACTCTTCAAGATCTTTCCCAAGATGAGATATCTTCCCAAACTTCTCATCATAATAAGATCCTTCCACAAAGATATGGAAGGCACTGCTGTCTTTGTCAGCTCAACATCAGTTGCCTTCAACACACGTAGCATAGTGAAACAGGGTAGCCTCCCAACTCCCACATTGTTTGGAATCTTCTTTGCTGTGATTCTGAAACATACACTTGGTCCTGCAGCTAAAAGTATCTACCTTTGGAACAAGTCAGACGGAAAGCTCTTCAACTTCTCCAGAGTTAGAGCCAAGAATAAAGTCCAGCTGAGGACCCTGCATTACTTCCTCTTTGCAGATGACCAGCAATAACTGCCCATTCAGCTAAAGACCTAAATAGCTCATGATTTGCTTCATGATTCCAGCCAAGAATCAGGTTTACCATTAGCATGAGGAAAAAGTAAGTCATGGGACAGGATGTTGACTCTTCCCCTGTCATCAGAATCAATGACTATGAACTGGATGTTGCTCATGATTTCATGTACCTGGGTTCAACTATCTCAGACACCATATCACTTGACGCTGAGTTCAGCATGTACATCATCGAAGCAGCTAACACCATGACCAGATTGATGAAAGCATGGAACAACAGCAAGCTGACTGAGCACACAAAGATTCAGATCTACAGAGCCTGCATGGTTAGCACCCTCCTGTATAATGGCGAGTCCTGGACTTTGCGTGTCCGACAAGAACAGAGCTCAACGCTTTTCACATGAGTTGCCTCTGACACATTCTGATCATCTCCTGGCAGGACAAGGTCCCGTACAAAACTGTCCGGAAAGAACTTGATGCGCCAGCATGTACACACCGCTGAAACAAAAGATATATGGCTTGGGCCATGTCGTACATATGAATATTGGACAGATCCCTAAAGACTTCTTCTTTTGAGAGCTTATATAGGGAAATTTTCCCAAAGGCAGACCACACCAGTGATTCAAAGATATGTGAAAGAGGGACTTAAAATTCCTGAAGATTGACTGGGACAACTGGGAAGTAACAGCCCTAAAAAAGTAAGCCTTGAGACAGACTATGCAGAAAGGTCTCTCCAAGTTCAGAGAGACACTTGCTCAGCAGCACGAAGCAAAGAGAATGAGAAGAAAGGCTGCAGACCAGGCAGACAGACCAGCAAAAAGCTTCATCTGTGCCCACTGCTATGGGGACTGTCATTCCCATGTGGACTGGCCTGCCACACCCACTGTAGTACCAAAATAAACACCTAGAGTGCAACTCCATAGTCTTACGAGACTGAAGGCTGCCAATGTATATTTGGAGAGAGAGACAGAGAGACAGAGAGACAGAGAGAGACAGAGAGAGATATATCTATTTTGTAACAGAAATACCCAGTATGCCGCTTTGGAAACAAACGGTGTTGCAGTGTTATGTTCTGTTGGGGAGGCGATACTTTTCAATAATACCAAACTTGGTGGTTTTACAGATTACAAGAGATGAAGCCATTTCACGAGAAGCAATCAGGACATTGCGGACCATGGCCTCACAGCAGCCTGAAAGAGTGGAGGCAATGGGTTTTTCAGCAGACCTGTTGCAAAATATTGGCAGGTAACACTCCATTATAACACTTCTATACTTTACAGCCACTCGTTTTTCAAAAAAAATCTTAAATTAATGTTATGTTAAAAGCCAATTAATTGCTTTGTTGGCTGCAGTATATAGTTTTTGAGTTGAATACTAAGTATAACAAGGCATTTCCTATAATAGCACAAAAGCATCATGCAAGTTGTGCTTTTTTTGTATGATAATGGAGCTTCTCTCTCTTGAAAGTGTGCATGGCCACAGTGTAGTGTTATACGGACACAGAGCTGCCAAGTGCTGTGAAACAATCAGAAACAGCTAGATAGCACAACATGAAAACTAGCCCCTTTACCAGCTAGAGGGAAAAGTGGAATGAGCATATTTATTTATTTGTTTATTTATTTATTCTTTTCTATCGAGGATAATGGAATAGTCACTTATGTGTTTTTTTTACATCCAGTCCCCGTGTGTATAGTTTTGTAAATCTTGTCATCTGTTTCCACCGGCACACAATAGCGTATTCTTACAAAAAGCAGGACAGGATTTAACATGCGCGCAAGATGTTCTGCGTGCGTTTGCGCACGGCCTCGGTTTATAGTCTCATCCAGAAGGACTTTTGGGGAGAGTGGAGTCAGAACTGATGTTAACTCCAGGGGAGAAATCCCCTTGAACGGGAATCAAACCCAGTTGTCAAATTGCGAGCGCAATGTTCTGACCACTAGATTATCCCCTCCCCCATGTGAGTGAGTGAGTGGGTGTGAGTGTGTGTGTGTGCGTGCGTGCGTGCGCGTGTGAATGTTTGCTATTTAATTTGATCATACAAATCTTGTCGATATTATGTCATTGTAAGAATTAAAGCTCTTGTGGCCATACTAGAGTAATTTTTTAACGGCAGTAATGACAGTAATGGAGGTACCGGTACTACCATGAACTTGCTTGTAGAAATTGCTAAGAACTTTTTTGTTTCCTTGTTTTGCTAGTTTCTGTCTTGCTGTTCCTAGGCTGCTCTTACCAATATCTCTGCCCTGCCATACCCAGATTCATTATGTCTCACCTCAGGGTTAGAAGTTCACAGGGACTCCATTAGTGTCAGGTTGCTGTTGGAACACTAACCAGAAGGACCCCGTTTTGCTGCTGGATCACTGTGGTGGTGTTCAGTGTTGCTTGTTCTGAGCTAGAATACACAGAACACCAACTACTAAGTCCCAGGCTAACAACAGGAGCAGCTGTCATAGAGCCAGACTAAGTGAGACACATAACCAGGCTTAAACAACGATTCTCTGCTGTAAACGTCCAGCCACTATGGCTTCGACACAAACTCACCTTAGGCATAGAGGTGTATGGCAAACCCAAGAACTGATATCTCCAAGAGACCAGAACAGCTGGGACTACCAAATCAGGGACACTTTTCCATTATTGCATAGTAATCAGTGGTAATGAGGATGTAATGATGATGCCACGAAAGTGCATAACATATGCTCTGAGACTATTTGACAGGGCTGTACTATACACTTAATATCATATGTCCCAGCATCAAGAAAGTTTAAGAGATACAGACGTTTTCAGTCTTTGTCAGGTAATGTGGGCAACACTCTCAAAGCACAGCTGTAAAGTGGATGAAGCTCAAATGTGCAGCTCCAATATTCCCAACGATCTTATCGAACATTTGTTCTGTGTAAGAGCTGGCCAGAGTAAAAAAAAATCATCCAGTCCAATCCAGTCATATTGTTTATAGCTCCGCCGACCACACAGGCCATATTGGGGCTGTCACCTTGTCAGTTAATACTCTTCCATGACTCTGGCAGGATTTGAACTCTTGACCCTCTTGGATGTAAACTAAAATGTTCACCACTCTGCCATGGCTACTGGTTCTGAAAAATTGTTTGGCCAGATAAAGCTTTCGGCTTTATAGTATAAAGTTTACCTGGTAAACATATCCCCATTAATTTGTACGAAGCCGGTTTAAACCCTCAGTTTGCCAAAAATTAGTGCTGAACATAAAAAGCAGACTCAGGCATTTCTGAACATGTAAATGTTTTTATGAATATAAAGAAAAAAATTCTTCAGTGAAATCAGTTTGGTTGTTCATTCAAAAACAAGTGATAAACTTTAGCAAAAGTTGCCATCATTAAAGGATTAACCACACAATAATTGGGTTATTGTTTCAGACATTTTGGAAGAGGTATGCCAGACAATGCCAGAGGGGCTGAAGCAGCTAAACCACGGTCATCAACCAGTGACAACAGGCAGCTTTCTGTGGCCAGTCCCCCAGATAGTTCTGAACAGGAAAGGTCAACGAGGCTGCCCGTGGGCATCCCAGAAACCAGAGAGGAGGGTCAGAGAGATGACCATGGAAGTCATGCCACACCAGTAGCTGATATTTCTCATCAGCTTACTAATCAGCAAGCCCCTGAGACAATACGCTGTGCAATTCAGCTTGATGAGCTCAAATTTCAATGATCCTGAACACACACACATACACACACACTCTCTCTCTCTCTCTCTCTCTCTCTCTCTCTCTCTCTCTCTCTCTCTCTCTCTTGAGACTTGCTTTGCCAGTGTCATTTGATTTGAAGACAACATTTGTCCCCCAGCAATAAGAAACACTCATATTATTCCATTGACTGACTGCAGATTTAAGTGTTTATGGTGATCATGTACATGGAAGAGAGACAGCTCACTTCAAATCAAAAATGCAATCAACATCTTGCTGTTTTTCATACGAGTAAGTGTTCAAAACATTTTGGTATGAATATTACTATTTTAAAGGCTATAAACATTGTTGCCTTGCATAGTAACTATGAATGAAATACTGCTCTTTTCTTTAAAAACCATGTATGCTATGTTTGTATTTGTAAAATGGATTTTGTATGTGGAAGGTGTTATTCCAACAAGAAAGTGTATCAGTTTATGCCATTAGCGTCAGTGTGTTTTTCATTTCTAAACAACACAATTCCAAATTTAACAACTGTGAAAGTTTTAACATGTATTCTATTTTCTCAGTTCCCACAATACAACTATAATCCTTTATTTCAATGTAGTCTGTGATATGATCATGTGACAGATTGTGATTTGGGATCATCATGTTTGTAGTTTTTGGATATGTTATTTTTGTAACTGTGACCCAAACAATGGTATGCTTTGGGTGATCTTTGATCAACTCAAAACAAAGGTTGAACTTATGTATGACAAAGAGGGAAATTTGCAAACAGGATTGACCACTGCAAAGAAACCAACTATTAATTCCTCATAAAAAAACATCTAAAACGTTATCATGACCAGTTCCACAATTTCCTTGATTTTAAAAACGCCTTTGGCAGAGCTTAGCGTAGGGTCTCCACTACATGGTCAGAGGCCACAACATCAAAGAAATGCTTGAACAGGTTATCCAATCCCTTTACAATCAAGGCCAGAAGCGTAGGTCCTTTGAAGAGGGACATAAGAGAACAATTTCAAGCAACAGCTTTCACCTAGCAGGGATACATCTTCTCGATCTTCTTTTGCTATTCAACTTGTTCATAAGGGAAGTCATGCAACAACCCACATAGATCACCATTAATCTATCATCATTTGTAGCAGGCTGGCTTGCAGCTTTTCACTTTGCAGACTATATCAGCACTGTGGGGTTGACACAAATTGACAAGCTCCAAGACTTCAGAGACTTGTTACGAAAGTTTCTGCACATGGTACAGACCAGGAGTAAGCACAGAAACATCTAAAATAATGATAATTGTAGTAAAATGCTATCAGTGCTGACCTTTAGATCAGTGAGCCTCTGAAGAAGAAATCGGCTACCAATACGTGCAATCTATCTTAACAAAAATACAGCCTTTTCACAACAGAAAATCTGCATCAAAATTGCTGCAGCCACGGCAGTGTTAGGCATATCAAATTAGGTGTGGATGAATATGAGCTTCCAAGAACACCACAAGCCTTGTATGATGTTTTTTATCCTACTATGTAAATGTGGGACATGGGCTATGAGTGCCGAGGATGAACAAAGACTCAAGGCTTTTGAGACTCAGTGTTTGAGGAAACTGCTCCAAGATTCTGATCAAGTGTAACAAATTTTTATGAGGGGAAATAAATTAAAAATCTTGTGAACTTAAAAGAAACTCTCCTATTAGCTGTCAATGAGAAAAACTGACATGGTTTGACCATAGTTATAACAGGACATAACACCCACTCCAAGATCACCCTGCGAGGAATAGCTGTTGAGCAGGGAAGTAAGTTTGTGAAGCCAACAAGAGAAGAACTGGACCAACATCATCAAAGACAGGACAGTCCTGACAGCAGCTATTGACTGAATAACTTGTCTGCTGCTTCTGTGTTCAAGTCACCTGACTACCATCAGAAATTTCTAATTAAAACACTGATGGTGGTTTGTAATAGGAAATCTGCAATCAAATTGAATGCAGAATGGTTGTTCCAATGTCAGCAAATGCAGTAACATCAAATATCATAGGTTTTTTTCCGAGAGTGAATTTACAGTGGCTATGTTCTTTTCACTTTGGCTGTACTTTTACCCATATAAAAGAATACCTCACTTTTGCAAATGAGACATTTCTTGATGTGGAGGACTGATACTGATGTCAAAAAGTATAGTGGCTTTGAGAGAATAAAGGATTGCAGAGAAGGGTTCTTCCCAAATGTTGGTGTTGTTGATGTTGTCTTCAATTTAACATCTGTTCCATCTCAGTTATATTAGATGCAATGTATGTATATGCATCTACAAGGAGTTTTACAAGACTTTTGATGAACTTTCTTTAGTCTGTTCTACACACCACAACTTTGGCTGGTTCTTCATTTGTACTTTATGCAGAGAGGTGAAAAAGTGAATACTCTAGAGGTTTGTTGCTACACTGAAACATCTGATGACTGAGTTGATGTGAGGATTACAGAAAGTCACAGACTGAACACAGCTGGCTTCAAAAGTCTTCCAGCTGACTGTCAGTCTGTCCATTCTTATAGGACTGTTGCCTTAATTTCAGGAAAGTCATCTTGTGCAGAAATTAATGTCATCACTTCCTTACTTTGCTGAAAGTGAAAAAGTAAGATTTTAGAATTTGCAAATCCTTTAAAAGGTAACTATGAAATTGTCAATTTTCAAGTAAATTTTTCATTGGAAAAATTGTCTGGGCATTCCATGATCTCAACAAGTTTTGAAACAAGTTTATTGAAACATCAGTGAGAAACATCATCAGTGTAAATAAAAACAGAACAAAAGCCAAATGGTCAGTGATATTAAACAAAACATTGTTGGTACTCTTTTGGAACACTTTTTTTCTTCCTAAGCTTGGAAGAATTTTGCAGTAGTAATATTAAACTTTTTTCTCCATGAAGTGAAGAACATGGTGAAGACACAATGGTAACAAAATAAATGGTGATGTGGTCATGAGGTGACTGCTGAAGCTTTGCAACATAAAACAGCTTCATCACATTCCATAATCTTGGCACATATTTTGTGTAATGTTATTTTTCTTTTTTCAGTGTGGTAAAATACAATGATCTTCTTTGATATGAAGTAAATGATTGGTACCAAATTTGTTTTACTGTGGTTATTTTCTGACTATGTCACCTTCTAAAATGCCACCACAAGGCATGATTTGGCTAGCTGTCCCATCCCCTTGACAGTGCTATAGTTCATTATTATCATTTCTGGCTTTTAAACTTCTTTTTTTTACTGATGAATCATGTTGCATTGATGCAGTGTTTTGAAAGAAGGCATCACTTGTTTTTTGTAGTTGTTTTTACATTTTGTTTTTCATAAAATGCTCTGTTATAATGCTTTATTTGTGACTGGATTATAAATGTCCTGATTTGGTACAGTTTAATGCTTTACATCCTGTTGATGCAATAGCATAGTTCAATGATTTGACGTTGCTGTTAATTTTTGTTATTATATTGAAAGAAATGTGGATAATCAGTAAAATTAGCGCTCTGTGTAGAAAGGTGAAGCAAGACATACAGTAGATACACTGAGTTAGGTATGATCCATTTTTACTTTGTACCTTTTAAAAGCTATGAAAAAATCATCACCTCACTCATGTCATGACCTTCTCACATGAGGAGGTATTGTGCGCAAATGATCTGATTTTTTACACAGTAACTGACATTGTGAAACCTTGATGTGCCCATCTTTCATCATTTCACATGATACTTGTGTATACTTATAAGAAGACAGGTTTGTCAGGGCTAGGTCCTCCTGTCTGTCTCTCTTTTTCATTCACTGTCCTGAATGAATCTTTACTCTTTTTTTACTTGACTAAAGAAGCTATGCATATGTGAATCGTCGTATAATGTCTCTGCTGAAACTTCAAAACAGAATACAGCTTCATTGCTTTCCACAAATTTGCCATACATTTTACATAACTATACTTTGTGTAGTGTGTGGTTTCCATGTCTTACAGAGATAAAATGCATCACAGTTTTCTTGCAACACGAGTAGTTGCGAAAACATGTTGTACATTTTATCTATATATAGTCATGTTGTTTTGTGATTTTTGATAAATCGTTATAAAGGCTGTTTTATTAAAATAATTTTTAAAACATGAGTCCGTCCATTTTATATCAGTGTTCTGCTGTAGTATTTACGTTTGCATTTTTACATTTGGATATCGTTGTTTTTTTTTAAATCAGCTTTTATCATTGGTGTTGTTTTTTTTACTGAATAAAGAAATGTTTTCGTGTAATAGGGTCTACATATCTTATCACAGTGGGGTAGCACTTTAACTGTAATCTGTTCAAAAGTGCAATGGTCGCAAACTGATTTTTGTCAGTCTGGTTTATGCATGACTATTTCAACAGCTTTTTCACACCATGAAATTACACAGAAATGTCAATTAAACAAGTACTTCATGCTAGAAGGAGAAGTAAGAAATTTTGATTTGTTGAAACGCTGAAAACTCTGATGACTGAGTTAATGTGAGGATCAAAGAAAGTCACAGTCTGAACTCAGCTGGCTTCAACAGTCTTCCAGCTGACCGTCAGTCTGTCCATTCTTACAGAACTGTTAACCTCGATGTCAGGAAAGTCATCTTGTGCAGAAATTAATATCGTCTGCTATCAGCAGCTGTGTGAGAAAACAGTTCCTGGAAATTTCATTTACGTTAAAAATCCAGAACAGAGGTAAATGTAGAAAACACATTTGCAGCTATTTTCTGATTTCCAAATATTGCTTAAATGAGAAACTGAAATGCTTTCGCATGTAGTTCCATGAAAATATAACTGGAGAACTGTAAGGTTTTAAGTAAATTTTCAGGGACAAAAGTACGTTTTGAAACAATTCTTTTTCTTAAAACATCAGTGAGAGCTACCAAAACATCATCATCAGTGTAAAAGTAGATACAAAGAAAGCAGAGGGCAATTGGTCAGTGATGCTGGAAAAACAATGCTGATGCTCTGTGGAACTATGTCCGTCCAAATCTTGGGGGTATTTTCTATTAGCTGCCCTACGTTTTTTTCCTTTATATAACAGTGGAGAATATGTGGAGATAATGGAAACAAATCATGATGTGGTCACTCTGCTGAAGCTTTGAAACATACCACTGCCTCAACACATTCCGTAATCTTGGAACATTTCTTCAATAGTGTTGTTCATTTTGTTTCTTTTCTAAGTATGATGGAATGATATGCTATGCTCTTGTATGTTGTAAATGATTGTTCCTACATATGCAGTTTACATGTGTGATTACATTACTGTGTGTTTTCTTATCAATCGTGAAATCTTAAAATGCCATCATAAAACATGATTTGAGTAGTTGCTGTGTCGATTTTGGCAGTTCTATTCTGCTTTATTATTACTTGTGTTTAAACTTTGACAAATAAATGAGATGGACTGTACGCAGTGGGTTTTTTTAACAAATGATTACTTGTTGCTTTTTTCTAAAGGTATTTCTTTTTTTTTCCCTTTTTTATGTACAGTGTTAAAGGACTCAAAGTGTAACATGAAACAACATACTGTTTTGCTTAAGTGAATATGTTATATTCTGTTGATGTATTATCTTGTTAATTGGCTTGTTTGTTGTTCTTGTTGTTGGTTTAACCTAAATCAATAGTTGGGGACCATCAGTTGAATCTACACTTCATGTAGAAAAGTGAAATAAAAAAAATCATACTATAGGTGTGGTAAATTTTGTGTAATCAAATCTTCAGATAAACTCATGACCCTTTTATGTGAAGGAGATATCTTGTCCAAATGAGTTCATTTTAGAGACAGTAAGTGATACGCTAATGCCTTGATGTTGCCATGTTTTATGGTTTTACATGATACTTCTGTATTTGAGAAGACAGGTAAGGCAACCTTAGGTCCTCCTGTTGTAATCCCTGGGATTTTTTTCAACTGTTCTGAATGAATTTTTTTATGTATATATGCATTCCACAACCTTTGCCATGTGTAATATATACATAATAATGTAGTGGTAGGCTTTCTTTTCTGACCATGTTAAAATTAACAATTCTCTCTTCAACAGAAGCTGCTGTTTTAACATGGTGTAAATTATGAGCATGTAATTTGGCATGTGATGATGTCTGGTGCCTTTTGAGACGTCATCATTTGAAAGGCTGTTTTAGAGTTGTTTTTTTATAAAGTGACTCCGTCCATTTTATGGCAGTGTTCCTTTCTGGTATATGTCGCCACTTGCTTTCAAACATTTAAAAATCAATAAATGAGTTCATTTGAATGGAACGTTTGTTTTTTTTAAATACTTGTGTAGCAGGGTTTGCATTCCATCAAACAATGTGGTAGCACTTCAGTTGTAAGTGATCTGAAAGTGCATTGATATTTTAATGGACATTCTTGAGGCTGCTTTATGCACAACCATTGTGGGTGCATTTTTCACCACCCTGAAGTAGTAGCACAGAAATATCAACTGGACAAGTGTTTCATGCAGAAAAGGGAAGTAGGAAATATGCTGCAAACTCTGTGATTGAGTTTGTACAGGGAATAAAGACAGTCACAGTCTGAACACAGCTGGCTTCAACAGTCTTCCAGCTGACCGTCAGTCTGTCCATTCTTACAGGACTGTTGCCGTGATGTCAGGAAAGTCAACTTGTGCAGAAATTAATGTCCTCTGCCTTCAGCTGCTGTGCTGTGTGGGGAAAACAGTTCCTGGAAATCTCGTTACATTCAAGTCAGAACGCAGGCAAAGGGAGATAACAACTTTGCAGTTGTTTTGTAACTTCCTTATCCTGCTATTTGCAGTTTCTTGAAAAAAGAATCTAGAAAAAGTTCAGGTTTTAAATAGACTTTCAGAGGCAAAACTGTCTGTGAATTCCATGTATTACATATAAAAGCAAACAAGACCAGAACAGAAGCTGGCTGCTCCTGACATTAGCAGAACAATGGCAAAAATCTTGTAAACCGTGTCTCCTCCAAATTTTGGAAAGATTTTCCAGTGCTGACTTTGCTGCGATTCAGAACAGCACAGCTTCAGCACATTCCGTAAACTTGGTAAATATTTTGTGTGGTGTAATATGTCTTTCCTCACTGTGTTTAAATGCAATCTTATTCTTTTTGTATGAAGTAGACGATTACTGCTATAGATGCAGGTCACATGTAAACTGTTGCCCCATAAAATACCATTACAAGACATGATTTAGGAAGTTGCTTTGTCCATTTGTCTTGCTACAGTTCGTTATCACTGGCTTTTAGAGTTTTTACCTATGAATGAGGTGGTAATTGTGTAGAGTTTTTAATCAATTCATTATTGTAGTTTCTTTTTAAGTGATAACTACATTTAGTTTTGCTAATGTGTACAGTTTTATAGTGCTTATTTGTAACTGGATAAACATCTGCAGTTTTATTACAATTCAGTGGTTTACATTCTGTTGGTTGATTATCATTTGTGTGTGTGTTTGTTGTATTTTTTAGCATACAGAAGTAAAATTAATACCAGTTAACTCAGTAATTCATGCGGAAGGCAAAGCAAGAAATATTGTTGAGTTCTGTGTGATCCAGTAGGTTTGTATACTTTATAACAGACATAAAAGATCTTCATAAAACTTATGACATGTTCCCATGTGAAGGGAGCAGCAAAGAAGGTTGATTTTAGGCACAGTAACTGACATCTTGATGCCTTGGTGTGCCCATGTTTTGTGATTTCACACATGACGTGTACAGGTAAGACAGGATTAGGTCCCCCTGTCTGCTTCCCTTTCTCAGTGACTGTCATGAATGAACGTTTATTTTCGTACATGAATGGACAAACTGGGAAAAAAAATTGTATTCGTTTCTCATGCACAGCTCTACTGCACCTTTAAAACAGGACAGTTTCAGTACATTCGAGATTTGGGGGGAATGTTTTATGGAGTGATATTTTTATATTCTCACCTTGATTCGGAAAAAACCTAACAGGTTTGGTTATGAAGGGACTGGTGGGCAGCATATAATGCAGATCAGGTTGGACTATTTTACAATGTGCATCCCAAGTAGCTGTGCCCTTTAAAACACCATCACAAGGAGTGATCAAGTCGTTGCTCTGTCCATTTTTACAGTGGTCTAGTTCACTATCATCACTAGCTTCTAAACCGTTACCACGTTTGCAGCGTTTTTTGAACAATATGATTTGCTGCTTTTTGTGTTGTGGTGGTGATATCTATGACACTTATTGTGTGTACAACATAATAATACAATAACTGTATCTGGATAAAAACTTTTTTTCTGATGATTAATTTTCTTTGTCCTGGTGAAGCATTGTTTTTCTGTTTGTGTGGTTTTGTTTTTTACCCGAAGAAAATCAAGAACATCAATGAAGTCTATTTGTCATGCAGAAAGTTTAAATGACGAGAACTTATAAAAATGAAGTTTATTGTGTATGATTACAATCCGATGGCTGACTGGATATCCAGAGTAAAACTGATACGTGGACGAACTGTTTAACGTATCTTCCAGTTGGAACATCTCTTATCTACTTACATGAACACCCCTTTGATTTTAAGATTAAAAGACTCATGCGGCATTGGTGTCTGTTGTGAGCTGCTATGTTAAGTGGGGATACATCTATGAAAATTGTCAAGATGAAAAAAAAGACAACAAAGATTCCAAACAGGAGATGAAAGAAGATAAAGCAGCTGAGAGTGAAGGAAGGGATGCAAAAGAAATGCAGGCTTGTCAAGCCTTTCTGCACTTTCAGATCAACAAATATTCTGTAACTATCATTTCGATAACGGTGTTCTCCTGAAATGGATGATGAAATATTCCATGTTTGTGTAGAAAGCATTGATGACTGTCATGTGCAGTTACAATTTGATGACTGACTGAATATCCAGACTACATTCATACGTGGACCAATATCACTGTTGTGTCATTTGTTATGTAGAAAGCGTTTGTGATTGTATTACAGTTTACGATGGACTTTTTTTTTATTACAGTTTATAATGGAAGGGTTCTTGTATTACAGTTTATGATGGACTGTTTGTTTTTTATTACAGTTTACGATGGAATGTTTTTTGATACAGTTTACGATGGAAGGGTTCTTGTATTACAGTTTACGATAGAATGTTTTTGTAGCTGTTATGTACAAGTGATGACTAACCATCATTGTTACTTCAAGTAATGTTTTCATTTTGTCTAATTTGGCAAGTCTAAGTTTTTATCAACGCTTTATACTGTTTATCTATATTTTTTCAGCCCATTTTTTATATTTATCATTGGCACAACAGATGGTAAGCTTTTTTGTACCTGATATGGCAATTTCATATCAAGTATAATCAGTGCTACATCAGTATTTGTTCACTATTTTTAATAGGCTTAAATTTGTTATTGGCTCAATGTGATATTAGTTTATTCAGATTTTGCAATTGTCAAGATTTGTCAAAATTCCACGTAAAATAACGATCATCAACAGTTCAAGTAAAATGTTTCAATGACCTGTATTAAGAAAAGAGGTATTATTATCCTAATTTTACATAAAATGTCCCATTTACTTGTATTCAGAGAAAAAAAATTATTACGAGTATGTCACATAGAATATTTCAGTTACCTGTGTTCAGGTGAGAGAGAGAGAGAGAGAGAGAGAGAGAGAGAGAGAGAGAGAGAGAGAGAGAGAGAGAGAGAGAGAGAGATCATCAATACTTCACGTAGGCTAAAATGTTTCATTTACCTGATCTGAAAAGAAAAACTCCTGTTGTCAGCATTTTGTGTATTTTTCTACCTGTACCTGTTTTCAGAAGAAAAAAAGTTTATCAGTATTTCACGTAAAATGTTCCCTCTACCTGTTTACAGAAGAAAAAAAATGTCAGTAGTGCACGTAAAGGTTTTTTGTTTACCCGTTTTACACCAAAAAAAATATTATCAGCAGTTCACGTGAAATATTTCATGGACTTTTTCAGAAAAAAATAACGTTTTTTCAGTATTTCACCTAAAGCGTTTTATTTGCCTGTTTTTAGAATAAAAAGTATTACGGACACTTTAGGTAGACTGTTTCAGTTACGTGTGTCCAGAAGAGAAAAATAAGTATCAGTATTTAACATAGATTGTTTCGTTTACCTGTTTCCATTAAAGAAGAAGACTTATCATAGGCACTTTATATGTAATGTGTCATTTACATGATTGTGTCAAAAAAGAGACAGAATCAATATCGGCACTTCACGTAAAATTTCATCCACCAGTTTTCAGAAAATCTCAGATTTATTGGCACTTTCCATAAGTGTTTACTTTATTTACAGAAAAATAATAGAAATTATTTCATCAGTTAATACAAACCGTTTCAAATACCAATCCAAATACAAAACAACAGCAGAACTTAGATTATCGTTGAGACTTCTTGTTAAAGTTTTACTTACTTGTCTCTTTAAAGAGTCAGAAATATTACTGTCACACTGAGCGAAATGTTTCGTGTAAATTGATATTGATAATTATAATTGTTTTCATTATTCGCAGCAGGCAAAGGTATTATTGAGCTATTTTTAGAAATTATTGCCAGTGTATGTGATGGGTTTAATATTTACCTTTTTCAACAACTGTTGGAATTGGTATCAGTGCGATAATTGCCATTCTCTGCCTGTTTCAGCAGCTATTCAAATGCTCACCTGATTTGAGCCTTACGTTCTTTTATCAGAAAGGTGAGGAGAAAACATTGTCAAAGCGAAGAGTTCTGTAGTTCATAACTAGCCAAGAACTGGGCATGCTGGCAAACTTCATCTTGTTCTTGATAAAATCTGTACGTTCAGTTGAATGAATTAAGAATCCTATTAAACACTGCGCGAACGTTTGGTAGTTATAGTAAGCTGCAAACTTTGTTGATGGTTGTTTGTATCAGTGTTAAACGATTGCACACACTGGTTTTGATTTTGTTTGTTGGTTTGTCATATTTGAGAGTAGGGTAAATTTTGAACCACGAAAACGATTTCAGTGTCTACAGTACTATCAAACGATCATGTGAAGAGGGCACTACCCGTTCTCTGGAAAAGGTTGCAAGAGCTCCTAACCAAAGGAAAAATGGAATCTACATCGAACCTTGATATGCAGATCATAAGATATGAAATAGAAAAAGAACAGGCATTGTTGACAATAATACTTGCAACTTGTATGCCATAGAGACGGAGAGGATTGTTCCAATACCTAAAATTACATGTTCAGATGTAAAGGCTTGCACTTTAAAGTCATTGTAAATGTGCAGTGAAGGTTTTCAGTGCGAGGTCAACAATACCACAGCGTTTCTTCCCAAATTGTGTTTCCAAATATTTAGCAAGAAGAGATATAACCATTAGAAAAGATAGCTTCATTATTGTCAACACATTTAATTAACTGATACTAGCCCAAGTACTGATTGTATATGCGCTTTGCTTTTTGTGTGTAGTTCTAATAAAGTGTTATACCACTAAGACTTGTTTCCTGTGGTTCTTTTTTGATTATCCTGTTTGCTACTATTTTTTCATTCATGTTTCAAGCCATGCTGGTGAAATTGCTCTTTCGTTGGGTGCTTTTTTTTTTACACACACACACACACACACGCACGCACGCACGCACGCACGCACGCACGCACGCACGCACGCACGCACGCACGCACGCACGCACGCACGCACGCACGCACGCACGCACGCACGCACGCACGCACGCACGCACGCACGCACGCACGAACACTCTGTGTGTGTGTGTGTGTGTGTTTGAAAAACTCTTCAATGCCAATCACAGGCGCCTTTATCTTCACTGTCACCTACACTGTGGTCTTGTAGACCATTGGAGAACACCACTGAAGAATTTGCACCCAGCTTCCTCCATTTCTCGCGGTTTTCAGCTTTCCGAAGCAAGTCGTTCCAGTCAAGACCATTCCTTACTCAGATGTTGTCTTCTCACTGTTTTCTCTGTCTGCCTCTTTTAAAATAAGCTACATTTGCATAAACTGTAGGAGTTAATCTCCATGTGATCCGGCAGAAAATGCATGCACACACACACACACAAAAACATACTCGCACGCACGCACACATATACACATATTCCCGCGCACGCACATACATGCTATACTATACTCCAATCCATTGCAATCCAATCTTGTTTATAGCCCCGCCAACCACAATGGCCATATAGGGACTGTCAGCGTGTAAAATTTTAAGTCTCAAAAAAAACTGTGCAACTACATACAGATTAAAACAGGGTGTAAAATATATTGTGTTCCTTGTATCAACGCCCTGGCCAACTATAAGGGTCAAATCCCGACGGTCACCGCATTGTGGGAAAAGCCACATTAACCAAACATAAAACGCTATAAAGTCCAATCCAATCCAATGATGTTGCTTAGAGCCCCGCCGACCGCACAGATTCCTTAAAACAACCTTGTTTTTAGTGACAAACTATGACACCTTCACTCATAGCAGACAGGAAAAGCCCAATTTTCTCAGGGACCTGAAAATGTTATCCTGTGGAACATGAAAAAACAGCTCTCCCTATTACCCGGAAGAGGTCAGCGGTAAAACCAGTTTCAAAACAGGGTAAGCCGAGATCTTCAATTAGTAGTTATAGGCTAATATCATTAACCTCACAAGCTGGGAACATTCTAGAAAATATTGTCCAAAATTGCTTACCACGCCATTGTGAAAAACAAAATATTATTTCAGTAAACCAAGCAGAGTTTAGAAAAGGTAGATACGCAACAGATCGCCTTGTGTAGATTATAGGCCACATCAAAAATCAATCTGCACACACAAAGAGCACACTTGCCACCTTTTTCGATATCAAAAATACTTATAACAATGCCTGGCTAAAGAGACTGCTGTATTAATTGAAACTCACGGGAATAACTGGAGAAAGGTTTTAATATTTCAAACGTTTCTTGTATTTTATGCTCAAGAGTAAATACGGTGTATTTGTCATTTAAACAGACAGATATTGGTATCCCACAAGGGTCAGTAATAGCTCCAATTTTGTTTATTATTCTAATCTATGATATCCCTAAAGTTTTAACTATTAATATGCACGTTGTACAGTAGGCCATTGTGTGCCGGTGGGAACAGATGACAATATTTACACAACTGCATACACACGGGGACTGGATGAAAAAAGCACATGAGTGCTTATCCCATTATCCTCGATATAAAAGAATAAAATAACTTAAGAAAATAACTTAAGAAAAAAAATATGCAGATGACATTGCTGTATGGATAAATACAAATCTTCGGAAATGTACTGCTATAAGTCATGTGCAAAACATCTATTTTGCAAATAGAACTAGACATATTAAATGAGTATATGAAACAAAATGGGCTTTGCTGTCTCAGGAGAGAAAACAAAACTAATGATTTTTGAAAATGGAAAAAATCCAAAGTGTTTAGCAGATCTGATGTTAGCTGGGAAAACATTACAATACTCTCAAGAAATTCAAGTTCCTATGCGTAAATTTAAATCCTAAATTAAGCTGGAGATTTTATGCAGAAAACCTTACTGATAAAGCAAGGAAAAGATTTGATTTACTTAAAATGATAAACACCCAGCCTTGAGATGAAGACACAAAAACTGTTACTGCATTTAGCAACTGTTCTAGTTCGATCAAATCTAACTTATGGTCAAGAAGATATTTTACAGCACCTCGGTATATAGTTGTTGGGGTTTTTTTTAAGTGTGGATAGTAAAGCCATAACAATAGCGTTGGGAGTACTAACTAATGCACACAAATGCAAGGAAAGCTTATCAAGAGGCAAACTTTTCATCACTTTCTGATCAACTTGAGCTATGCGTGGCAAAGTACTTTTCCAGAAGTCTGTCTGTGCAAAATTCAGTGAAGTATGAAGCATTTTTAGATTCGAATAAAGATTACCCTAAAAGGCTTCATACGATATCTTCACTTACACAAACACCTTATTCGCGATTTGTGAAGTTGATAGTTCAGAAAAAATTATTATGCCAACAGTTCCTAATATACTACAATGAGAACAAAACTGCTGCGTTTGATATCAATTAAACCATGTCCATTAAAGCTAACAATATCAATATTCTAATTTGCAACGTTGGAGACAATCTTGAAACTAATTATTCAAGTAGTACAAAAGTTTTCACTGATGGCCCAGTGCAAGACAAGTGCAGGATCAGTCTGTTATCCCTACATTCAAACTTTGGAAGTCCTGGTTTTTCTATGTTTACAGCAGAATTGTACGTAATTTTTATGGCAATATTTTGTTATGTGACTGGCATCAGACAAAGGATGATATTGTTATCTGTGTTGACTCCAAATCTGTTTCATATGGTTTACAAGACTGGACATCTGAAATCAGGAAAGATCTATTGTTTGACAGACATTTAATGAATATCATTATGTCAAGAGGTATTGAAATAGTATTTTGTGGAATGAAACAGCAGATAAATGGGCAAAACAAGGTGCGAAGAAAAATACAGCTTAAAGTACAATAAAACTAGATTTTCACGGAATCAATTTATTATTAGTGAATCATATGCATACATCCTATCCACGAGAACATTCAGAACTGGACCTTGCCCAAGACACATTTTAGAAATAATTTATAAGCTGCGTTTAAACTGATGGAAAACCAAATCGGCACCTTATAGAATCTTCCCCTAAAAAGCCTGCCTTCTGCGTGGGGATTTGTATGTTTGCGTGTGCGCGAGCGCGTGCGTTTCTGTGTACACGCGGTTCCTGCACTGTCTTGTGGTACATATTATTATTATTATTATTATTATTATTATTATTATTATTATTATTATTATTTGTGATAATAGGTGAGGTTCAGTACACCGCACTACCTTTCGTTCTGACAGATTTGCCTAAAATCAAACCATTAGGGCCTCTTGGAAGCACGAATGCTGCCATCCATAACAAAGATGTTAGTAAAGAGGATCTGTAAATAGTATCTAGAGCAATCTCTTGCTGCCATGGGCTCTGTAACTGTGCACAAGTCGAGGTAGAAGGGCACTCAATCCGGCCCCTTGTCGCATCTCCGAATATGTCATTCTTTGGGGTGTGTTTGCGTACCTGCATGCTTGCGCGCGCGCGCATTTGTGTGTGCGTTTTCTTGTGTGTGCACATGTTGCACGGGACCCGCACTGTGTTGTGGCCCATCATGTTGTATATAATCATCTTCATTATTATTATCATTATCATTATTATTATTATTATTATTATTATTATTATTATTATTATATTGTTATTATATTTGTAATTATTTAGGTTCCATACACCGTAATACCTTTCGTTCCGACAGATTTGCTTAAAATCAAGACAGGCGGGTCCTTTGGAGGCTGCCGGTCGCCACAAGAATAGCGCCACCCATATAAAAAATGTCAGTAAAGAGTGTCTGTATACAGTAGAACATTTTCTTGAGGCAATGGGCTCTGTAACTGTGCAAAGTCGGAGTAAGAGGGGACTCAATCCGGCCCCTTGTATTCTTCTTCTCCAAATTCGCCTTATCCATATGGTTGTGTACTGTTCGCGTGCATGCATGCGCACGTGCCTGTTTGTGTGTGTGTGTTTTTTCAGTGTGCGCATTCCCCCTGTACTGTCTTGTGGTGCATCATAATTGTTCTGGTTCATCTGGTGTTTGTTCTGGTTCATCTGGTGTTTGTTCTGGTTCATCTGGTGTTTATTCTGGTTCATCTGGTGTTTGTTCTGGTTCACCTGGTGTTTGTTCTGGTTCATCTGGTGTTTGTTCTGGTTCATCTGGTGCTCTGGTTCATCTGGTGTTTGTTGTGGATCATCTGGTGCTCTGGTTCATCTGGTATTTGTTGTGGTTCATCTGGTGTTTGTTGTGGTTCATCTGGTGTTTGTTGTGGTTCATCTGGTGTTTGTTGTGGTTCATCTGGTATTTGTTGTGGTTCATCTGGTGTTTGTTGTGGTTCATCTGGTGTTTGTTGTGGTTCATCTGGTATTTGTTGTGGTTCATCTGGTATTTGTTGTGGTTCATCTGGTGTTTGTTCTGGATCATCTGGTGTTTGTTGTGGTTCATCTGGTGTTTGTTCTGGATCATCTGGTATTTGTTGTGGTTCATCTGGTGTTTGTTGTGGTTCATCTGGTGTTTGTTGTGGTTCATCTGGTATTTGTTGTGGTTCATCTGGTGTTTGTTCTGGGTCATCTGGTGTTTGTTCTGGATCATCACGAGTTTTTCTGGTTCCTTCTGTGTCTTTTACATTTTATTTCTTTTCCGTTTGTGTTTTGCTTCTGCTTCTTGTGTCTTTATTACAGTTTCACCTTGTATTGGTCATGTCCTTTTTTCTGTTTTTTTTCCTTTGTTCTTTTAGATGTGTTTACTGTTTCTTTTTTTCGGTTTTTCTCCTAAATTTTCTTTTTACTTTTTTACCGTGTGGATTGATACCTTTTTTTTTGGGAGGGGGGGGGTGTTGGTCTGCTGTTTATTACTGTGTGGATTGATACCTGTTTTTTTCTTTGTTGTTTTGTTGTTGTTGTTGTTGTTGTTGTTTGTTTTTTTTTTGGGGGGGGGGGGTTGGTCTACTGTTTATTCTATTCTGCTTTTTTGTTTCTTGCTTCCTACATTTCTTTTGATTTTTTTTTCTTATTTAGCTCTTTTTTGTTGTTGTTTCTAATGCTATTTTTCATCTCAACAGTTTAGTTCTTCTTTAACTCCTTTTTTTCTTTTTGTTTCTTATCCGTCTTTTTTGTTTTGTTTTTCTTTTCCTCTCCCGTTTTTTTCACTCTGATTTTTTTTTTATCCGGTTTTATTTTCGGGGGGGGGGGGGGGGAGGGGGCGTTTCTTTCCCTTCTTTGTTGTTTGTTTATGTTCGTCATATGTTTTCTACCAATTGCCTTTTGTTTGCCATTCAACTTGGCTTCTTTTTTGAGGAGGACAAAAGGGGAAGAATTGTTTCTCCTGCTTATGACCCATCTGCATGTTTTTTCCCCTTTTTTATATTTTGTTCTTTTTTTCCGTTGGGTTTTGTTTTTTTTTTTGGCCTCTGCTTCGAGTTGTTTCTTGCCGGCTTTTCATATCTTCTTTTCTGCTTCTTGTTGTTTTTTTTTCTATATTTCTATCTCTTAATTTCTCTACGTGTTTGCTCCTGTGCTGTTGGGGTTTCTCTTCTTTTTTTTTTTTTTTTTTGCTTTTCATTTGATTGTTTTTTATGTGTTCCTTTTTCTTTCTTGTTTCTACTTTTTTTTCTTCTCCTTATTCTTTTACTTTTACTCGTTTTGCTCGTTTCTCTTGCCCCCCCCCCCCCCCCTCCCCTCCCCTCTTCTGTCCGTCTGCTTTTGATAATTCGCCCCCCCCCCCCCTTTTTTTTTTTTACTTTTTTTTCTTGTCTTCTTTTCTGTTTGTGCCACTTTTCAGTCTTTTAAAAATTTTGTCTCTCTGTCCATTTCTTTTTTTGTCAATGCACTGATTCTTCTGACTTTTGCATTTTATCAATTTTATGTGGGGGGTTTTTTGGCGGGGGGTGGGGGGGTGTCTTTTTTGTGATCTGAATTGTTTTTATACTTCTTTGTGCGTGCGTGCGTGCGTGCGTGCGTGCGTGCGTGCGTGCGTGCGTGTGTGTGTGTGTGTTCCGTCTTTTCTGCTCCTTCCCTTCCTTTTTTTCTTTTTTTTTTTTTTCTCCTTTTTTTTCAAATGTTTTTGCTGTGCAGCCTGTCTTTTACGTTGTTTGTTTATTTGTGTTTTCTTCGTCTGTTTTTGGGGTGGGTGTGGGTGGAGTAGGAGGGGGGGGGGGGTCTCGTTGTTTTATTTATAGCTCTTTTCTGTCCTAAGTTTCCTATCTTTTTCTAAAGATTTTTTGTCCTGTCTCTTTTTTCTATCAAAGAAATGGTTCCTTTATTTTCAGCTTCTGTGTCTTTTGTCTTTTTCACACCTTCCTTCTTTTTGTTTGTTTCTTTCATTTTTCTGCAGTTTTTTTTTGTGTGTGTCTTCTTTGTTGCACTTTTTTTATCATTCTCCTTTTAGGGGTTGTGTGTTGTGTGTTTGTTCTGATTCTTCTGCAATTGTTCCTATTGCTTCACTTTTTTTCTATTTCTTCTTGGTGTTTTTCTGTTCTTGGGCGGTTTTTTGTTGTTTTTTTCTTGCTATTTGCATTCGCTCTTTGTTGATTGCCTTTTTCTTCCTTGGTGTAGTATTTTTCGCCGGCATTTTTCTTGAAGATTTTTTTCTTGTTTGTTCCTCTTTTTCATGCTTTTTGTTTTGGGTCATCTTTTGTTTCTATGACTTTCTTTTTCTTTTTCGTCTCCTCCTTTTTCTTCTTCTTCTTTTTCTTCTTCTTCATCATCATCATCATCTTTTTCTTTTTCCTTCAGCTTCTTATATCTACTTTGTGTATTTCTTTTTCCTTTTTATTCCAGTTTTTTTTGTTTACTTGCTTTTTTTTTTGTTGCTCTTCTATATCTTTAAGTCCGAGTTATTCTATCTGTTTCATCTTATTCTTCTTCTACTTTCTTTTATTTCGCTTCTGCTTTTGCCTTCTCGTGCTTTTTTACTTCTTTTTTTTCTTTTTCCATTGATTCTTTTTCGGTGTGTCCGCTTTTTCTTTCCGTCTCTCCTGCTTTTCTTATTTCTTCCTATTCGTCTGCTTCTTTTTATTTGAATCTGATCTTTTTTCTTAGGTTTCTTTTCGCATTTCCTCCGTTTCTACTTTTTTATTCCTTGTGGTTTTTTGTTTGTACTGCTGTTTGTCTTTCACTCTCCTATCTCTTTTGTCTTTTCCTCTCGTTCTTTTCTATTTTTTGTTGTTGTACGTTTCCTTGGTCTGTTTTCTCTGAGTTTTTTTTTGTTGTTTGCTTATTTTGTCTGTTGTTGTTGTTGTTTTTTTTTAACCATTTCCACTTCATTCTGTTTCTTGATTTTTTTCCCATTTCTTTTGCTTTTTTTTCTTTCTTTTAACACTTTTTGTTCTTACCCTTCTGCTCTTCTTTCTTTTAATATTTCTTTTTGACGATTGTATATGGTATAAAATTAAAAGACTTTTCAAGGAGAATTTTAATACATTCATGTGTGTTATTCATGTAGCGTTGCATTTGTAGCCTACACATGATAATTCTATCATTGATTACCACCCAGACGAAACTCATAGATACATCTGCATATCACTCCGTGGTGTGTGTGTGTGTGTGTGTGGTGTGTGTGTGTGTGTGTGTGTGTGTGTGTGATATTTCTTTTATTCTTTCTATTTTATTATTTTATTTTGATGATAACGGAATAAGTAACCGTGAGCTTTTCTTCTACATTCAGTCCCATTATGCATGCAGTTTTGTTAATGTTGTCCTCCGTTCCCACCGGCACAAAACCGAACTGCTTTTAACATGTGTGCAAGATGTCAGGAGGGGGGAGGGGGTTCAAATCTACTTACAAATGGTTACAATAGCAGCAGTCTTGTCTTATTCATTTTGTTTTTTGACAGGAAAGTTTCACTAAATTGTCTCATTTGGCAATAAACAAGTTAACGCTTGAACATCTCCAATTTCGACTGTATGCTCATCAATTGTGTGCGCGCCTGTGAGTTGTGCGAGGACAGGTATTTTCACTTCCAATACTGTTAGGCATAACATCTGAGTTACTGTCAAATCTTAGGCTGTATTTATACTGGTATTGGTTTGACAGTTTCATGGTTCAAGTAAAACCTAAACCTGTTCTAGGTCTAACATTCCTTTGAAATATTTTAATACAAAATTCGCCAATACGGATATCCCTTTAAAACGAAAGGAGCATTGCCCATGTGTTGGTGTTCGTCCATTTCTTCTGTGTCCCTTTCTTTTTTCTCTTCTGTTTTGTTTCTGGCCCCTGTTCTGTTTCCCCTTTTTATTCTGTTCTTTCCACTGTTCTTTTTCACTTTCTGATTTGTTGTTGTTGTTGTTATTGTTGTTGCTACCTCTGCCGTTTTTGGTTTTGTTCACCATTTCTTTATTTTACTCTCTCTGTTTTATTGTTGATTTTTCTGGTTGCTCTTGAGTTTTCCATTTTCTTTCTATTATTCACTTTCTTCTGTCTTCTTTGCATTTTTTTTTCTTTTTCCATCCGATTTTTTCTTTTGTTCTTATTGCACTTTTCCTCTATGAGTTCCTTTACTTTACCTTAATTTCTGCTTCCTTGGCTTCTTTTCCGGGGTTGGGTGGTGGTGGTGGTTTTTGTTTTGTTTTTTGTTGTTTTTGTTGTTGTTTTGCTTTCTTTGGGGGGTGCATTTTCTTATGCTTCTTTTTTCTTTTTATTTGTTTCTTGATTACAGCTCCGATGTTCACCAATAGTGAGATTTTGTGTTTGCAACCTTTTCGTGCCCACCAGATAGGTAGCTGCATTCTGACTTAGGGGATCTTATGCTTTTAATTCTGTTTTTCAACCAACAGTTTATCTGATCTAAACAAAATGTAAACATAGAGAGTGATGGAATGCGTATGCACACTCTTCCGTCTTTTAATGCATCCATGCATGTATTTAGGTGTGCGTAATATCTCTAACTTTCAAGAGCGCACCGCAAACACGCACGCACGCACGCGCGCGCGCGCGTATGCACAAAAAGTAATTATATGTGTAACTACATTCCACACCTACCCCCACCTTTTTACATTCTATTCTATTCTTCTATTATATTCTATTCTATGCCACTTCATGTCACAGCAGATTTCTCTGCGTGAAATTCGGACTGCTCTCCCCGGGAGAGCGCGTCGCCACGAGTGCAGCGCACATTCGAATAAGTATTTACTTTGCTAAAAGCATTTTCTTTCCTCTCTTACCAAAACAAACACAACATGTTCGCCCATTCCCTAATCTTGCTCTCACTTTCACTCACACAGACGACTAAGCCATTATTTTTCTTATGCCCCTTCCCACATACAGCTATCCACTCCCACCCTCCTAACACCCCCTTTCCCTTATAAAAAACAAATAAAACCTCCTCCACACTTAAAAATGCAAGAAACGAAAAAACGTTTGTTTCTGTGTCACGTCTCGTACAATGATATCCACCTGCCTTTGTGTCCACATGTGGGTTCAGGTTAAGAAATAAAGGTTAGTGTATAGGTCAGTGTTAGCAATTAACATTAGCAACTGGGAAAGGGCTGTCAGTCAGCTGGCTTGTTTGCCTCCATGCATGCATACATGCATGTGGACACAATTGCACATAGACATAATAGTACATAGTTCTGACACAATGGTTTGGAAGTGTGTGTTGTTGTTTTTTTAATAACGAATCACTCATCGAATCAACAAACCACAGTTGTTTCTAATGCTACACTAACGGGATTTTTCATGACAATATTCCAGTTCTGGAATCAGCTCAGTGGTTTCCGGTAGTCTACCTTTGTTTTCAAACAGACTGTGGCTGTTTTCAAAGAACTAAAATTACGTAGACAAACGAAGGAACAAGTCCAAAGTTACAGTTGTTTCTTGCTTATTTTTTGCATTTCCTCATTGTTTACTTACAATTTTCCAGTTCTCAAATCAGCAATTCTGGCCTACTGTATTTTTGAAAAATCGTGTTTGTTTTCAAAAGAACCCGAGTTGAATTAAAAGAGACCAGGGAGAAAAAACTGCTAATTAATGTTTAAGTTTTTTTTATATTCTATTCTCATTTACCTAGCCATGCATATTATACCCTTTTCTCCCACCTGACAAAAGAACCTAGTAGACCAAATAAAAACGAGCCCAAAATAAAGAACAATTATTCAAAAAAGCCCCCTGTTTTATTTTCCAGCCTTTTATTTCTATTTCCAAAAGCTAATGGTGATGATGATGATAATAATAATAATAATAATAATAATAATAATAATAATAATAATAATAATAATAATATAGTAATAATAATAATAAATGGAATTTATATAGCGCTATATCTTGCGAAAACAAATCAAAGCGCTTGCATTCGACCTATACAACACACAAGCAATCAATGACAATTAATAGTCTTAACAAATTCGAATGCGCACACACACACACACACACACACACACACACACACACACACACACACACACACACACACACACACACACCTATCGCACATAACCTACCCCCTCCTTCTATTCATCAGTGTCCCTTTAGTTCCTCTTCTACAAAATCAACTCTGATTCCCCTCCTCTTCCCCCAAAAAACATATTCACATAAGCACGCACACACACACACACACACACACACACACACACACACACACACACACACACACACACACACACACATACACACACACACACATGCAGACACACACACACACAACACACACACACACACACACACACACACACACACACACACACACACACACACACAATTTTGTCAGGCATCCATTTATCCCATGTCTGTTCTCAATTTACCTCAAGTGTGCATCATCACCTTCACTACCTTCCCTTCCTATTTCATTTTGGCTTAAGCTTTAGATAATCAGTAGAATAGGCATAAGGTCGCACGACATGACTTGTTAATTTAAACCAAGCCTCTAAAGCAACGTCTGCCCTTTTGGGAAAGAGCAACACTGTACTTTCACCTATTGGTGTTAGGATTGAATTGTTTGAAAGCGCTGTGGTACTGATGTTGACGTACAACTGAGAGATTTAGGGCTATGAACGAGCGGATATGGCAGGTAAGTTGCAGTTTTTTCTTGAAATAAAATTTTGAATTTTGAATTTTGAAAATTTTTTGAATTTTGATTCCTAAAATGAGAGGGTCTACTCCTACCTTCATGGGGATTTTTTAAAGTCGGAAAAGTTTCATTTTATGTCACAATTAAAAGGACGTGATGCTTTTGGTACAGATTATGTACAGGTCAAAATGCAGTTAAGTTTTCCTGATCCAATCCAATCCAATCATGTTGTTTATAGCCCCGCCGACCACACAGGCCATATCGGGGCTGTCACCTCGCCAAGTTTTCCTGTTTAGTGTACAGATTATTGTATCAACTATATATCACGCAAAAATTTTCTTCAGATTATCTGACCAGCATCAAAAGTACATTACATGAGCTAGGGTTTTGTGGGATCTGGTTGAATCAACAAAATGTTGAACGCAGTTACAATTGGTTTAAAACCAAAGTCAAGCAATGCTTATGTGACGCAGTTATTCACAGGCGGATGGAACACAGTTGTGAATCCAGAAGACATTTATACAAATTATGGAATGTTTAAAACAGAGTTTTGTTTTGAAAAGTATTTGCTCTCATAGCCATCCAATGTTTCTTTTCGATTTGCTCAGTTTCGCTCAAATGATAACAGTCTGCATAATAGTTATTAATAATATCCTCTATTTTGAGGAGTTCAGAAAAATTAAAGCTACTGTACAAAATGCAATAGTGGTGATATTGGTGAAACTTGTTTAAAA
>CM060328.1:4514629-4517129 GCA_030674155.1 Stramonita haemastoma | reverse complement strand
ACCAACATATCTTTAATCAATGTATGTTCAATATATTGCACTACTTTGACATTTTAGAAGCTCCTCATACATTTTTGTCAACTTTTTGACTTCAGTTCCAAGTTATGACAAAAACACATGAGTACTTATTCCATTATCCTCGAACTAAAAGAAATAAAAACACAGCAGTGCATGCAGGGCCCTCCTGTATGGTGGCCTCGTGGCCGAATGTTTATCCGAATCTTTGGGCATTTCTGGCCTTAAGGATATAGCAAGACAGGCTTGGATATGGCCGGAGTTGCAAGATCAGAGTGAGGGGTGTGGGAACAGCAGGACAGTAGACATCACAGACAGGATAGCCTAATGGTTAGAACATTGCGCTCGCAATCTGACGACCAGGGTTCGAGTACCGTTCAAGGGGATTTTCCCCTGGAGTTAACATCAGTGGCTGACTCCATTCTGTCCGAAAGTTCTTCGGATGAGACTATAAACCGAGGCCCCGTGTGCGAACGCATGCACAATATCTTGCACACACTTTAAATCCTGTTCCGCTTTTCGAAAGAGTAGGCCATTGTGTGCCCGTGGGAACAAAAGACAAAATTTTACAAAGTTGCATACACACGGGGACTGGACGTAAAAAGCGCACAAGTGTTTGTTCCATTTTCCTCGAAATAAAAGAATAAATAAATTAAAATAAAAGAATAGAAAAGAAAGAAAGCTGGCAAAGAAGTTACCCCTCCCCCCACTCCCAATAAAAAAAAAAATCAAAGCACCAAAAAGACCCCCCCCCCCCCAACAAAACCCAAAGAAGGACGGTGGTAGTAGTGGTTGGTTGGAGGGGGGGTCGTCCTTTTTTTTACTTTCTTTCCCACAAATTTCAAACTCCTTGAACAAATTTTCTTTACTACGATATTTCAGCGACGTTAATAAACATGACACAGAAAAACCCACCAACTGGTCATTAGATATTCTGAAAACTCCTGTCTGCACGGGTCAACATTCCGGAGTTTTCACGGACGAACACACATTGTATGGCAGAAGTATCTAGACTACGTGTATGAAATCAATACAGAAATCTCCAGATAGACCTCAAGGTGTCACTGGGTGCTAGCTGTGTTCAGTTATCGATAAATTCGTGATTTTTATCTTGCCTTCTCTCTACAGAAGATTAGATCTGCACCTCGTGTATCTAAACAGTGCCTTGGAACAAAAAGCTGAACTTGAGAACGTAAAGAAATTAAAAAGAAACGAAAAAAAAAAGATCTGCATCCGTGTATCTAAACAGTGTTTTGGAGCAAAAAACTGAACTTGAGAAAGTTATACAACCTTGGGCAGGACTTTAAAAAGAAAAGCAAAAAGACAGAAAAAAAACGAAAAAATCTGAATTCGTGTATCTAAACAGAGTCTATGAACAAAAAACTGAACTTGAGAACGCTATACAACCTTGGGCAGGACTTTAAAGAAAGAAAAAAAGGACAAGAAAGAAAAAAAAAACCGAAAAAAAGAGATCTGCATCCGTGTATCTAAACAATGCCTTTGAACAAAAAGCTGAACTTGAGAACGTTATACAACCTTGGGCAGGACTTAAAAAAAATAATTAGTAAATAAAAAAGGACAAGAAAAAAAATCGAAAAAAAGAGATTCTTATCTGTATGTGAACCTACTGGTCTCTTCTCTCCATTTCTTTATTTTTTTTGTTTTCAGGGTTTTGCTTTTTTTTTAATTTTTTACATCAGCCCCCCCCCACCCCCAGTGTCATACTATTGTTAGGGCATTGGGGCCTAGCTGCATTATTGAATATTAGCGTGGGACGCTATAGCGGAGTGGTTAACACCGTTCGACGTCGATCCCGTGAGTCCATGCAGTCGCAGGTTCGAATCTCAGCGACAGTGTATGAGCGAATTATGGGTGGCAATTTTTACGATCTACCCAGGTCAACTTTAAGTGCAGACCTGTCAGTGCCTTAATTCCCTTCGTGTAGGAACACATGCAAGAGATCAAATATGCACGTTAAAGATCCCATAATTCATGTCAGCGGTCGGTTGGGGTCACGGAAACACGACTATATATATGCCGAGCATGCAATCTGTACACTGAAAATTTTAAATAAATGAGCTGCTCTGAAGTCGGAATGTATTGGCTGAGGCCAACAGGCAGATTTCCTGCAAAATGATAAGCGCAGGAAAAGACCAGGCATTACACATCCCACCCAGTAAGGGAATGAGAGAGAGAGAGAGAGGAGAGAGATGAGAGAGAGGGAGAGAGAGAGAGAGAGAGAGAGAGAGAGAGAGAGAGAGAGAGAGAGAGAGAGAGAGAGAGAGAGAGAGAGAGAAGAGGAGGAGAGAGAGAGTCTTAATGCTTTTTGGACAACATTGAGGTAAGCGATTAATTATCAGATTCCGCTTACATTAAATTTCTTTATGCTTCATCATCATCATCATCATCATCGTCATCGTCTATCATCATCATCATCATCATCATCATCATCATCATCATCATCATCTCCTTACTTCTTTCTTTT
>CM060328.1:4497129-4512129 GCA_030674155.1 Stramonita haemastoma | reverse complement strand
CAAAACATAGCTGATTTGGCCTAAGACACTGTCTAGAGAACTTCGAGCAAAAACAATTACTTTGATAATATAAATGATCTATTCCAGCAAATCGCATCAAACATTAAAACTTCTTACAGAATACAACAAATAAAAATAAAACAACAACAAAAATTCAACAACAGAATCTCACCTCTGTCTT
This sequence comes from Stramonita haemastoma, assembly GCA_030674155.1. Lineage (NCBI taxonomy): Eukaryota > Metazoa > Mollusca > Gastropoda > Neogastropoda > Muricidae > Stramonita > Stramonita haemastoma. Next base: position 4,511,948 of record CM060328.1, on the reverse strand, counting down.
CCTCAGTGTCCTGTATTGTCTGATTCTGCAAAAGAGCAATTTCCGAATGGTTACGAATGGTTACAATTCATAATGCGATATAACAATACGATGTAATGATAATCAGTATAATGCAGGAGTATTGATGATACCAAGAACGTCAAAAATGGATGAGCGGGTTTTTTTTTTGTATTTTGTTTACCACTTCATATCACAGCAGATTTCTCGAGCTGCTCTCTCTTGTTCCTCAATGCCTTGTGTAGTCACAGAAGTATTGCACTGAGGTTTCATTTTTTTTCTTCAGTTTGCCGTATTGTAAGTGCTTGGGGCTTTTTGGAGGATTCCGCGCGAGAAATGCACGTTATTGTGATTATGATTATTATCATCATCAGCATCGTCAGTATATCATCATCATCATCATCATCATCATCTATCATCGTCATTCTTTTTCTTCTTCTTCTTCTTCTTCTTCTTCTTCTTCTTCTTCTTCTTCTTCTTCTTCTTATCATTATCATTATCATCATCAGTACTGATTCTAAAACTATTATTAGTGCGACTATTATCAATATAGAAACTACTCTCTCTCTCTCTCTCTCTCTCTCTCTCTCTCTCTCTCTCTCTCTCTCTCTCTCTCTTCTCTCTCTCTCTCTCTCTCTCTATCTATCTATCTATCTATCTATCTATCTATCTATCTCTGTGAAACACTTGAATATAGTGGCACATAACATAATCAACAGGTTTTACGACTGTTCAATAAACCTCTCTTTATGTATCTCCTTCAACAAAGACAATTTTCTTCTGAAGAAACCAAAACGAATCTCTCTCGTCCGATGTCTTGCATGACATTTTAAAACAAATCTTTAAACATTTTGCTTTTTTTTAAAAATAGAGAATTAACCCCCTCCCCTTCCCCCCAAAATCTCCAACACAAAAAACAACCAAGAAAACAACAACAAAACCACCACGGATCAACCCCCTCCCCAGAAAAAAACAACAACAAAAAACAACCCAACCAACCCCCCAAAAAATAACAAAAACAACAAGAAAAAAACACACAAAAACCCCTTAAAAAACAAAAACAAAACAAAAAAATACAACAAAAAACCAAAACAAAACCCCAAACAAATAAACAAAAAAACCCAACCAAAAACCCCAAACCCCAATTTCCTTCACTGAGACAAGCACCAAGACGATACTCACCTCACTTGAATAATCAATGACGTCATGCTCCGGCGGGGGCATCATGACGTCATCCTGACACAGGCGCTGACGGTTTTCCGGCAGTTCCTCCTCCTCCTCCCCGTCATCAGAATCCTCAGCAGCCGTGCAGTTCTGCCCTTCCCCACCCCAATCTCACCCCCACCCTCTCCCTCCTCCTGCTCCCCCTCCTCCTCCTCTCCCTCTCCCCCCCTGTTCGCTCCCTCTCCACCGTTCTCCTTCCCGCTCTCCTCAACGTTCTGGGGTTCGCGCAGTTCGGGCTGGCTGAGGTCTTGTGGGGACAGGCAGTCTTCTTCCGTGACGTCAATTTCCTCCGTTTCGTCAGCGTCTCCGTCACTTCCGGCGGAAGCCTGGTCGTCCTCCATGGCCTGCACGTTTCCTGACCTTCCCACAGGCCTGAAGGCTGAAAGCCGGTCAGAGTGCAAAGGTCCGCTGCTGACCCGGGGTGGGAGGAAGAAGGGGGGTGGTGGTGGTGGTGGTGGTGGTGGGGGTGGTCTCGGCTGAGGTCTAGACTCGAAGCTTCCCTTCTCCGCTCTCCAACATCCTCTTCTGCTCGGTTTTCCTCCCCGTTCAAACCTTCCCCTAAATGTCCCCACCCCTCCTCCTCCACCTCCTCCTCCGGGAGACTTAGGGAGAGAAGAAGAAGGAGGAGGAGGAGGGGGAGGGTACATACGGCTCTGAAGCCGGGCCCGACGCGCCCATGGGACGAGGCAGCCCGAAAGCTTTGTCCCAGAAAGCGTCCAGGTTGGAGAAGGGTAGAGCGCCGCGACCCAGCCAGGGCGAGGGCAGGGGAGCCATGCCGCCCTTCAGGAGCCCGGGAGGGTCTGGGGCCACGTTGTCCTTGGCCCCTGAGGGGGTGGGGGGAGGGGGGAACCCGAAGCAGAGGGACTGGGAGGTGTTGACGGACACGAAGGGGTAGGAGGGTTTGGCGGCGGGGGTGTAGCCCCAGGGGTAGGGGCTGAAGGGGTGTGTGGGGAAGGGGGGTTTGGGGGGGCGTGTTGCAGGTCCGTGGCGTGCCCGCTCAGTTTGGCCACTTTCTTTTTCACCTCGTTGTTGTTGTTGTTGTTGTTGGAGGAGGAGGAGGAAGATGAGGAGGATTCGGTTCTGCTTGAGGAGGAACCTGGGGAGATGATTGTAATTGTGTCAGAGAAAAACTTTTATGATAAACTTGGGGGAAATGACAGTGACTAAAAAACAACAACAAAACAACAAAACAGCAACAAAAAAGATTTCTGATAAAAAATAAAAGGAAAAGGAAAAAAATGTGGGTATTCCAACAGTTCCATCCTTTTTTCCGACCATCTTTACCCCAACCTAAAACAAGAAAAAGTCAGAACTACCAATATCAACACAAGAAAAGCTTCATCAACATTAATTTTAGATACAACAGAAAAAGAAATAGCTTCCTTTCTTTTTTGTTGTCATTCTTCCTCTTGTTTCAGTGGCACTAGAGTCTACATATGGTCGACACAAATCATCAAGATAACATGGCAGTGAACTAAACAAACCTCACAGTGTTGTATCCCCTTCAACAAGTGCACAATGGCATTTTGATCATCTTCATTTATAGCCACAACCAACCAACCAACCAACCAACCAACCAACCAACCAACCAGCCAACCAACCAACCAAACACACACACACACACACACAACCTCCCCCCACCCACCCCAACCCACCCCCTACCCCACCCAACCCCCCACCCCACCACAACCCCACCCACCCACAAACACCCACCCACCTCCACCCCACCACCCCCACACAAACACCTCCCCTCACCGTAAAGCCCTTTACTGCTCCTAGGGGCAGAGGAGAAGATCCTCTTGCGGGTACCTCCGTTGAACATGGCCTTGACGTCCTCCCACAGGTGCATCTCGTCATCGTTGTCCCTCCCGGACACCAGCTTCAGGTGACGCCGCCACGAGTTGAAGTTAGCGGCATCCGGGTGATGATACTTGGCCTCGGCCACCCGGTGAAAGTGGAAGATGAACTTGTTGGGGGAGAAATACACGCTGCAGTACCCGCATTTGATGCACTTAGCTCGGGAGCTGTTGTAGCGAGCGGGTTCGAAGAAACCGTGACACCCCCAGCCGCATTCGTGGAACACCTGTGACGAATCATGTCTATGTTTAGTGTGGTGTGGTGTTATGTGAGGAGGCTGTTTTTTGTTTTATTTCCCATTTTTAATTAAGGTTTTATTGAGGAAAATGTAGTGGAGGAAAAACCAAGCGCAAGTCACCACTTCCAACTTCTCAATCATTTTGAAAATGGTTTATTATTATGACTTCGTTTAATGAGTTTTTTTGGGGGACGGGAAAACTCCATAACCTATCTGGTCGTTGGGGAGCGAGGCATCAGAGACCTCAGGTTCTCTAGGGCCCAGCATATTCAGGGCAGCGCCCATCTCCTCTTCCTCGCTGCTTTACCTTCCCTGACCCTAAAGAGGACAGGTACCCATTTACAGATAGGTGGACTGGGGGACTGTACTGAAGCCAAGGCGCGCAAGCGGTCACCCATCCACTTAGTAACCACGCTTAATGCTGCTGAACCTTAGCTTGGGGAAAGCGAGCACTCTGACCACTGAGCTATCCCGTCCCCGTTTTCATAGATATTCATATACTTTGAGGTATTAAAAAAAATTCTTCAAGCAACAGCAAATTCTGTTAGATATTGTTCAACTAATTAACACATTCAGAAATAATGTTACATGCAAGGAATCCAAAATAGGTAAACTGCAAATGACTTCATTTATTTACTTTAAAAAAATCTTACAATGTTGAACTGATATGCTGTGACTGAATGGCACATGTCAACTAAAGTTGTTCGCTATTTTTGGGGGGTATTTAAAAAAAAAAAATTTTTGTATCATCTATACCCTAAAGAGATGATAAAAATGAAAGAATTTGAGAGAAATTGAAAAAAATGTTGACTAATGTGAATACATCGGTCCATACAAAAAATTGCGGACAAAAGTGAATAAAGGAATACACACAGAGACAGACAGACAGACAGATAGACAGATAGACACACAGACAGACAGACAGATAGACAGGTAGACAGATAGATAGAGACAGACAGATAGACAGATAGACAGAGACAGACAGATGACAGGCAGACAGACAGACAGACAGACAGACACACAAACACACACACACACACACACACACACACACACACACACACACACACACACACACACACACACACACACACAGAGTGTGCTGACCTGGAAGGCGAAGTCTTCAGGCAGTTTGGGGGGCTCCGAATCCTCGAGGAAGGACTTGACCAGCCGCTCTGCCTCTCGCTTGGTGATCATGCCGCAGCGCCGTGATGACACCGGCATGGCGCCCGCCCTCCGCAATATCTCCAGCTGTACCGGGGTGCACTGCAGGAGAGAGTTTGATTGTTGTTGTTGTTGTTGTGTTGGTGTTGGTGGTGGTGTTGTTGTTGTGTTGTGGTGGTGTGGTGGTGTTGTTGGTGTTGGTGTTGGTGTTGGTGGTGTTGTTGTTTGGATTTTGGTGTTGGTTTGATTAGTTTGTTTTTTATTATATTATATTTTTATTATTATTTATTATTGTTGTTATTATTATTATATTAATTAATTATTATTTTATTAATGTTTATTTTATTATTATTATATATTAATTATATATGCATTAATCTATGTATTATTATCATCACATCAATCACATTATAGTATTATATTATTAGTGTTAGTATTATAGTGTATATATATCATTATTAATTATATATTATGTAGTATTATCATTACTACACTACTAACTCAGCTACTGCACTAGCTACAGCACACGTATAGGTAGTATAGTAGTATTAGTATAGTGTGTTCTTATTATGTTTATTAGTATTTCATACTACTATACTACTACACTACTACTACACTACTACTATCTACTACTATATACTCTCTATCTCGTTTACCTTTGTTTACTTTCCAAACTTATTCTCGTACTCAAGCGTACATATTATCGTGTTGAACAGCAGTCAAACAGCTGACATCGGTAAGTCGCTTGTTTTTATCAAACTGATTATCCTTTGTTTACATTTGTTTAAGTACGGAACGAGCAAATACATTTAGTTAAAAACAGCATGTGAACTAGTCAACTGTTGTTAAATACTGTGTAAATCATCAGTCAAAAGGTGTGAGTATATATATCATGAAAGAACTGGTATAAGTTTATTTTGTTATCCTGTCAAGATTATGCTACTATTTATGTGATATCTTTCCTTTTTAAAAAAACAACAAAAAACAAACAAAAACGTTAGAAAAACCTGACACAAAAAAGACCCAAACAAACAGTTAGGCAGGATAAAAAACAACAACAAACTAATACACCCGCACGCGCCCACAAACACACACACACACACACACACACACACACACACACACACACACACACACACACACACACACACACACACACACACACACACATCCAACAAATACACATGTAGAGAGGAAAAAAGAAAAATAATGAATAACAGGTGGCGCTGCTCTTTTGGCGACACACTGTTCTGACGAAATACGTCGTAACAACGCAATTCGTCGTAACTTGCGACGAACTGCATTAGCTCCCCCCCCCCCTCCCATGTAAAAAAAACCAACATATCTTCAAGCAATGTAAGTTCAATGTAATGCACTACTTCAGCATTTTAGAAGCTCCTCATACATTTTTGTCAAATTTCTGACTTCAGTTCCATGTTGTGACAAAGCGATTTTAAGTAAGTTTTTTCCTTGCAAGATGTAAGACACTGAAGACAATCTAGAATTGAAGTCACACAGCAGCACTTCTTTTGATTTTTTAAGTAGCACGTTTTTATACCGAGTAGCTTTATCATCCCAATCTGGAAGTAAAGTCAAACAGCTGAAAAAAGTAATAGATGAGGATTCAAAGTTTTTTTGTTTTTTTTTGTTTATTGATTATGGATTGTTGGTTGTTTTTGTTTTTTTTACAAATCAACTTTATTATCATTTCTTTTTTATACTAAGAACTTTTGCCATTGCATGTTTTTGGTGCTGAAAAGTTGTGACAAAGTGCGTCAACGCACTTTGTAAAAACTTGAAACGGAAGTCAGAAAGTTGACAAAAATGGATGAGGAGCTTCTGAAATGCTGAAGTAGTGCACTATATTGAACTTACATTGATTAAAGATATGTTGTTGTTTATTTGACATGGGGGGCCTAACACAGTTCGTCGCAAGTTGCAACGAACTGCGTTGCTACGTCGCACTGCGTCAGAATACACGCTCTCCCCAGGGAGGGCAGCCCGAATTTCAAGCCAAAAACTCTGCCATGACTTAAAGTGGTATACTGAACAAAACAAAACAATACAAAGATACAATACAATACAATATAATACAATGCATTACACACACACACCTACATCCCCCCCCCTCTCCACACACACATACCTCTACGTCCACACACACACACACACACACACACACACACACACACACACACACACACACACACACACACACACACACTCACACACACACACACACACACACACACACACACACACACACACACACACACACACACACACACACACACACACACACACACACACACACACACACACACACACGGGATAGCCAAGTGGTCAGAACATTGCACTGGCAATTTGACGACCCGAGTTCGATTCCCGTTGGAGGGGATTTTTCCCTGGAGTTAACATCAGTGCTGACTCCACTCCTCCAAAAGTCTTTCGGGTGAGACTGTAAACCGAGGCCCCGTGTGCGAACGCACGCAGAACATCTTGCGCACACGTTAAATCCTGTTCCGCTTTTCGTAAGAGTAGGCCGTCGTGTGCCGGTGGGAACAGATGACAATACTTACACAAATGCATACACACGGGGACTGGATGTAAAAAAAAGCACACGAGTGCTTGTTCCATTATCATCGATATAAAAGAATAAAATAAACACACACACACACACACACACACACACACACACACACACACACACACACACACCACACACACACACACACACACACACACAAAAAAAAAACAACAACAACAACCCCACCCCCAAAAAAGAAGAAAAACACCACACACAAAAAAACCAACAAAACCCATCAAAAACCACCCAAAACCCAGGTAGGTAACAGCCTACCTGTACACAGGTGATGCCTAGCGCCACCCGGCGGTTGTGGATTTCGTTGTAGCTGTAGTCCTTGAGCAGCGTGTTGGAGATCTGCGCCAGACACAGCCGCTCCTTGGCGTCAATGTTCAGCGACACGATCAGGATACCGTGCAGCATCACGTGACTCACCTGTAGGGAGAGAGAGAGAGAGAGAGAGAGAGAGGGGGGGGGGGGGGGGGGGGAGGAGAAAGGGAGGGACGGAGGGGGAGGGAGAGAGAGAGATTTACATTTGGTCGATCCGAAAAGATAGTTTTCCTTGGTCATCAACAACAACGACAACAACAAAAATCGAAAGTTTGCAACAGCATCTTCATGGAGTTTTATCATTACAATAATTGTTATTATTATATTTTATGTTTATTTTCTTCGGTGTCCATGTCTCCAAGCATCCTTCAACACATCACGATTCAAAATTGCACAACATTACACGTTACAATCGGACGCCTCACACCACACTACACCACTAAGTTCAAGAGGATTTTTCCTCTGGAGTTAACATCAGTGCCGACTCGGCTCCCCCCCCACCCCCACCCCCCACCCCAAAGTCCTTCGGATGAGACTATAAACCGAGGTCCCGTGTTTGAACGCACGCAGAACATCTTGCGCACACGTTAAAACCCGTTCCGCTTTTCGGAAGAGTAGGCCATTGTGTGCCGGTTGGAACGGATGAAAAAATTAACAAAACTGCATACAAACAGGGATTGGATATTTAAAGCAGCACATGAGTGCTAATTCCATTACCCTCGAAATAAAACAAAAATTAACTTACCCCAACCCAACATTCATTCAGTGGATCGGTGGTCTAGGAGGTAACGCGTCTGCCTAGAAATCGAAAAGTCCGGGTCAAAAGTGTGCGGTGGTTCGAATCCCGTTTGGGCCCAAAACTTTTCCCCCATCCATTAACAGACCATGAGTTGTGGTCTGGGTGCTAGTCTTTCGGATGAGACAATAAACCGAGGTCCCGTGTGTTACACATCATTATCTAGCGCACGTACGTAAAAGACCCCACAGCAACAAGAGGGTTGTCCCTGGCAAAATTCTGTAGAAAAAAAGCTACTCTGATAGGGAAACAAATACAATTGCAGACAGAAAAAAACACAATAGGTGGCGCTGCTGTTGTGGCGACGCACTCTCCCCGGCAGGAAGAGCAGCCGGAATTTCACGCAGAGAAATCTGCTGTGACATACAGTTGTATTCCTCTGAAGTCGGAGTATGGCTGTCTATATGGCGAGGTACTTGAAAATAGTCATACACGCAAACTTCTCATTCAGTGTACAATTTCAATCCCACAGTGATTCCCAGGTGGGATTAGTGAGTCAGAGAACTCATTCTGGGTGACTCCTCAGAGTGTTAAGCTGGGGAACAACAACAACAACAACACACAGTTGTATAAATAAATAAAATTCTCACTAAGCTATCTCACCTGATTCTGACGAGGGCTAATGGAAGGAGGAGACGCGGCAGCAGAAACAGCAGCAGACGACGACTGTGGCACGGGCGCGGCAGTGGGCGCAGGGAGCGCGCCCCACTCTCCAGGAGAACGGGGGCTTCCCACCCGAGGCACGGGCGCGGGGAGGGGCGCGGCGGGGGCCGGGGTGGGGAGAGGGGAGGGGGTGGAGGAGGGGTGGTGGTGGGGGAGGGTCTGGCATCGCGGTTCCTCTCTCTGGGGGGCGGGGGGTAGGAAGGGAGGGGGTGGGAGGAGGGGCTCCATGGGGGTGTGGGTGGTGGTGGGGGTGGCGGGGGTGGTGGTGGAGTTAGCAGGGGTGGTGGTGGTGGTGGAGGGGGCGGTGGTAGGGGTGGTGGTGGTAGGTCTGGTTTCGGAGGGGAGGTCCATGATTCTGGGAAGAGTGAGAGATTTGTTTGTTATTATCATCATGATCATCATCATCATCATCATCATCATGATCATCATCATCATCATCATCATCATCATGATCATCATCATCATCATCATCACATCATCATCATCATCATCATCATCATCATCATCATCATCATCATCATCATCATCATCATCATCATCATCATCATCATGATCATGATCATCATCATCATGATCATCATCATCATCATCATCATCATCATCATCATCATCATCATGATCATCATCATCATCTCTTATCATAATCATCATCATTATCTGTAACAACAACAACAGCAGCAACAACAACAACAACAGCAGCAGCAACAACAACAACAACAGCAACAGCAACAGCAGCAGCAGCAACAACAGTCGTAACATTTCATCTTATTCAACCCGTCCGTCGCACAGTAAAGCCACCATGATGGCACTTCACAACTATTAGCAGCATGTTAGAGAGAAGTGGCTGCTAAAGGGCAAATATATATATATATATATATATATATATATATATATATATATATATATATATATATATATATATATATATAGAGAGAGAGAGAGAGAGAGAGAGAGAGAGAGAGAGAGAGAGAGAGAGAGAGAGAGAGAGAGAGAGATGTGTGTGTGTGTGTGTGTGTGTGTGTGTGTGTGTGTGTGTGTGTGTGTGTGTGTGTGTGTGTGTGTGTGTGTGTGTGTGTGTGTGTGAGTGTGTGTAGTATATAGAACTATATCATTATAATGTGCACTTTAGTCAATCTCTCTCTCTCTCTCTCTCTCTCTCTCTCTCTCTCTCTCTCTCTCTCTCTCTCTCTCTCTCTCTCTCTCTCCTCTCTGAACATCTTGCACACACGTTAAAACATGTTCCGCTTTTCGGAAGAGTAGGCCATTGTGCGCCGGTGGGAACGGATGTTAAAATTTACAAAACTGCGTACATACGGGGACTGGATGTAAAAAAGAAAGGACACGAGTGCTTATTCTATTATCCTCGGATTAAAAGAATAAATAAATAAATCAATAAATGAATAAATAAATAAATCAATCAATAAATGGATAAATAGATAAACTAGTGATAGATATACAAGTTATCCACAATATATAGGCTTACCTGACATGACACCATATTTAAAACTTAAAAAGGCTGTGTATTTTAAAACAGTAATGGCTGAATTCAGACTGGGTGTGTCAGATATAAATGTTCATAAACTTAGATACAGAATGCATAGAGAATCTGATACAACATGCTCTGTATGTAATGAGCAACAGAAGATGAAGTACATTTTTCTATTAAGCTGTGCCGCCTTTAATGGCAATAGGAAAAAATATATCCCAGCAAAATATACCGACCAGGCCAACGCATTTAGACTGCTCCTTAAGTTAAAGTCTGTCCCGAGCCTAAGACTCATCAGGCCGGTGCTTATCCCGGTTTCTGTGGCGTTAAGCGACTGAGAGTCATAGACTCCCCCCTGGATAGGATGCCAGTCTATCGCAGGGTTAACCCCCAACACAAGGTTGGTACCCCTTTTACACCTGGGTGGGGTGAGACAATAGCCGTAAAGTGCCTTTTCCAAGGGCACAACGCCATAGCCAAAAGCTGGGATCGAACCCGCAACCTTTAGATTACGACTCCAACGCCCTAACCACAAGACTACAGCGGCGGCTTTAGACTGCTCCTAGGATGTAGTAATTCAATAATTATCAGAAGTTTAGCTTTATATTTATGTAAAGCCTTTAAAATATGAGATATTTTGAAAGATTTTCCCCTGTGGATTTGTTTGCATTTGTTTGTCACAACGTACTTCACTGTGCATTCCTATCATTATTCAGTGTATTGATCAGTAACCCCCTTCATGTGTGTGCCAATGGCCTTTTATGATTGGATTATCTCTGTCTCTGTCTGTCTGTCTCTCTCTCTGCAAATTATAGGACCAAACTTGTTGCCGTTCGATTATTTTTTTAAATCTTTACTGTGCACAGTCAAGATTGCGTTTATTCATCCTGGCGTTTCCTTATACACCTACCTACCTACACTACCACTACCTACCTACCTACCTACTACATATATACATATTGACACAGAACGCAAATGACGAAGAATGTAAATCCATCAAAACGTTTTGAACCAACATCATAATGTTCACTTTAAGAAAATACCACCTTAGAATAGATTCTAGATTTACATGGACCCGTGACTAGTTCATCAGGAGCCGATTTTCACGAGTCAGGTCTCTGATAACTTAGATTTGTGGGAAAGGACACCATAATTCTGTTATTTTGAAAATTATAATCTTTTTTTTTTTTTTTTTTTTTTAGGGGGGGGGGGGGGGGGGGGCTGTAATTGGGTACCTGCCCTCTTTAGGTAAGGGAAGGTAAAGCAGCGAGGGAGAGGAGATGGGCGCCGCCCTCAATATGTTGGCCCCTAGAAAAGCTGAGGTCAGATGCCTCGCTCCCTACGACCACCTAGGTTATGGGACACCTTTACCTTTCTTACCTTAGGTAGTAGGTCTAAGGCATACCTGTTCCCGTTCTCTTAGTTCTTCAGTTTAACGTCCTTCCACTAATTAGTGATATTAAACAGGAGAGTGTATGTGTGTGTGAGTGTGTGTGTGTGTGTGTGGGGGGGGGGGGGGGCGGAGGTAGGGTGAGCACATAGCTAATTATCGGCATTAAACAACTATAAGAACCAAAAATTAAAACCACCATACAACAAGAATAATGAAAAGAAGTAACATCTTAAACACTAACTTTGCAATTCATATAACTAGTGAAAAATCATTATTCTATAAGAAATTGATAATAGGACTATGACTTAATGACGATACAATTTCTTTCATAAGGAGAATATCTTTTAGAATTTGCTCTAAGCAAACGAATGTGAACACAGGTAAAAAGTTTTTCAAGTCTCTGTTCTCTTTCACTACAGGACGTGCAAGCACGCTTGCTTTTTGTCGGCAAATACGCATTTGGTCAACAACTCTACTTCTCCATTCTCAAAACATGTATGTTGTCCTTCAATCTCTTTCTGGCCAGCAGTCCGAAAATCACCATGCACTTAAAGGCCTCTGGTTACAGTACACTGCTATTGATGTAATTTAATTTTTTTTTAAAAAGCCGCTTCTTTCGCTATAGCGATCCAAAACAATTCTGTATCACGCGACTGCAATGAAATCGAATCAATTGCTTATACCTTACTGGTCCGCTTTTAATTATCAGTCTGGATAATTTCAAATTCTGTTTTTAGAACATAAGAAAAAAATCGGTATCCTCCTTTTGTCCTTCATATATTTGCACCCTGTCTCTCTCCCCCTCCCCCCCTTTTTATGGTAATAAATAAAACAGATGGAATGGATTACTCCAGTTGAGGAGGAAAAAACCACCACCTTTCATTGGTAGCAAGCAGCCAGTCTCGCCAACCAGCCAATCATAGATCCAATCGATTAAGGCGTCACTTATTTTCTACCCCCACTCCCACCAAACCCGAGTACCCTTATAAGTCTTATTTCATGCTTAATCCTAAAAAATATAATAATAAAAAATATAAAGAGAAAAAAAAATTGCCGTGATGTTGTACCACCCTATGCCTCAGTACCCAATTAGTATTGGTGGTGTGAAATTGATGGAAAGGCCTGTAACCTCATCTCGTACTTTCTGCTTTTTTACATCCATCCTCTTTCAATGTTCCTGGCACACCGTGAAGTCTTATCGACTGAGTGACGCCGCGTGACGTAAATTCCGCGAACGCACGCACGCGCAATTACGTATCGACTGTGATGAAATTCTTGCTGTACTCTGACGATACAGTCTGTCACAGATCAATTTAATTAGAACTCCCCACAGCGGGCTTACTTAAAGAGGAAAAATCGATGGGTAATGATACAGGCTTTCTTTCTCCGCCCTGTGGAAATAAGCGAAACTGAAACAATTTTCAGCAGACAATGGATGTCTTCTTTCTATCAATATATGTTGGGATTTTTACGACAGATTGTTGTTGTTGTTATTGTTGTTGTTGACATCGTTTTTGTTCTTTTTGGTCTTCAATTTTATGTCTGTTCACATAAAAGTGATATCACACACACACAAAAACAACAACAACAAAAAATCCACCACCAACAACACCAAAAAAAAACAACTTTTGTCTGGTAACAATAATAATAATAATAAATGGAATTTATGTAGCGCTATATCTTGCAAAAACAAATCAATGGTAGTGTTTATGACCCCTCCCCTCCTCTCCCCCCTTTCTTTTCTAATTTCTATGGATGTTTTAGTACGTACTGTATAAATGCAAGAGTAATAAAGTTATAGGAAAATAGAAGGGAAAGTGGCAAAATAATATAAGTGGTGTGAAGCCTTAGAAATAGCTCACTTCTTCCTCTTTGTTTCACATTGTGTGTGTGTGTGTGTGTGTGTGTGTGTGTGTGTGTGTGGTGCGTGCGTGCGTGGTGCGGTGCGTGCGTGCGTGCGTGCGTGCGTGCGTTTGTGTGTGTGTGTGTGTGGTGTGGGGGTGCTTTTATTTGAAGTTATCTCTAGAATGTTTGAACCATATGAAATGTAGCTCTCTTGTGTCTTCTGAGATTATGATTCGTACCAATTTGCCAGCCAGTATTGTGATTGCCCTTCATGGGGTGATTAAAGTGTTTTTGACTTGACTTGACTTGACTGACTTGACTTGTTAACTACTGGTAAGAAGCGGGAAAAGGTAAGCCCCCATTGTCCATACAGTTAATTAAACAAAAATTAATTTGATCCTTTCCAGCCTCATTCAGTCACTTTCCTTAAACCGCTTTTGTGTTTGCCAATTATTACATCTGTTATTCTTTAGAAATGTGTTTTCTTTTGTCTACAACACATAAAAAAATAAAACAACTGATTAAGCATACCTATGCAAGCAAGTGGAATAATTACATTGCGTCTAAATCGATCTGTTGTGTACTTCTCGATATCTCAATAATCGATTATTATAATTACTATAACAAGACAAGAAGGAAATGTGTGTGTGTGCTTTCGAGTTTGCTAGAATTATTTATTGTCATTGGTTGCTTGTTTGTTGTGAGGGTCGAGTGCAAGCACTTTGATTTCTTTTTACAAGATATAGCGCTATATAAATTCCAGAATATTTATTATTATTATTATTATTATTATTATTATTATTATTATTATTATTATTGTTGTTGTTGTTATTATCGTTATTATTATTTATTATATTATTATTATTATTATTATTATTATTATTATTATTATTATTATTATTATTATTATTATTATTAATGACACGGGGGGAAAGAAGAACAAAGTAGAAACAACAGTTAGAAAAAAAGCCTAAAATGACTACATGTTGGATTAAAAAAAAGAAGGTAAAGGTGTCCCATAACCTATGTGGTCGTAGGGGAACGAGACATCAGAGACCTCAGCTTCTCTAGGGGCCAGCATTTGAGGCAGTGCCATCTCCTCTCCCTCGCTGCTTTACCTTCCCGGGCCCTAAAGAGGGCAGGTACCCATGTAACAGCTGGGTGAACTGGGGGAACTATACTGAAGCCAAGGCGCACAAACGGTCACCCATCCACTTGGTAAAAACGCTCGATGCTGCTTAA
>CM060328.1:4474629-4487129 GCA_030674155.1 Stramonita haemastoma | reverse complement strand
ATGTCACTAAAGAGTGGAATCAATTATTCTTCAATCAGCCCAGTCAACCATCAATGTGTAAATCCATCAATCGATCTGATCTATCCTATGTCCACCATCTTGATCACGATAAAAGTTGTGATCAGTTGGTCAATGTAGGTGGTGATTTACACTGTAGTTTGTAACATATTTTGTTATGTTCCATAGTTATTGTTATTAGTCTCCCCCAGCCGCCGCCCCCTCCGCTCTTTTTTTTTTGTTTGGGGGGGGGGGGGGATTAATGTTGGAAAATGAAGACAATTTTCTGTTACCGAGCCTATATCTATGTAGTCGTATGCTGTTCAAGCTTTATTGACTTTCTATATACGCAACAAAGTACGTTGTGTAAGCCTATGCTTATACCAGGTTCGGCACATATGTATATTACTTCTTTACATTAGTAACAGGTTAACAATTTGAAAATTTTAATTCTTTTTCTCCATCCCTTTAGGGAATAAAAGGGTTGTTAAATTATACAAAACATCCAGTCACTAAACCATAAACGAACAGTTTGAGCTGACATGCCTGTGCATTCAACCACACATACCGCAGCACAATAATATTGTTGGACAAAAATGAAAAAAAAATCATCTTGCTGTTTATCGACTTAAAATGCGAGATAAAAAAAAACCCACAGTAAAGCCAAGCCTTGTTAAAAAAAAAAAACAAAACAAAACAACAATAACATTAGCAAAAAAACAAACAACAACAAAAAACAGAAAAAATTGAAAACAAACAGAAAATAGTATAGTAAAACAAGCAACAATAACAAGAAATCACCAAGCTAAAAAAAAAAAACCAACAACAAAAAAAAAACAAACAGCTCCAAATGTTTTGATTTTTCTTACTCGTATTTTCAGGTCTGCAGCACATACAGTGCAGCTGCTTAATAACAGCAGCAGCAGCAGCAGCAACAGCAGCAATATTAGCATCATCATCATCATCCAGCAGCAGCAGCATTGGTATATGTACTGACATTTATGAAATTGAAGTGCGTCTTTTAAATGAATTCATTTTGTTCAAACCGGGACTGTTTATTTGGACTTTTTAAAATCATTTTTTTTTTTTACTGGTGTTATTTTCTGGGTTCCAGATCTATACAGCTGTCGTAATTTAATCATCATCACCATTATTGTCAGCAGCAGCAACACAACAGTAACATCTTCATTGTAGGTTATTTCTTCTTATCTGAAGGGATTCGTATTTACAAAAATAAAAACTTTCAAATCTGCTGATTACAATTTTTAATATTCCATAACTTGTTTTTGGTTTTGTTTTGTTTTAATCGCAGAAAAACAATAATCTAGGACGAACGAATGAAAGAAATTAATAAAAATTAAGGGGGAAAAAGAGCAGGAAAGAACAAGGGAAAAAAAACAGAAAGAAAAAAATAAAATGATTTGGACGAACCAGGTGAATTAATGACACAAAGAAATAAAGTAAAAACAAATAAGCAAACAAATCAACAAAAACAACAAAGAAAAGAAAAAAACAAATTTAGAAAAGAAATTAAGAATAAAGTATCTCGTGGAACCAAATCTCATCATTGGCTACACACCACAGCTGCCTGTTGATGCGAAAGGAACACTGGCCAATGAATTGAAAAGGAACTACAATGAACTGAGAAGGAACATGAAACGAAGACCAAAATTGATGAAAACCAATCCTACACACAGTATAAACTATCCCTCCCATACACCTCTTCAATTTCTTTCAGGTCTCTTCTTCATCATCATCATCGTCGATGATGATGATGGAGGAGGAGGATGGTGATGAGGATAGTGGCTTTCTCTTCTGTTTCTTAATCTTCTTGCTCTGCTAAACAACTATGAGTAGGCCCTATGTATCCTATTTCATTTCCCACTTCTTCTATAAACAAACAACAAACAAACAAACAAACAAACAAACAATCACACACACACACACACACACACACACACCACACACACACACACACACACACACACACACACACACACACACACACCAAATTAAAAAAAAAACAAAAAAAAAACTTTCAATATAGACCTATCCTTATTTTCAATATGGCTGTTTTGGTTGTTATTATTGTTGTTATCTTCTTTTCTTTTTCTTCTTCTTCTTCTTCTTCTTCTTTTCTTCTTCTTCTTCTTCTTCTTCTTCTTCTGCTTTTTATCATCATTCTTCTTTGTTTTCTTCTTCTTCTTGATGTTAGTGAACTTTGCGCCAGGCTTGTCTCCCACATGAAATAACTATTGTACTGTCTTAGCATCAAGCGTGGTTACCATGTGGATGGGTGACTGCACGCCTTGGCTTCAGTACGGTCCCCCAGTTCACCCAGCTGTAAATGAGTACCTGCCCTCTTTAGGGTCAGGGAAGGTAAAGCAGCGAGGGAGAGGAGATGGGCGCCACCCTCAGTATGCTGGCCCCTAGAGAAGCTGAGGTCTCTGATGTCTCGCTCCTCTACGACCACACAGGTTATGGGACACCTTTACCTTTTTATTGTGTCTTGTTCTTCACTGCGTGTGTCGTCACACAGTGAAGATATCCTGTGTAAAAAAGGGCTTTCGTCACCAGACAATGTGTTCCTTTCCAACATTTAGAGACGGGAATATCATTCATGTCTGGTCTTCGCATAATCGAGAGTAGGCCATTGTGTGCCATTGTGTGCCGGTGGGAACCGATGACAAAACTGGCAAAACTGCATACACACGGGGATTGGATGTTTAAAAAAAAGCACACGAGTGCTTATTCCATTTTTCTCGAAGGTAAAAGAATAAAACCAATCAATCAATCAATCAGTAATCAGTCAATCAGTCAATCAATAAGAACCCCCAAGAATACGTATCTGATTTTGTACAATGTCACAGACACTACTAAAGGATTGGGGAAGTTGGACATACTGTTAAGGTGTGTGAGGTGTCTTCTTGGAGTGAGGTATTTCTTTTTCTTTTATTTCCAGGATAATGGAATAAGCACTCATATGCTTTTTTTTTTTTCTTTTTACATCAAGTCCCCATGTGTGTTCAAGTTTGTAAATTATGTCATCCGTTCCCACCGGCACACATTGGCCTACTCTTGATCTTCCGAAAAGCAGAACGGGTTTTAACGTGTGCACAAGATGTTACCGCAAGGTACCGCTCTGTGTGTGGATAGCTGTTTCATAGGTAAACGCAAAGAAGCCTGTTTATTGGAAAAAAAACGATGCTTCGGTAAGTGCTTCAGAACCAAACATTCCATTATGACTGAAATCTGAATAGGCCTTTAAAAAGGTAAAGGTGTCCCATAACCTATGTGGTCGTAGAGGAGCGAGGCATCAGAGACCTCAGCTTCTCTAGGGGCCAGCATATGAGGGCGGCGCCCATCTCCTCTCCCTCGCTGCTTTTCCTTTCCTGACCGTAATGAGGGCAGGTACTCATTTACAGCTGGGTGATCTGGGGAACTGTGCTGAAGCCAAGGCTGCAGAAATGGTCACCCATCCACTTGGTAACCATGCTCGAAGCTGCTTAAACCTTAGCTTGGGGAAAGCGAGTGCTCTGACCACTGAAGCTATCCCGTGCCCCGAATAAACCTGTGCTTCACTGATATAAACAATTTCCAAAAGCTAACAAGAAATGTATTCATGATCGATATGTTTCCTCATTATCAAACAAACATTTAGATCTACAGTTTTAATTACATCGTAACAAAACTATGTCGGTGGAAGCCAACACATTTTGTCTGATGACGGAGAAAGCTCGTATGCGCTAAGCATCTTGCGCACACGTTAAATCCTGTTCCGCTTTTCGTAAGAGTAGGCCATTGTGTGCCGATGGGAACAGATGACAAGATTTACAAAACTGCATGCACACGGGGACTGGATGTAAAAAAAAGCACATTAGTGTTTATTCCATTATCCTTGATATTAAAGAATAAATACATGAATGAATGAATATTTAAATAAGCAGTAGGCATCCGTCAGTCTCGGAAGACTAGTCTATGGAGTTTGCTCTAGGCTCTAGAGCGCAAATCCTGGGTAAGTAAGTATGGAGGGCAAGTGGTTACCCATGCAGCAGACACCCCCCTCCTCTCAAACTCGCTGGAATGGCCCATTGGAAAGGCCATCGCCGTACGAATGGTTCTTCTAGTTTTGTCGCAGGAGCCGCCAGAACGTTGCCATATACAACTCACACGAGTGCTTATTCCATTATCCTCGATATAAAAGATTGAATAAATAAATAAAAAAAATGTATAAAGAAGCCAGGATCGAGTTGATGACGAAATAACTAGCACACCACCGGCAGCATTCAGTGCCCAGTCCTCAAAGAGTTTTAAGGGAAAAGTGAAACGAAGTCATTGTGTAACTTAGGCTAACTGTAGCCTCTGCTGTATCCACGATTTAAATAAAAATCTACAATTCACATAGCGTAGCAGCTGAGAGTGGGAAAAAAAAGTTTGTTCCAGTTCACACATAATAAGAAGAAAGCTGCTTGGGAGTTCATGTTGGTTTCATAGATAACTAAATGAATGTCTCCCGGGTCTGAAAAAGGCAAAAAGGATCAAATTGAAAAGACGATTTTTAAGGATGATTCTCTCACTTCGGCAAGTAGGGACGACACATCAAACACACACACACACACACAACACACACACACACACACACACACACACACACACACACACACAGAGTCATATTGGAGGGGGGGGGGGGGAGAAACTTCGCGGTATTTTTAAGTCTTTTAAACGTGTTTCACTGTCTGCCAAATACCCAGTTACACGATATATCCAATCATGTTGTTTAGAGCCACTGCCCCGACCGCAGGCCATATCGGGACTGTCACCTCGTCAAATTTTAAATCTCAGAATTAAAACTTGCAACTTTGTACAGATTAAAAGAGGGTATAAAACCAACTTACTGTCCTTCTTGTATCGACACCCTGGTCAACCATAAGGGTCAGTCCTGGACAAGCACAGCGTTGTGGGAAAAACCACAATATGATGTATCGTGTTATGAAAGAAAGAGAATAGGAAAACTAAGATGTCAGTTAAAAAAGTGTTAAACATAGGCATGTTAACGTACAAAGGAAAACTTTGTCCAGAACAGAACAACAACAACACAACAACAACAACAACAACACACACACACACACACCCCACACACACACACACACACACACACACACACACACACACACACACACACAACACACCCTACTTCTGAAAAAACCATGATGGTACAATTCACTTCTTCTGTTTATTCTATTAGTTTAACAACAACATTCTATTCGTTCAAAAACAAAACAGCAGCAACGTATATTGCTTTAATCGAATTTACCTTTATCTACTCTATTCCTTTATTTTCTATTATATTCTCTTCATTCGTTTGTTTATTTTCTATATATATTCTGTTCATTCGTATTGCTTTAATCGAATTTACCTTATCTACTCTATTCCTTTATTTGTCTATTATATTCTCTTCATTCGTTGTGTTTATTTTCTATATATTCTTTCATTCGTTTGTTTACTCATTCATTCTACATTTTACAATACGTAACACTGTTTAGGATTTTTTCTTAATTACTCCTTTAGTTTTAAAAAAATCTCAAAAATATTTCATCTCCGATTATTTGTCTCAAAAAAATAATTCATTTTCTTTAGAAGCGCGGTAATCAAAGTGTTGTTTTAAAGAACACAGCGTAAGCGTTTTAAACAAGGAGCAAATGAAAAAAGTAATTCTGAATGACATTTCATATTTGGATCCATTGTTCATTTTCAGTACGTATTTGATTAAGGACAAAGGACGGAAGCAAATTTACACACAGCCGAGGCTTTTTTTGCTTATGATTTCTTCGTGATAAAAACTAGGCCTACTGCCAACTATATCGAAAATTCATTTTTGGCAAGTGCAGTTGTGCGAGCGTGCAGGCGCATGCATGCGCGTACACACACTGTCTGTGTGTCTGTTTCTTATTTTTATTTATTTATTTATTTCTTTTATATCGAAGATAATGATATAAACACTTATGTGCTTTTTATATCCAGTCCCCGAGTGTATGCAGTTTTGTAAATATTATCTGTTCCCACCGGCACACAATGGCCTACTCTTACGAAAAGCGGAACAGGTTTAATGTGCGCAAGATGTTCTGCGTGCGTTCGCACACGGGGCCTTGTTGTTTTAAGTGTCATCGCAGGATGTTAGGTTAGGTGGAAAATTCCCTTTGAACGGGAATCGAACCCGGGTCGTAGAAGACAAACAATACAGCTACCCTAAATAATAATAATAATAATAATAATAATAATAATAATAATATAATAATAATAATAATCAAACAATAAATAAAACATAATAATAATATGATAGATAATAATATATCTATAAGACGATTTAAAATGTGTATTCTTTTCTTGTCCCTTCGCGCATCTTTCTAAATTATCATGGTGTGTGTTTATGTGCGGCGCGCGCGGCTGCGTGTGTGCATGTGTGTATGTGCACACGCAAGTGCATGTGTGTATATGCGCGCGTGTGTAAACTGTATTTCTCTTCTTTTTCTTTATTTGTGGATAGATAATTATTATGCAATACACATGTGAATTACGTTTATCTATTATGCACGCGCAGGTGTGAGCCTTTGGGAAAGTGAGCGAGCGCGCGCCTTGGTGGGTGTGCTGCGTGGCGTGTGTGTGTGTGTGTGTGTGTGTGTGTTTTGAGAGGAGAGAGAGGAGAGAGAGAGAGAGAGAGAGAGAGAGAGAGAGAGAGAGAGAGAGAGAGAGAGAGGAGCAAGAGGGAGAGGAGGAGAGTAGAGTGCAAGACGGACAGAGTGTGTTGCAAAACGCACGTGTGCAGGTGTGCCTGGGTAATTTAACGTGTCCGTCTTTTGCTCGCGCGTTGATGATTGAAAACGAGGGCCACAGTATGAACACAGCACAATCATACACAGACAAGGAAATGTCAGAAAAGAAAGGAGAAGAAAAACCGACATTTAAAGAAAAAAAGGAAGGAAGGAAGGAAGAAAGATTGAAAGAAAGAAAAAAAGAATGAGAAAGAATAATGTAAAGAAAGAAAGAAAAACCAACACCACACACGCAGCGAGCGGGCGAGACAGCAGAAAGAGAGGAGAGAGAGAGAGAGAAGAGAGAGAAGACGAGAGAGAGAGAGAGAGAGAGAGAGAGAGAGAGAGAGAGAGACACACACACACACACACACACAGACACAGAGACACAGACACAGACACAGACAGAGAGACAGAGAGACAAAGAGACAGAGACAGAGACACAGAGAGAGAAAACTAAACCAAAAAATAGAAAAAAAACAATACAGAAATAAACAAAGATTATAAGTAACCCCCCCCCCCACTTCCTCACCTTACCCCCCCCCCCCTCCCCACCCATCTCTTCATCATTCAAAAAAAGTCACGAAATAAGCGAGAGACGAACAAAGCAGATTTGACTTAATTAAGTAAACTCATCCTCCCCCCTCCACCCTCCCACCCCCCCACCCCTCCCCGCCCTCACCTTCTCTCTCTCTCTCTCTCTCTCCCTCGTCTCCGGAAAAAAACAACCCACTAAAATATTCTGATGCTCTAAGATCAGTTTCTCAAATCCATGCATGAACCTTGGCTTAGCCTGTATGCGTTGCTGTCGTGTCCCAGCAAAAAGTCCTCCCCGCCTCCCCCCCCCATCCCCCCTCTCTCTCTCTGTCTGAAGAAAGTACACTATTAGGAAGCTCCTAAGATCAGTTTCTCAAATCCATGCATGAAGCCTTGGCTTATTAGTGTGTATGCTATGCGCTGCGTCCCAGGGAAGTCAAATCAAAGAAAGGATGAAAGTATTCAACTCGAGTTATTGGAATGTTTTATTCTGTCAAGCCCATTAGCTCATAGATCTAGATCTATTATGTGAAGGGGGTTGCCGAACTAATGAAAGCTCTAATTATTAGTTTCTCTCTCTCTCTCTCTCTCTCTCTCTCTCTCTCTCTCTCTCTCTCTCTCTCTCTCTCTCTCTCTCTCTCTCTCTCTCTCTCTCTCTCTCTCTCACACACACACACACACACACACACACACACACACAACACACACACACACACACACACACACACACACACACAGTGGCTACTTACGATATTTTTCTCATGTGAAATTGATTTACATTTTTCGTTGGAATTACTGTTTTTGTTAGGGATTGTTAGAAACTGCACTTTCCTTTTCGTTTATTGTACTTTAGTAGGTAAGTAACGTTAAGGTTTTTCATCAATCCACATGTAGGCCCTACTGATCCCCTGGAATTTCATCTTCCATACATTACCAACTACACCCTCCTCCCTGACATCTCTCTCTCTCTCTCTGTCTCTCTCTCTCTGTCTCTCTCTCTCTGTCTCTCTCTGTCTCTCTCTGTCTCTCTGTCTCTGTCTCTGTCTCTGTCTGTCTCTCTCTCTCTCTCTCTCTCTCTCTCTCTCTCTCTCTCTCTCTCTCTCTCTCTCTCTCAATCCCGTCTAATATCACACACAACATGTGAAAAGACGTTAAAGGAATTTGAACACACACGCAACGAAAAACAAAATATTGGAATTTGTAAGGAGAATCATAAGTTGTCAAAAACCGTGAAGAGGGAAAAAAAACAACAACAAAAAACTTAACTGCACAAAATAGAATAAAGAGAACAACAGGCTGCCTACGTTACAACCTCCTCAGGTTAAAAAGTTGCCCAGAGAAAACAAAGAGTGTGAATGAATTATCTTCTCCATTTCATTTTACTCCGGTGTATTTTTCGTATAAATGAATGAGAGAGAGAGAGAGAGAGAGAGAGAGAGAGAGAGAGAGAGAGAGAGAGAGAGAGAGAGAGAGAGAGAGAGAGAGAGAGAGAGAGAGAGAGAGAGAGAGAGGAGAGAGAAGGGGGTGGGGGTGGGGTGAGGGTTTGAATCTATTGTTTAAAAACCTGGAAATGTAGAGTACACTACGCTATGATTTGTGCTCCCTAGTGCTGTACTGTCGGAAGCAAATAACGATCACATAATATAATTATTCTGAAAGATATAAGAAATACTCATATCATGATAAAGTTGTGATTGTGATTCCATTTTGAAAGGAATAATGAGCACAATTTCTCCTCTCTTCTTCTTCTTTTAGGGCATTGCTCTTGGTTAGGACTATACAACTTTAGAAAAAAAAAGAAGGGAAAAGAAATCGTCACTTAACCAAAATAAAAATGTTAAAAAAACCAACAATCAACATCGGAGTACCCCTCCACAAAAACAAACAAAAAGGAAAAACATATTGGGGAACGCTGAAAAAGTAGGCGCCACAATCACAGTCATTTTCCACGAACATTTCTGTTGTAGTATGACTCAAACTCCTTTCAGTGTTTCGTGGGTGAACAAACCAACCAACCAAACAAAAAGAATCTAGATGAATTTAGATTTGATGTCTATCTTGAAGGGACAACAGGGGTGGGTGAACAAACGCAGAGAAGTCTTTCGGATGAGACGATAAACCGAGGTTTCATGTGCTACACATCATTATTTAGCGCGCGTAAAAGAACCCACGGTGACATGGCGGTTGTCCCTGGCAAAATTCTGTAGAAAAAAGCCACTTTGATAGGGAAAACAAATACAGTTGCAGGCAGGGAAAAAAAATAATGGGTGGTGCTGCACTTGTTGCGACGCGCTCTCCCCGGGGAGAGCAGCCCGAATTTCACGCAGAAAAATCTGCTGTGACATAAAGTGGCATAAAAAAAAACAAATAATAAAAAAATGTTCTCTCTGCCACACACGCAAATGTCTTGCTATTTGAACCATGTGAAACAAGTACAGACTTCTGGCACCGATTTTCAAACAATAAAATAGCAAACACTGCTTTCACTCTATCATGATCTTATGGGAATGGGATAGCTCAGTGGTCAGAACACTCGCTTTCCCCAGCCAAGGTTAAGTAGTATCCAGCGTGGTTACTAGTTGGATGGGTGGCCGTGTGCGCGCCTTGGCTTCAGTATAGTCCCCAGTTCACCCAGCTGTCAATGGGTATCTGCCCTCTATAGGTCAGGGAAGGTAAAGCAGCGAGGGAGCGGAGATGGGCGCCGCCCTCAAAATGCTGGCCTCTAGAGAAGCTGAGGTCTTTGATACCTCGCTCCCCTACGACCACATAGGTTATGGGACATCTCTCTCTCATCTCTCTTCTTCTCATCTCTCTCTCTCTCTCTCTCTCTTCTCTCTCTCTCTCTCTCTTTATATATATATATATATATATATATATATGTCAACCTTTATTAAAAAAAAAGAGATATGGCTTCCAAGTGACAGGGTGTATCAAAACTCATGGTGCATTTCTAGGCAGTTGCGTTATCTCTTCTCTTTTACTCCAAGTTAGGATGATCACTATGATAATTTGTGTTTTTTCTATTCACCTTTTGGTTGTTGTTTTTTTTCGTTCCTCAGCTAGAGTTCCGAAGTTCACAAATGGTGGGATTTTGCTTAGACGACCGTTTTTGCCCGCCATGAAGTAACGCATTACGACTTCGGGGATTTCTGATTTTATATAATTGTTGCCATGAGTTCCCCAGGATTAAGTGAAGTAGATTTTCCCCTTTTTATTTGGCATACGTTTTACACATTTTAAAGAAACATAGATCTATCTCTATAGCTCTATGCCTGTGTTCTATTTCTATCAATTTGACCGTTAGATCAGACTATTGCATCCACATCTCTTTTTTTTTTTTTTTTTTTTTTTTTTTTTTTTTTTTTTGCAAGATGCCCAAATAAAACACGGATCCTGATCAAAAATAATGAAATGTTAGATACGCTGAGCGCACGTTATTTTTTTTATGTTTATGTAAAATTAACACTTTTATTTTAATGCTCTCCATCGCATACCCCAATGGACAAGTGAAGGCATCGTAGATTTTGTCTTTTTGCCATCGCAGTTATAAACTAACCTGACTTCTTCTAACTTTTAAAGCTTCTACAAAATCTTCATTTCCTTTTCGCAGAGACTGTTGATGTTATATTAATTCAAGTTCATCTCCGAATCGGAAGGCGGCTACCTAAATGGTGGGATAAATCCCAAAGTGACCCAGCAGCAGTGCAGGGCAGGGCCCCTCTGGCTGGTGGTCCCACGGCGGCCTAATTAATGGGCTCTCTGTGGCTCCCCGACCCTGAGGATGAGACATAACGAATCTGGGTGTGGCTGTGGCGGGAAGTTTGAAATGAACGGCATGGGAACAGCAGGACGGGACGTCACAGAAGATGAGGGCAGAGAAAAAATTTTTTAAAAGGTGGGAATAAAAACAAAAATCGTCACATTCGCAAAATCTCACCATTGGTGAACTCGGGAGCTCTAGCCGAGGAACGAAAAAAAGTCCCAAAGGAGATAAATTTCCGAGAACCTTAGGGACTTGGATTGAAAAGCAAGGAAACAATTAAAACAGCCTTACTCGGCTGTTTCTCGTGACTGTGCTCTCTCTCTCTCTCTCTCTCTCTCTCTCTCTCTCTCTCTCTCTCTCTCTCTCTCTCTCTCTCTCTCTCTCTCTCCAGTTCCTTACCATTTTCCTGTCTCGCAAGCCTGGCTTGACTGTCAGCTGACACCAGTCTGTTGACACTGCCGTCACACAACCCATTTTTTTTTTTTCATTCCTCGGCTAGAGCTCCGAGGTTCATCAATGGTGAGATTTTGTATATGCGATCGTTTTTTTGTTGTTGGGTTTTGTTTTTTTGGGGTTTTTTTGCCCACTGTGAATGAAGGTAGTCGCATTCCGATTTCGGGATATATTCGTGTTTCCGTAACCTCACCGAATGTTGACATGAATAATGGGATCTTTGTATATTTGATCTTCTGTTTAATTGTATAGTCTATATACACGAAAGGAATCAAGGCACTGGCAGGTCTGCACTTGGAAGTTGATTTGGGAGATCGTAAAAATCCCCACCCTTAATTCACAGAACTGAATTACATGGCCAATACACTCAGTATTAGATTCCCCCATTAACTACTATTAGACACACTGAGGATTAGATCCCCCTCAATTAATCAGTTAATTAAAAGATCATTATCACTTCTTGTGAAATCTTACAGGCTTGTAAACTAAGTAGGCTGTGGAAACATCTGGTTTTTCTTTCGTTTATAGGATCTCTGTTATTTTTAGATTTTTGAAAAACTTTTTTTCTCAAGTTTATGATGCTATGCATTGTCATTATATATCATATATATCATACTATGATAGAACGTTGTTTTTATATCGAAAAGAAGCAAAGAAAAAAAGGAAAGGAGACAAGAAAAAAAGAGAGACAAAAATGAGGGGCAGAGCGAGAGGAAAGAGAAAGAAGATACGTCAGGGAGACAGACAGACACACAGAAAAAAAAGACCGAGACATGGAGACAGACAGACACAGAAACAGAGGTCATAGTAGAAAATTGAATAGTGTTTTACATGGGTTGCAATAAATCAAAAGATCTAGTCTATATATTTTTTGTTGATGACATTCTAGGGTCTACATACGATCTGTAGCAATAAGTGACTGTAAAACAACATGGGACGGG
>CM060328.1:4467129-4469629 GCA_030674155.1 Stramonita haemastoma | reverse complement strand
CACAGGCCCTGGGTACGACGTAGTCTAGTCCTTTGCCGGTGTTCCGCAAGTCAATCAGTGAAGATCAGGTTTTTTATGCTTTTTTTTGTTTTTGTTTTTGATCTTCTGGTTTTTGTCTACACTGGTAGGGGTCAGGTTCAGTTTGCTAACACCAGAGCCCATCATTAACTCGGACACAGCAACAGTAGAAGACTTTGCTCTTAACTTCCAATGCACATGGACATCAACAGGACTCTGGTGTCACTGCGTTGTTCTGTTACTACTCCTCCTTGTTCAGACTGATTTGCTTGTGGCACTTACTGGATGAGAAAGACTAGGCTAGATCTCCGCTTTCAAAGGGCAGTAGGGTGTTGGGATTGATTACCCGATTTTAATTTCAGAGGCTTTGTGGCGTGGAGAAAGGCAGATTCAAGATGGATTCCACTAGTAGACAATTGACTCACTGGACTCACTGTCACCCAACACTCACTTGTTTGGTTGGTCTTTTCCAAACTAGCCAGTGTAAATCTAGTAGTTGGCTACCTACCTGTGTGAATGAAGACTATTATATGTTTGGTTTGGGTTTTTCAGAGGGCTGGTTTTCCCAAGTCAAGTTAAGCAGCATCAAGCGTGGTTACCAGTTGGATGGGTGACCGTTTGCGCGCCTTGGCTTCAGAACAGTCCTCCAGTTCACCCAGCTGTCAATGGGTACCTGCCCTCTTTAGGGTCAGGGAAGGTAAAGCAGTGAGGGAGAGGAGATGGGCGCCGCCCTCAATATGCTGGCCCCTAGAGAAACTGAGGTCTCTGATGCCTGGCTCCCCTACGACCGCATAGGTTATGGAACACCTTTTTAAAACATGAATCTTTCATGATTTGGGGATAAAAAGTGTTTGTATTGTATTGTATGTTATTGTATTGTATTGTGCTGTATTGTATTATATTGCGTTATGTTGTGTTGTGTTGTATTGTATTGACTTGGGGAAAGCGAGCGCTCTGACCATTGAGCTCTCCCGCCCCCTGTTACAAGCAGAGCTAAAAACCAAAAACTAACAAACATTGATCACACAAAACTGCAGGAATCATCATCGGAGTTTCAGACTAACACTAACTTCTAGGCCTCACTAAAGATAAAGCTCACCCAGGTGCATGTAAAGGGTGCCTACCCTACCTGCTCTCTTTAGGAACAGAGAAAGTCATCAGGCAGCCAGGGAGAGGAGATGGGCGCCATCCTTAAAAGAGGCTGACCCATAGAGAAGCCGAGGTCTCTGACATCTACACACAGAGACACACAGAGACACACAGAGACACACAGACACAGACAGACAGACAGACAACACACACACACACACACCTCACCGGAGAATCAAACCCATGCTCTTAGTTAAAGTCAAATCGGAGAGTGCAAAAGTCTAATCCACAAGGCTGTCCCCCCTTCGCCCCCCGGCCCCACACACCACGACGACGACCACCACCACCGCCACCACCCCCACCACCAATCACCACCACCGCCAACCAGTACCATAACTACGGATCAATGGATACTGTTGGCTATGATAGACAAATCTGTTTGGGTTTGTTTTTTTTCTTTTGAAATAGGCCTCCAACCTTTTTAGCAAAAACATCTATCTATCTATCTATCTATCTATCTATCTATCTATCTATCTATCTATCTATCTATCTATCTATCTATCTATCTATTCTGTCTGTCTGTCTGTCTGTCTGTCTGTCTGTCTGTCTGTCTGTCTGTCTGTCTGCCCTGTCCGTCCGTCCGTCCGTCCGTCCGTCCGTCCGTCCGTCCGTCCGATCTCTCTATCTATCTATCTATCTATCTATCTATCTATCTATCTATCTATCTATCTATCTATCTATCTATCTATCTATCTATCTATCTATCTATCTATCTATAAAAAGCGGATAGCCTAGTGGTCAGAACATTGCGCTGGCAATTTGACGACCGGGTTCGATTCCCGTTCGAGGGGATTTTTCCCCAGGAGTTAACATCAGTGCTGACTCCACTCTCCCCAAAAGTCCTTTGGATGAGACAATAAACCGAGGCCCCGTGTACGATCGCACGCAGAACATCTTGCGCACACGCTAAATCCTGTTCCGCTTTTCGTAAGAGTAGGCCATTGTGTGCCAGTGGGAGCAGATGACAATATTTACAAAGCTGCATACACACGGGACTGGACGAAAAAAAGCACACGAGTGCTTATTCCATTATCCTCGATATAAAAGAATTTGGAGGGACGTTGTGGTGGTCGTCACCTCGGGTGGGCGTCTCACTCATCAGTCTGGCTCCGCGACTGAGCTAATACTGTCGTTAGCAGGGGGCTTAGTAGGTGGTGTCCTGCGTATGTTGGCTCAGAACAGGCCCACTGAACATCTCCGAAGTGACCCAGCAGCAGTGCAGGACCGTTCTGTGTGGTGTTCTCACGGCGGCCTAACATTGACGAACACACACACACAGTGTACAAAAAAAAGATCTGTAATCAATCATGTGAACCATTCTATTCCCACAGCA
>CM060328.1:4444629-4459629 GCA_030674155.1 Stramonita haemastoma | reverse complement strand
AACTCTTCAGAAAACTCCACCAGGCGGGGCCCCTGTCCTAGTGCCCCCCCTAAGGACGCCTCTCATTCATTGGCGAACACGCAGAGAGCAGGGGAGGGCGGGCGCCGCTACAGACACGGGTAAACACCGAGATTGAAATGTAGTTGATTCCAGCTCCGGGCTGCCGGCCAGGCGAGGCAGGAACAAAACGCGGCACAGACGATGCCGACACACCAGGGACCTACTACCCCCCTCCCTCCTCTCCTCCTCCTCCAAGCCACGGCCGCTGCAGATTACGATGTATCAATAAGATTAATAACGCGCGCAAAATGCTTTGCTTAATTGCCTGTATTCGAGAACATGAACCCCATTAGGTGAACGACGTGCGGAGGACAAGCCTAGAGCAGGGGGGAGCCGGCCCCTAAGGTCCCTAGCGGGTGTAGCCCTTACGTCGTTCTTGGGGGCCTAAAAACGAGCTGCACGAGCTGACTGTGTCCTCTAGTAATCTAGACCCCGGGTCTTTGGGCCGACGATTCAGAGTTGCACGGTTCACGTAAAGCGAGATGATGGTTGCCTATTACTCTGCTCAGAAGCCAAATGAATACAGCCCCGCCATCACCCCTCCCCTCACCCTGCCATTGTGTCGGAGCCAAAGATTTATGCCCGCTGCGACCTCTGGCGGGCTTCATATTCAGGGGCTCTAATCATGGCCGGTTATGAGGAGGTTTTCTGCCTGACAGCGGCCTGTTGTGGGCCAGTATTATCCACGTCTGCTCTGACACATCGCTTCTCCTTTTTATTTAGACTGATCTCCCCCTGCTTCCTTTTTCTTGGCGGCGGGGATAGCCTTCCCTTGATTTCCTATCCATTTATGTGCCACATTGGCAGTCAAGGCGGACGCCCTGAAATTAATCTCTGCTCCTGGGAGATGCGGAGGATGCGGGGAGATGCAGCGTGTTTTATTTATCAGTTTTAGATGCCTCCCGGCTCCCCTTCTGCTCCAACGTGTCTTGTCAGGGCGGGGGGTGATGGGAACGGCGAACAAGAAGTTGCTAGAGTTCGCCGATTTAATTCCACATCGCATCTGTGGCATTTGGATGCCGTGCACTTGTGCATGGGTGCCCTTCATGGCGGGGTGTGTGGGGGGTGAGGTGTTTTGCTGCCGTTTCCAGCCTTCAGTGCCGGCTGTAAAAGAGAGCTCTGCTTGATTTTGTGGCAGCAGAAAGCTGGTGGTGTTTTCCGCTTGTGTAATTACATCCTTCATTTATCTACTTTCTGTATTTTTTCTACAAGGCTTATTTTGCAACAGTCAAGAAACAAATAATAGAAAACAAGCAAACAAAAAAACACCAAACAACAACAGAAGGTTGAGAATGAATGAAAAGTGGAGAAACTTTTCCAATAAGATGAATTTTTGATTTTTTTAAAAATTATTTTTTTTATTTTTACATTTTTCATTCGGTCAGCTCAAAGAATTCATTTCTCAGGTCAATTTTTGTTGCATTTTAATAATTATTTTGCTTATCTAAACAACATGTTCTGATTCTTCACCTTCACCTACCCCCATAGTCTTAAAGACCGTTTGGTCACCACTGAAGATTTAAACAACCAGCTTCCTCCATGTATAAAATACCTGATAATCGTTATATGATAATATTCAATGTTGATTTCAGATCAAAAACGACACATACACCCACAAAGCTTCACAAGGTATTATTTCGACTGTTTTTATCAGTCACACAGATATTAATTTCAGACTAGAAACGACACACATAAGCTTCACTCCATTAAAAGGGTTATTATTTCGACTGTTTTGAACCGTCACACAGTTAATCTGGCCTACATCTGAAAAAAAACAACCCCAAAGAATGGACGAACTGGGTATATGTAGGGAAAGAGGTGATGATGTATGTTTTGAGACAAGCTAGGCTACCCCGGACTCATTTGGCTGAAAGGAAAGATCAGTCAGGTCCAGCAAACTTAAAGACAAAACTCTCGTCTGCCAACTTGATCAATGGCTGACTGCTGACTGGCTGGCTGACTCTCCTAGTCTACAGAAAACGGATACTTTGGAAAGCCGAGAGGATAACTTTTATTTGTGTTGGTGTTTTCGTGTTGCTCTGGTTGTTTTTGTTGTTGTTGTTGTTGGGTATTTTATTTTAGTTCTTTCTTCTTCTTCTTCTTCTTCTTCTTCTTCCTTCTTCTTCTTCTTCTTCTTCTTCTTCTTCTTATCATATCATCATCATCATCATCATCATCATCATCATCATCATCATCATCATCATCATCATCATCATCATCATCTTTTCTTATCACTACTACTACTACTACTACTACTACTACTACTACTACTACTACATACTACTACTTACTCACTACTACTACTCTTTTCATTCCTACTGCTGGGTCTACTATTATCTATCTATACTATCTATCTATCTATCTATCTATCTATCTATTATCTACTATCTATCTATCTATCTATCTATACTATTATCCTATCTACTATCTATCTATCTATCTATCTATCTATCTATCTATCTATCTATCTATCATCTATCTATCTATCTATCTATCTATTATCTATCTATCTATCTATATCGTTGTCTTAAATGCACGTAGATTAAAATCACTTCTTTGTTTGTCTGCTTGCTTGTTTGTTTGTTTATTTCTTTCTTTGTCCCATCTTTCTTCCACTCTCTTCCAAAGTGTACTTTATGCCATGAACGCATTGTTTGACTTTTATACAACAGATAGAAACAAGTAACTCGCAGGTTTGTTATTAGGTTTCGTGTTCTGAATGTCAAAAGAAAAAGTTTGTGTGTTTTGATTGTTTGGTATTTTTTGTTGGTTATGTGATAGTTTTAAGACAATCTGAGTGACAGCTGGACTCAAGAAGAATACATTGCATTCATCTGGTTAACGGCACAAAACCAAAATATCATTCATTATTTATTTATTTATTTATTTATTTATTTATTTATTTATTATTCATTCATTATTTATCTATTTATTTTTATCTATTCATCCATTCTTTATTCGAGATAATGGAATAAGCACTATTGTGTTGTTGTTTTTTTACACCCAGTCCCCGTGTGTATGCAGTTTTTTCAGTTTTGTCATCTGTTCCCACCGCACACAAGGGCCTACTCTTTCGAAAAGCGGAACAGGATTTAATGTGTACACAGGCTACATGAATGTGGTTGAATTGTCAAAACAGAGTATGACAGTATAGCATTTATCTATCCCCGAAGTCGGAATGAGGCTACCTTAATGGTTGGTAACCACCACCACCCCTAAAAAAAACCCCACAAAAAACCCCAAACACAAAACGATTGCATACGCAATATCTAGTTATTGATAAACCCAAAGCTCAAGCCGAGAAACGAAAACGAAAAAAAACCCCCACCCAAAACAACAACATCGACCTTGTTGATTATATCAGAGTATAGCGTTTATTTGACTGATAGGCCGAAATTAAAACCATATCTATCTGGTTAACTACCAAAACACAAGCAAAGAATACCCCCCCCCCCCCCTTACGCCATAACATACAGATATTGCACAGACATAGTAAAGTACCCCTCACAGCATTTTTGGCCTACAAGGGTATGGCTAGTTGACTTGACAAAAACTGTGACATGAATCTAAACCCAAAATAATATATTGTATTATTATCATCTGCTGAACTGGACAAGACAGAATATATGTATATGACTTACAATGTAAAGCAGAATATGACATGTATGTGGACTAACTATGTAACGCCAAAATGTGACATCATATGACAAACTGTGTTAAGCAGAATTGACATGCATATGACAAACTGTGGAAAGCAGAATGTGACATGCCTATTGACAAACTGTGTAAAGCAGAAAGTGACATGCATCTACAAACTTGTGTAAAGCAGAATGTGACATGCTATGACAAACTGTATAAAGCAGAAATTTGACATGCATCTAGACAAACGTGTAAAGCAGAATGTGACATGCATCTGAACAAACTGTGTAAAGCAGAATGTGACATGCATATGACAAACTGTGTAAAGCAGAATGTGACATGCATCTGACAAACTGTGTATAAGCAGAATGTGACATGCTATGACAAACTGTAAAAGCAGAATGTGACATGCATCTGACAAACTGTGTAAAGCAGAATGTGACATGCATTGACAAACTGTGTAAAGCAGAATGTGACATGCATCAGATTTACAAGCGAAGCAGCGTGCTGTATTATGTGGTGATCTAACAAGACAGAATATGACATGAATCTAGATAACAGGCCAGAATAGTATGTTGCGTATAATATAAGCCAAGACATAGTATGTATGACATGCATCCAGTTAACAGGTCAAAACAGTATCTTCCCTATAATATCAGCCAAAACAGAATATCACAGGGATCTGGTTAATTTGCCAAATCAGAATACCGTACGATCTAGTTAACCATTCAAAACAGAATATCACATTGATCCAGTTAACCAGTCAAAACAGTTCATTCATGTAATGTCAGCCAAAACAGAGTATGACATGTACCCAGTTAACAGTCAAAACAGAATAACATACGATCGGTAAACTACCCCCAAAAAAAACTTTGACATGAATCTGGTTAAACACCTCAAAGCAGTATAGATCTATTAACTAAATGGACCGGGTTAGTTGCCCCCAAATAGAATAGGCTAACTAATACACGCAGATGGCTAACTGCCAATAAACACAACATACAAAACAAATCTGGTGAACTGGTGAAAACAGAATATTACACAGATCTGTTCAACAACTCTCAAAACCAAAAAAAAATGGCGTGCATTAGCTTTAAGAAAAAAACAACGCAGAGCAAATAATGACAAGTTAGCAACGACAATGGATTGTAACAAACACACGGGCATATCAGAACTGTGCGAGATTCCCATCCCCCTCCCACCCCCCCCCCACTTACAAAAAAAAATCCCAAGACCTCTTCAAGACTTTTGCAGAGTTGTTTTTTGCATACAAACTGCTCGGTTTGAGTTATGTGAAACTTCCTCCATCATCTTGAAGAGAATATTATTCAGTTATCTGCTGCTGGCTGATCACAAAAGACCTGGCCTCCGCAAAAGCAAACAGCCACCCTCACCTCCTCCATCTCTTTGTCTGTCTGTCTCTCTCTATCTGTCTCTCTCATCCCACCGTTTTCTCCTCTCTCTGTCTCTCTCTCTCTCACGTATCCCACCTCTCTCTCTCTCTGTTTCTCTGGCTCTCTGTCTCTGTCTCTCTCTCTCTGCCACTACCCCCCACCCCCCTACCCCCAACCCCAAACAACCAACACTTAACAAGAAAAGAGAGAGAGAGAGTAGAGAGAGAGAATCAACTATTATAAATCGTAGAGAGAGAGGTTCTCCAATCTCCAGAGAGTCATCCAAGTCGTCCACTCCGGTTAAAGCGGCCAGGATTGTTTTTCACTCCACGGAACCCGTGCCTGCTCGCCTGTTGGCGGGGGGGGGGGGGGGGGGGGGGGGGGGGGACTGGATTGTGTTGTTGTGGAAATAGCAGGCAAGGGGGGGGAAAGTAAAGAGTGGGGGGGAGGGAGAGGGGGGTGTTCCCCCCCTCCCCCATCCCCCAGCCAGTGGCGAGGTAAGAATGAAGAGGCAATGCCGGAGGGAGAGATCGGCACCATCCATCAACCCCCTTGCCCGCCGCTCCCCCGTGTGTGCTCATCGCTCAGACGTTTTCCGCACGAACGCCTGACAAGTTTCAAGACCCAGCCTAGCAGACTGGCTTGTACACAAGTCCATCAGCGCACAGCCCAGCACAGTACAGCGCAGCGCAGCGCAGCGCAGCACAGCACAGTACTGTCTAGTGTAGTAGGCCTAGGGCCATCCACACCCATCCACTGTTGCACCCACCCATACATAACTAGCCATGCATCTAGATAATATCTCATCTTCCTCTTCTTCCTCCTCTCCTCCCTTACTCTACCTCAGCAGCCTTCCTCCTCCCTCCTCCTCTTCTTCCTCCTCTTCCCTCCTCCTCCTCTCCAATTCAACTTCTGGGGTAAATGATGGAAATGTTTTGAGGGAGAGGGTAATGGTAATGGTTGTGGTGGTTGGTTGGTTGGTGGTGTGAATGTTGTTGCTGTGGTTTATATGAGTGTGTGCCACGTGTGTGTGTGTGGTGTGTGTGTGTGTGTGTGTGTGTGTGTGTGTGTGTGTGTGTGTGTGTGTGTGTGTGTGTGTGTGTGTGTGTGTGTGTGTGTTGGCTTAGAAGGATTTGCAGTTGGGTGGATAGATATATCATGATCATTGTCATTCTTTATTTTTTAACTTTTTTCTATCATCAATAAATCATCATCATCCTCATTGCCATCTTTATTAGGGTTATGGCTTTGTCGTCATCGTCGT
Source organism: Stramonita haemastoma (assembly GCA_030674155.1). NCBI lineage: Eukaryota > Metazoa > Mollusca > Gastropoda > Neogastropoda > Muricidae > Stramonita > Stramonita haemastoma. Next base: position 4,453,272 of record CM060328.1, on the reverse strand, counting down.
CAGCGTCATCACCACCACCACTATCACCACCACTGCCACCACCACCATCATTATCGGCTCTTATGTTTGGGTGTGTTGGACAGGTCTGGGAGAAGTGTTCCACTGTCATGGGAGAAGTGCCGCAGGGGCACGCCTCAGAATCTCCAATGTGGAACTTGGTGAACATGTGATGTCTCAGTCTGCAGTGTCCAGTCCTCAGCCTAACAATTGTTACATGGTCTTCTCTGGGGAGGAGGTAGTAGTCATCCTTACTGTTGAAATCAGGGTGCTGCTGAAGCCATCTTCTCTTTTGCTTTTCCTTCACTGTTGTCTTTGCCTATTTATACATCACCTCCTGCTCCTCTTGAGGCATCTGACATCTACCTTTGCCAGTAGTTAGTCAGCTTCCTCGTTGCCCTGAATGCTGCAGTGTGAAGGAAGCCACTGGATGACTGTATGCTCAGTGGACTGCTGCAGGGCAACAAGAGCGGAGGCAAGGGCGTGAAGTTCCTTGCTCTGTGAGTTTCCAATGGTCTGAAGCACAGACAGCGCGTCTGAGAAGATGACAGCGTCTTCTGCTGATCCATTTTGTGAATGCATGTCCAGTATAGTTTGTGATACATGAGCAATAATTCCAATAGTACATGACAGGTAAAGGTGTCCTATAACCTATCTGGTCGTTGGGGAGCGAGGCATCAGGGATCTCAGTTTCTCTATGGGCCAGCATATTGAGGGCGGCGCCCATCTCCTCTCCCTCGCTGCTTTACCTTCCCTGACCCTTAAGAGGGCAGGTACCCATTGACAGCTGGGTGAACTGGGGGACTGTACTAAAGCCAAGGCGTACGAACGGTCACCCATCCAAGATGCAACCACGCTCAGCCCTGTGTTTAATTTTAGCTTGAGAGCTATTCCCTCCTCAGCTGAAGAGACACAGAAACAAGGATTCTAGTTTTCTCAAAACTGCTGTTCCACATTTTGCTGAAAAGATGATGGGGCGTTTTCACAATGGTCTGCCTGTTATTATCCCGGCTTAACTCCTACCGCGGAAACGATGAGACAGTTTCCCTATCCCCTACCCTCCTCTCCTCCCTCTCCTACTACTACTACTCCTACTACTGTTGCTGCTGCTGCTGCACCGAAACGTTTATACTTTAGCCAATTGAAACTAAAACAAAAGTTATCAATCTTGACTCAAACGATTTTCCCTCACTGGCGTTCTAGAGTTTTCTGTCGCACAGCCAAAAAAGGCAATAGACTATGATATATTGCCGCCTCTAGTAGAAAAAAGCATACACAGCAGATCTCAACTTTTTTCAATCCTATTTATTTTTCATGCTTTACTGCACATAATTATGATTGTCCCTGCAAACCTTCGTTCTCTTGTGACTTTCAGTGCGTTTCACCTGGGTGATTATGATCATGAAAGGAGAAATCAGTTTCTTTTTGACTTGATTTGACTTCGTTTTAACTTCAAATCAATTCAGTTCAATTCTATTTAAATACTTAATTATTTCAGACACAGAGAAATTCACTTCAAATCTACTTAAACTCCTTGACGAATCTTTAAGGCACGGATTGGGGTTCGTTTATGCACATTGAAAAGCTGGTCTTCTCTTCTATGAAAGGATGACGGGGCTTTTAACGAAGGTCGTTGGGGGACAGGATAGCTCAGTGGTCAGAGCACTGGCTTTCCCAAGCTAAGGTTAAGCAGCTTCGAGCGTTGTTACCATTTGGATGGGTGACCGTTTTGCGTGCCTTGGCTTCAGTACAGTCCCCCAGTTCACCCATCTGTAAATGGGTACCTGCCTCTTTAGGGTCAGGGAAGGTAAAGCAGCGCGGGAGAGGAGATGGGCGCCGCCCTCAATATGCTGGCCCCTAGAGAAACTGAGGTCTCTAATGCCTCGCTTCCCTACGACCACATGGTTATGGGACACAAGATGGTCTGCATGTCTTCATACACAGGACCTCAGTTTCTTGTCTCATCCTAAGGACGCTCAGGGGAGTGGAATCAGTATGATGTTCTGCTTCTATTTCGAACGCTCAGACAGCAACTATTGTCGTCTGTCATATGAGAGAAATGTGTTGCTCTGCCGTTAAGCGCCTGACAAGTCAGGCCCAGCGCATCTGATTTCGGTATGGGAGAGAATTGTTATCTTTGAAGTCTTTGTAGAAAAAAAAATGCAGGAGAATGGAGCAAGAAAGAAGAAAATAGACAAGTAAGAGGTGACAGGAAGACGAAAAGGAAATAAGGCAGAAACAAAAGAGGGATAAAAAAGGGGATTCCTAGCACAGATTTTCCAGAAAATGGGGATGCTGTTTATACTGACAGGCCCACGGCTCATGTTTTAGGCCAGGGAGTCATGTGGGGACACATGGCCATCCTAGGTCAGCTTTCTCCTCTGAAGGAGTGAGTTAGAGATGTCTCTGCAGCCTTCCTGCCTAGATGTTGACTCGCCATTGACGGGATAGCCTAGTGGTCAGAACATTGCGCTCGCAATTTGACGACCCGGGTTCAATTCCCGCTTGGGGGATTTTTCTCCTGGAGTTAACATCAGTGCTGACTCCACTCTCCCACAAGTCCTTCAGATGAGACTTAAACCGAGGCCCCGTGCGCGAACGCTCGCAGAACATCTTGCGCACACGTTAAACCATTTTCCGCTTTTCGTAAGAGTAGGCCATTGTGTGCCGGTGGGAACAGGTAACATTTACAAAACTGCATACATACGGGGTCTGGATGTGAAAAAGCACATGAGTGCGTATTCCATTATCCTCGATATAAAAAAATATATATATATACTCGTCAAAATACAAATAAACAAAAACAACGACATCAACAACAACAACAGCAAATAGCATCAACCAGACTTTTCACAGAAGTTCTCTATCCGACTTGTTCCACACCTTGAGGCAGTCTAGGAGACAATTAATGACGTCATTAAACATTCATACGTCATAACACCACTGTCTGTGCAGAAACAAGTGGCGAGACTAAAGACAAGGCAGTGGAGGGAGGGGGGGGGGGGGGGGGGCGAGGAATGAGTAAGCGCAATGCTTTACCCCCCCCCCCCCCAAACCACCACCCCCACAGCAAATACCCAACGGACGATGATGAGAGTGGTGCAGTCAAGAGAGAAATGTGTGATCCCTGTTGCAACAGTTCAAAGAAACAGGCATGACTGTCTTTATGTTGGATATAGCCCAGCCAACCACGATGGCCGTATGAAGAAGACTATTCCGTAGAGAAAAGGAGTAGAGAGAGGCAGAAACAGATTTTATCTCACCGTTTTTATGGGGGTTTTTGTTGTTGTTTTTATTTTCCTGTCTGGAGCCATTCCACTCCTTCTTCATTCCTCATACACGAATGACAAAAGAAGAAACAGGGGTACTTTTATTTTATTTATTTATTTATTTATTTGGGTTTTTTTTGTTTCCAATTGCTTTGGCTTCTGTTTACAGAGCCTAAAAACCTGTAGATATATATTTTTTTCATTTTCCCTGTGTAGTCCATTTTTAGGCGACTGTCATTTTGTGTGTGTGTGTGTGTGTGTGTGTGTGTGTGTGTGTGTGTGTGTGTGTGTGTGTGTGTGTGTTGTGTGTGTGTGTGTGGGGGGGGGGGGGGGGGGGGGAGTTAATTAATCATTACTTCAAAATAAGTTTTTTGGTTCCTTTTTTTGTACAGGAATCTTTCCAGAAAATGCAGCTAAGTCTATCTTCAAACATATTTAACCCCTGGCGTGACATTTCATATTGCAGGCCATATATTGACCTATAGGCCTATTTCATTGAGCTATCAAACTGAGCAATAACACGAAAAGAGAGAGAGAGAGAGAGAGAGAGAGAGAGAGGAGAGAGAGAGAGAGAGAGAGAGAGAGAGAGCCAAATTAAACACACACACACACCCACACACACACACACACACGCACACACGCACACACACCCCCTTGAATAATCAAACACAGTGGCTTTCTGTCTTAATACATCACCTAGTCTTGGGCATCTGAAAACCACACACACACACAAACTGTGATGTTATTTTATCTATAATCTTCAGACAAGAAATAGAATTTTATGCCCTGTTTTGAAGCAAAGAAGATGAAAGAAGCCACAAGAGCCAGACACCAAACAGAACGGAACCACACCAAGCAGACAAGATAGCAGCCATGTTGGAGACATTCTGGTTCCGGTTCACCGCTGGAGCTTTGGGGGTCAACCCATATGAAGTCCGCACCAGAAACGCGTCACACCTCACCTAAAGCTGTCATCTTCCGCACACCAAAAGAGGACACAGAGCGGCGCCACAGAGTGATTAGAGGGAAGCGGAACGTGCTGAATTATTGAAGAACCTGGCAGTCTAGAACAGACAAGCAACAAGTGGCCACCAGACAAAATCAAAACAAACAACAAAACAACAACAACAACACAATCACACACACACACACACACACACACAACACACACACACACACACACACACACACACACACACACACACACAAGTAAAAAAAAATTTAAAAGCACACGAGGGCTTATTCCATTATTTAATAAATTAAAAACAAACCAAAATTAAACAAAACACACGACACACACACACACGACACACCGCAGACGAAGCACGCAGCAACACGCACACTAAACACGCGCGCCGCAGGCGCGCGCACACACGCACACAAAGGTGAACATAGTAAAAAACGATAAAAAAAATCAAATAAAAAAAATAAAAAAAATAATAAAAAGCACAGAGGCTTATTCTATTCCGAAAATAAAACAAATAAATAAAAACTAAAAATAACTTAAAAAGCACACCAGGGCTTACTCCAGGCTGTATCTGCTTAGAAATCACCAGGACAATCATTAATGACGTAAAATAATACATATACGTCAAACCTACAAGCCTGCTGTACTTCAAGGGTCGAGAAGGCAGACAGGAGAATAGGAGAAGCACAGATAAACCAGACGACGTCAGAGAAGTAGTTAGTTGGAAAATCTACCGCTCCAACAGAAACAGCAGCAGCAACAAAGCAGTAACAGCAGCAACAGCAATAGCAGCAGTAGCAGCATCAACAGCACAGCAAGCAGCAGCAGCAACAGCAGCAGCAAAGCAGAGCAGCACATAAGCAGCAACAGCAGCAACAGCAGCAACATGCAGCAGAGCAACAGTTAAAGCAGCAGAAGTAAAGAGCGAAGTGTATAATCTGTACACTAACCTACCAGCACACTGGGGACTGAAGATCAAAGGAAGTCTCCATTCCCCCACCGGAACAGGAAACGGGAGGAGACCAGATAGCGGCCATATTGTGGACAACTCCGCTGTTGCGCATGACTGCTGCTAAAGTCTGCTGACAGGCAGCCCACGTCTTCACCCCTTGTACTTATTTATTTAGGTTTTTCGTTTATTTTGTTGTTTGTTTGTTTCGTTTCGTTTGTGGATTTATTTTGAATGCCCTCTGTGGACGCCGAAGCTATAAATTTCATGGCTCCTGGCTGGATTGAATATCAAGGCTTGTGGCAGAGAAATGTGCTGTTTAGGGATGGTGACATCTAAGTAGAAGAAATGACGAAGAAAAATTTTGTTTACTGATTTTGACCTGAAGCAGAGGCATAAAGAATTTACGACAAAGAAAATTGCTGTTTATGGATCATGACACTGAAGCAAAACCACCAAGTTAAAGATGATCATGTTGTGAACACCTAACAGCAGCTATCATCGATCATATACTGTAGACTTTCTGAGGTACAGTGATGAAGACATTGAACGACATCGTCCGTTATCTCTGTTTCATAACTCGTAGTGTTCAGGAGGCATTTAAGAAGGCAGGGAAGAAATAGGAATGGTTCCACTTGATTCGAATCGTTTGAAGTCCGTTCACTACTAGTGATAATTATCAGATTTTTAAAATTGAATAAAGAGCTGAGAAGGGGGGTGGGGGGTGGGGATCGAGAAAGCGAATAGAGCTGAATCAAATTGACATACTGTAAGTTTTATTGTGAGGGGGAATGGGATAGCTCGGTGGTCAGGGCACTTGCTTCCCCCAAGCTAAGGTTTAGCAGCATCGAGCGTGGTTACCAATTGGATGGGTGACCATATGCCCGCCTTGGCTTCAGTATAGTTCCCCCAGTTCACCCAGCTGTAAATGGGTACCTACCCTCTTTAGGGTCAGGGAAGGTAAAGCAGCGAGGGAGAGGAGATGGGCACCGCCCTCAACATGCTGGCTCCTAGAGAAGCTGAGGTCTGACACCTCACTCTCAAACAACCGCTTAGGTAATGGGACACCTTGACCTTAATTATATTGTACAATAACATGATTTGAGCATGTTCGCCTCTTTTCTCATCAATTGAAAGATGAGTATAAAAAGAAGGAAAATAAGATACACATAAAGAGAAATGAATTCATAAGGTCGTTTGATAAAATGAATCGATCCAACAGTTAACTAATAAGTTAATTGGTCCGTCAATCAGTCAGCCAGCTAGTCAATAGACGCAGCCATGTTAATTATGTAGTCTTTGATTTAAGATTCAAATGCAATAAGCATATATTATTTGATTTCTCTTCAGCACACATAGTGTGTGTGTGTGTGTGTGTGTGTGTGTGTGTGTGTGTGTGTGTGTGTGTGTGTGTGTGTGTGTGTGTGTGTGTGTGTGTGTGTGTGGGTGTGTGTGATGAGAGGAGAGAGAGAGGTTTGTTTTGTCCATTACTGACAGGAGAGGACAGAGAGAGAGAGACAGTGAGAAGTGAGTGTTTTGTCCATAAGAGTTTCGTTTTGAGGGAGAGGAGAGGAGGGAGGAGGGAGGCGAGAGCGCGAGAGAGAGGTGAGAGAGAGAGGAAGACAGACAGACAGACGACAGCAGACAGATAGACAGCAGACAGAGACAGAGACAGACAGACAGACAGCAGGACAGACATACAGACAGACAGAGAGAAGAGAACAAGAGAGTGTGATTGTTTCGTCCATAACTGATTCTTTATGGTGTCTGTATATCTTCCATAAAGTGCTTAAACCTGATTTTTCCAACACAAGCAGACGCATCAGCAGAACACATAAACAGTCGGACTCTTGATCCTGATGCCGCCATTTACAATCTGGCCCCAGCGCCCAAGAGATCCAGGGAGGGGGATTTTTACGATCTTCAGCTGAGGTCAGTGTGTGTTCATCATGGTCAGTGGGATCAAACGCTTGGCCTTCTATACACGCCCACAGAAGACCAAATACACACCGTCACAGATCTCGTCATCTATGTTAACGGTCACAGGATCACAGACATGCGTAATAATGTCGGCGAAATGTACCCGTGTGCTTGGATTATGCAGTTAGACAAGCATCTGGTGAGTGGACTTGATGGGGATATTCGGCAATAAAAGATCTGAAATGTTATTCATTCAAAACAACTTTTTAGGGACACCCCCCCTCTCCCCCCAACAACTAAAAAAACCCAATAAAAATAAATAGCTCTCCATGTCTGATGTCACTTTGGTTGACACAAAATTTTATCCAGTCAGTCATATTTATTCACATAATACAGTGAATATGAACAACAGAAACCGAAAGCTTACAGTGTGCTCAAAGCAATATATGTTCAGATTTTACAGTATTTTTTTATCTTATTTATTTCATACCGCTTTATGTCTCAGCATATTTCTCTGCGTGAAATTCGGGATGCTCTCCTCGGGGAGAGCGCGTTTCCACAAGAGCAGCGCCACCCATTATTTTTTTTCTTTTCCTGTCTGCAACTGTAGGCAGCTGGTTGAAAGGAAGGATGACATTTTCTGACAACCATTGACTTTGGAAGCATCACTTCAATAGTCACTTCACATATGCATGCTTTTTAAGGAAAAAGGTAAACATGAAATATAAGTGGAGGTTTTGCAAACATAAATTACAACAAAACTTTGAATAAAAAATCTTCACAATCGAGGGATTGGTGAATAACTATTGTTCGTAAGAGAAGTACTCTCAAAAGTGGAAATTGGGCAAATTTACTCAAGGTGTAGGTAGTTCCACGACACAGCAATCAGATCAGGTCACATCAGGTCTAGCATTTTCAGCAGGATTTAGTTATTCATTTATTATTTATCCTTTTTTTCCCCTTTTATTTCGAGGATAATGGAATAAGCACTTATGTAGGCTTTTCAAAAGAGTGTGCCGGTGAAAACAGACGCCAAATTGACAAAACTGCAAACACACGGGGACTGGATGTAAAAAAACAACAACATGAGTGCTTGTTCCATTATCCTCGATATAAAAGAATAAGTGAATGAAATTTACAAATAACTAAACAGATAGATAAATAAAAAATAATGAATAAATAAATAAATAAATAAACAAATAAATAAATAATAAAAGGTAAAGGTAAAGGTGTCCAATAACTTAGGTAGTCGTAGGGGAGCGAGGCATCAGAGACCTCAGCTTCTCCAGTGGCCAGCATGTTGAAGGGCGGCGCTTATCTCCCCTCCCTCCTGCTTTACCTTCCCTGACCCCAAAGAGGGCAGGTACCCATTGACAGCTGGGATGAACTGGGGGGAACTGTACTGAAGCCAAGGCGCACAAATGGTCACCCATCCAACTGGTAACCACGCTCGACGCTGCTTAACTTGACTGGGGGAAAGCGAGTGCTCTGACCACTGAACTATCCCGCCCCCCAAATAAATAAATAAATAAATAGATGAA
>CM060328.1:4437129-4439629 GCA_030674155.1 Stramonita haemastoma | reverse complement strand
TTCTCATGACACAAGAACACTTCATCACCTGAGAAAAATTAGAAATTGTCATTAGTGGTGTGTACTATCAAATCAATACAAAAAATTGTAGATTTAGTCATGGTTCGAATCTGAGGGCTGGGCTGTGTTGGAGGTTTAACCATAGTATCTATTAATGGGGGACGGGATAGCTCAGTGGTCAGAGCGCTCGCTTTCCCCAAGTCAAGTTAAGCAGCGTCGAGCATGGTTACCAGTTGGCAGCGAGGGAGAGGAGATGGCCGCCGCCTTCAATATGCTGGCCCCTATAGAAGCTAGAGAAGCTGTTACCTTTTTTTTTTTTTTTTTTACCTTTTTATCCATGAATGATCGACACTGCCCACAGAACTCAGGGAACTGCCTGTCCTGTCTGGCGTTTCCCGGGGTCTTTTTTCTTCTTTCATTTCGAGGATAATGGAATAAGCACTCATGTGCTTTTTACATCCTGTCCCCATGTGTACGCAGTTTTGTAAATTTTGTCATTCGTTTCCACCGGCACACAAAGATCTACTCTTCCGAAAAGAGGAACAGGTTTTTTCACATGTGCGCAAGATGTTTTGCGTCCGTTCACACACGGGACCTCGGTTTATAGTTTCATCCGAAGGACTTTTAGGGAGAGTGGAGTCAGCACTGATGTTAACTCCAGGGGAACAATCCTCTTGAACGAGATTTGAACCCGGGTTAGCAGATCACGAGCGCATCACTCTAACCACCAGACTATCCCGTCCCCCCTTGCACTTGGTGCTTGTTTTCTGATCATCAGTGTTAGGTATAGAAGATAAAAGACAACTTCGTTATCTCATGGGACAGACATCAGAGAGGAGACTGGAAGCTGAAAACCCGTGAGGAGTGGAGGAAGCTGTTTGCAGAATCTTCAGTGATGCCCGAACCGTCTACAAGACCAGGGGAAAGGTAAAGGTGAAGGTGAAGGAGAGGTATTCCTTGATGTTCCAGAGGACAATGGTAACTGACCCACCTGTTTTCCAGTCCCTAGCATCACTGTGATTGTTTGGTATGTCAGAGCTCTCCACTACCCCCCCCTCCTCTCCCTCCCCCCCCCCCCCCCCCACCTCCCTACTGTCTCATCATAAACATGGATGCTATGACGTATGAGTGTTTAATGACGTCATGAACTGTCTCACTGGCTTTCACAACAGAGGACTGACTGACGTGTCAGCACAGGAACCCTGTAGAGAACCATTTTTTCTCTGCTGCTGGTGCTGGTGTTGGCCAATTGCTGGCTGTGTGCAGAAGCTAAGAGGTGTTGAATAATTCAGAGTGTTTTGTGCTAACGTTATCACATGTTATCACCCCTTTTGTCATTGTGTTTGTGAAAGAGATAAGCTATTTGTCACTAGGTAGGTGCATTGGCATTTCACACAGAGATCACATCACTAATGAAGAAGTGAAAACTAGAAAAAAAGTATGCCATCGGTCCATATGAAGAGCTCCTGACTTCAGTGAAAAACCGCAAGCTAAAGTGGTACGGGCACGTCACACGATCATCTGAACTGGCCAAGACTGTCTTACAGGGAACAGTAAGGGGAGGGAGACGAAGAGGCAGACAGAGGAAACGATGGGAAGACAACATCAGAGAGTGGACAGGCCTTGGGTGGAACGACCTGCTACGGAGTGCGGAGGACCGTAGGGAGTGAAGGAAGCTGGTTGCAGTATCTTCAGTTGTGCCCCCACGGTCACTCACTCTCACTCACTCAGTCCCATGTCCCAAAGGACGTTGGGGGGACATGAGAGAAGATGCAACGGAGATCTTTTTCCATGCTTCACGATCCTGTGTGGCTAGTAGGAGGCGTTGCAGGGGTTGGGCAGTCCAGTCTTTGATGTTGTCAACCCATGATTTCTTTTGGCGGCCTCTTCTTCTCTTGCCCTCGACTGTTCCTTGCAAGATGGTTTTTGCTAGGGTGTTATGTCTTGTGGTGTGACCAAACCACATCAGCTTTCTCCTCTTTATGGTGGAGAGCCCCCACGGTCAAGCAGAAGTAAATCAGTCAGATTTGAAAACTATCTTTAATTATACCATAAAATGAACACGGCCTTTCAAAAATAATATAAACGTTACATGGTCATTAAAACCATCTCTCTCTCTCTCTCTCTCTCTCTCTCTCTCTCTCTCTCTCTCTCTCTCTCTCTCTCTCTCTCTCTCTCTCTCTCTCTCTCTCTCTCTCTCTCTCTCTCTCTCTCTCTCTGGCCATTGGGGCTGAACAGGGATCACAGAGCCCCCCCCTCTCTCCCCTCGCACCCCCACCCACCCCCTCCCCCATCAGACCAGAACCAGAGAAAGGAGCAAACAGACAGCTCGCCGCCATTGTCACCATGACATCAGTGTCATCACTGTTCCAGGCTACTGCTGCTTGAAGCTCAGTATTTCATACAGGTTTTTTTTGGTATTAAAAATATGTATAAACCTGGTATGGTAAACATTAGGTCTGCCGTCAAAAATCATGAAACTGGTAAGTAACCAGTCCCA
>CM060328.1:4427129-4429629 GCA_030674155.1 Stramonita haemastoma | reverse complement strand
GATTACAGATAAATGTAAACAGGGTGAATGGGGAAAACACAGAGTGAAATATTCAAGGCGAGGGTTCAAAAACTCTGGGCACATAATAGTTTGTTTGCAACAGTTTCCCCAGTGAACTACTCGTATCAATGTTCCTGGGTTCTTTTACATGCATTGAGTGTATGCTCAAACAGGAACTAAATTCATCATCCCCAAAAAGACCATCACCTGTATTGCTATATAAAAAAAAAAATCGACAAAACCCAACAACAAACAACCAAACAACCAAATAAGACGACGAAGAATGACTATATCTGATACCAGATTTGAACTATGGACTCTTACATCTTTTCTTATAGAAGTGGACAAACCTCTTAGCCACTTAAAAACAAACCTGGGACCAGATTTGAACTTTGGACTCTTGCCTTTTCCGATCGAAGCGCATAAACCTCTCAGCAACTTATAAAAAAACAAACCTGGGACCAAATTCGAACTGTGGAGCATCTCATTACCCACTCAAGGACGTAAAACACGGGGCCACAAACGAGACAAAAGACTCCACGAGTGACATGACAATAACGGGACACGGAAACGCGATAGGTGTCACAGTTAAGAGACACAGAGAACGGTTCTATAACAACCTTCCCCCAGCCTCCCATTCTGTGACTAATTCATCACTGATGCCTCTGCCTCTGTCTCTGCCTCTCTCTCTCCCCTCTAGCTCCGGCACGCGCTAGAACAAGGCTTGTCAATGGTGCTTATGTAAAATTAACTCCCCGCCAGGTTTTAAAGATGCTGTTAGGCGCTTTCAATGTCCTCTGGAGCTGATGGTGTCGCGTGATGCTCACTGATGCAGAGAGCTGGCATTGACGGACTGTGTTCAATGCCCGAGAAAAGAAAAGAAAGAAGAAAAGAAAGAAGAAAAAAAAAGACTGACTGTCTTATAGCTGATTACTGTTAAAAGACTACAGTGTTGTGTGGTGGTGGATTCATTCCCCTGGCGAATAATGTTTGCTGTAAAAAAAAAGAAAAAAGAATACTAAATCCCGGATATTCTCAAATGTATATTACCAGTGTACTTTCTTATTTTCATGTTCTGGGGTTTTTTTTTATAGTTTGTTTGGTTGTGTTTTATTTTGGTTGGAATGTTATATCGATACTCGGAATATATCGCAAACTGTTAGGTATAGTTGTTTATAATACATGTAAATTAGCTTGTATATTGTGCCCCAAAAATACTTTTAAAAGTTGCTCCAAAACTCCTTGTTCTAATGACCCATCCCCCAAAAGCAACGACAACAAAAACAACAACAAAAAACAAACAAAGAACAAATAACCCACCAAAGTCCACTCCCACCAAAAAAAACCAAAAACACCCCCAAAACAAAACAAAAAACAACAAAAATAAAAACAAACAAACAAAAAAAACACCCCAAGCCTAAAACAACAAAACAAAATTATGGGATAGACAAACTTTGGCCAACCCCCCCCCCCTCCCTCTCCACTGTTTGTTATGCAGTGATTAGCATATCTTACACAAAAAAGAAATGTTAAAAAAATAAATACAACAGCAACAATAAAGGTCAGATGGACAGATCGGACATCTATCTATCTATCTATCTATCTATCTATCTATCTATCTATCTATCTATCTATCTATCTATCTATCTATCTATCTATCTATCTACCTCCCTCCTACCTACCTACCTACTTACCTACCTACCTACCTACCTACCTACCTACTTATGTATCTATCTATCTATCTATCTATCTATCTATCTATCTATCTATCTATCTATCTATCTATCTATCTATCTATCTACCTACCTACCTACCTACCTATCTACCTACCTACCTACCTACCTACCTACCTACCTACCTACCTACCTACCTACTTATGTATCTACGTATCTATCTATCTATCTATCTATCTATCTATCTATCTATCTATCTATCTATCTATCTATCTATCTATCTATCTATCTATCTATCTATCTATCTATCTATCTATCTATCTATCCCTTAGTCTGGCCACCGTGGGAGCACCCTGAAGACTTGACAACCAGTTCCCTCCATTCCTCTCTCTGTTCTGCCTTTCTCAAAGTTTTTTTTGAGTTCTTGGCCTGTCCATTCGCTGATGTTGTCCTCCCATCTCTTCCTTGGTCTGCCTCTTTTTCTTCCTCCTTGGACAGTGCTTTGCAGTATTGTTTTTGCAAGTCCTTTTGATCTTGTGACATGCCCATACCATTTAAGTTTACGCTTCTTTATGGCTGATAAAAGGTTTTCGTAGGGACCAATGGTTTGCTGGATTCTGTTATGCACTTCTTTGTTGCTTATGTGGTCTCTGTAGGAGATGCCAAGGAGTCTCCGGAAGCATCTCATCTCTACTGCCTGTACTCTTCTCTCCAAATCAGCAGTCAGGGTCCACGATTCACATGCATACAGGAATATGGATATGACAAGGGAGCGCATTAGTCTGATCTTGGAGGGGAGGTAACCGAATAAAAGCAGCGGAAAGACT
>CM060328.1:4404629-4412129 GCA_030674155.1 Stramonita haemastoma | reverse complement strand
ATCGTGAGATTTTTAACGTGCATATTTGGTCTTCTGTGTGTGTGTATATACGCGAAGGCGGTTAAGGCACTGGCAGGTCTGCACTTGATGTTGACTTGGGATATCGTAAAAATCCCATGGGTAACAGCTTGCCCTCTATACTTACCCAGGCATTGCGCTCTAGATCCTAGAGCGCAACCCCATAGTCTTCCGAGACCGTGGGATGCCCACGTATCTATCTATCTATCTATCTATCTATCTATCTATCTATCTATCTATCTATCTATCTATCTATCTATCTATCTATCTATCTATCTATCTATCTATCTATCTATCTATCTATCTATCTATCTCACACCAAACACCGCCGAGAATCGAACCACGACTTCATGGACCCATGGTATTGAGGTCAAAGGCCTTAACCACTCGGCTATAGCAACGGTTGTGGTGTGATAATCTGTAAATGGTTGCACTGCCTTAATTCATCTGAGCTATAACCATTAATGAAGTGATAACCCTGATAGGGCCTCTGTGATGCACACTGCTGCTACAGGCAATATGATTGGATGAGACTGGCCTTTGGCATCCTGGACTTACTTATATGGTATGGAGTTGTGTAGTTGACGGTGGACAGAATAGTGTCTGCTGTTCCTGTGACTTAAAGTAGGTGTATTGTCTATAAGCTTGAAAAGGTAAAGGTGTCCCATAACCTATGCGGTTGCAGGGGAGCGAGGCATCAGAGACCTCAGCTTATCTAGGGGCCAGCATATTGAGCGCGGCGCCCATCTCCTCTCCCTCGCTGCTTTACCTTCCCTGTCCCTAAAGAAGGCAGGTAGCCTACTCATTTACATCTGGGTGAACTAGGGGGCTGTACTGAAACCAAGGCGCGCAAACCGTCACCCATCCACTCGGTAACCACGCTCGATGCTGCTTAACATTGGCCAAGCTGGTGCTCTGACCATTCAACTATCCCATCTATAAGCTTACTGTTAGACTTTGGCCACTAACATTGGGATGTGTGTGTGTGTGTGTGTGTGTGTGTGTGCGTGCGTGCGTGCGTGTGTGTGCGTGCGTGCGTGCGTGCGTGCGTGCGTGCGTGCGTGCGTGCGTGCGTGCGTGTGTGTGTGTGTGTGTGTGTGTGTGTGTGTGTGTTTCATCAACACATTTCGGTTTTACTTCTACGAGACTTAAACCTTCTCAAATGCACCTTGTTTTGGCTTGATTCTAGGCTTTTATTGTCGAGTCCATCTGTTGATCAATCGTGTAATTGATCAATCAATTCAGCATGAATCTTTCTAGCCATCAGACAACCAGCAGACCATGTGATGGTTCTTGAATTGAAACGGCTGCAACAGCTAAGTGCATCATGCTGCTTAGTGGCTGCTATCTGCTTGCAGATAGTCCAAATCAGAGAGGAAGTCAACAAACTAAGAAAGAAAAAAAAGAAGAAGAAAAAAGAAAGAAAGAAGTGTGTGTGTGTGTGTGTGTGTGTGTGTGTGTGTGTGTGTGTGTGTGTGTGTGTGTGTGTGTGTGTGTGTGTGTGTGTGTGTGTGTGTGTGTGTGTGTGGAGAGAGAGAGAGAGAGAGAGAGAGAGAGAGAGAGAGAGAGAGAGAGAGAGAGAGAGAGAGAGAGAGAGAGAGAGAGAGAGAGAGAGAGAGAGAGAGAGAGAGAGAGAGAGAGAGAGAGAGAATAAATCAATAGCAATTTTCTTTTATTTTGCTCAGAGAATACATTTTGATTATTAAGAAAAAAAAACCGAAATATTAAACGATAAGATGGGGAAAACAGACACAAGAAACAATCACACAAAGAGACAAAATAAATACAACAAAAAGAACGTGCTATTTCGTAAAAAATCCAGTTATACTGTGTATCTATAAACTCCAATATTTTCATAAATTCATTAACAAGCATGCGAAGGAATCAATGCTTCAATGAATAAATCAATGAATCAATCAACAAAAAACAGAAACAACATGAATGAGAGTCATCAGAAGAAAGATGGGGAAAAAAAAAACAGGAGCAGAAAAGTAAAGTTGAACAAAAAATAGTACACACACACACACACACACACACACACACACACACACACACACACACACACACACACACACACACACACACACACACTACATGAACACAAAAAAGAGATGCGGATGATAATGATGGTGATGATCATACGTCAAAGATGACGACAAAATGATGGCTGATGATAACGACGACAATGAAAGAAGACGATAAGGATGAGAAAAGGGGGAAAGATGGAGAGAAGAAGAAGAAAGTGAAAATGAACGAGGAAAAACAAGAAAAAAGAAAAAAAATGACTTTCAGGCAGTCCAGGTATGATAGGAGAAATCAAGAGGGACTTTTTTTTTTTAAAGAATTTTTTTTTTTTTTAGCCTAATATTTCTACTGGGGACGGGATAGCTCAGTAGTCCGAGCACTCGCTTTCCGCAAGCCAAGGTTAAGCAGCATCGAGCGTGGTTACCAACTGGATGGGTGACCGTTCGTGCGTCTTGGTTTCAGAATAGTACCCCAGTTCACCCAGCAGTCAATGGGTACCTGCCTTTTTAAGGGTCAGGGAAGGTAAAGCAGCGAGGGAGAGGAGATGGGCGCCGCCCTCAATATGCTGCCCTCTAGAGAAGCTGAGGTCTCTGATGCCTCGCTCCCCTAAGCCAAGGCGCGCAAACGGTCACCCATCCAACTGGTAACCATGCTCGATGCTGCTTAACCTTGGCTGGGGGAAAGCAGTGTTCTGACCACTGAGCTATCCCGTGCCAGTTTTGCTACATCACCTCGAAATTGAAATCTGTCTGTTTGGTCTGTTCTTCCTTGATTCTTAGTTTTGTTTTTGTTCACACACATTCAGTCACACAAAAGAACGAGAGAGAGAGAGAGAGAGAGAGAGAGAGAGAGAGAGAGAGAGAGAGAGAGAGAGAGACAATGACAATGACAATGACAATGACAATATTTTATTGTGTTAAGCTTGTTAAGCCCATTCACAAGGGGACAGCGGGAGGGGGACTGGGCACAAAACACACATTTTCAGAACAAAAAAAAAGTCTCGTTTTTACAACCCAGAGGGTCGGCATGGCATGGATTCCACGACATGGTGAAGAAGTTTACATTCACATTACGATGAATCGCTGGGTAGCACTTTCGCCCATTGCAAATTGGGGAAAAGGGGTGGAGGGCACAACAAACATAACCATCGTATACACAAGTCTGTGACAAGGCTTCCATATCGCTACGTTCTGTCAGGTCCCTTGGCTCGCGCACTTTCAAACACGTGAAAAAGCTAACACAGTATGCGTAACCTTCTGTTTTGCTCTCTCTCTCTCTCTCTCTCTCTCTCTCTCTCTCTCTCTGTCTGTCTGCCTGTCCGTCCGTCTGCCCGTCTGTCCGTCTGTCTGTCCGTCTGTCTCTCCCTCCCTCTCCCTCTCTCCCTCACACACACACACACACACACACACACACACACACACACACACACTCACACACACACACGCACACAAACACACACACCCCCTCACACACACACGCACACACACACGCGCGCGCGCGCGCGCACACACACACACACACACACACACACACACACACACACACACACACACACACACACACACACACAGAGGCAACCACAGTCACATCTAACCCAGAAAAAATCTTATAGCATCCATCATAACACGTAGAATGTCCAGTCCAGCACTAATTCTGTCTTTAATTCTTTTGCGATCGGCAAGTGTCCACCGTTGCAGCTTGGAATAAATTTCTTTTTCCTCCTTACTCATGTGTCTGATGTTTCTTTTAGCAAGCCAAAAGAAATCTGCAGGGTTGTAAGTGTCACTTGCCCAGATGAACTGAAATACCATGTCTTCGCTTTCACATAAGACAGTATCAGGGGTGTCGTCAGAGGTATACACATGAAGAAAGTCATTGTTCCTAGAACCGTTCCTCAGATTTCTCTGCAGGGATCTGTTTTTCAGCTCCCCCACATAGTTCTTTATAGTGTCTCCATTGTAGCCTGCATCCCGAAGCTTGTCCAAGTAGTTGTCACAGTCATCCTCCTCCGTTGTCGTCACGTCAGGTACAGGTGCGTCAACCAGGTCAATTCCACCGTCTTCTGTGTCAGCTGCCAACACCGTGACAGCACGTGGCGCTCGGCGATAATCCCGTGCAGGAAGCAAGAGTTGCGGAGGCGTGTGGTTTGGAGAGAAGGGCGTGTTGGTGGGTGAGACAGACTGGGTGATGGGGGGTGTTGACATAAACAAACTTGGCGAAGAAGTTTCGGAATTGAACAATGCACTTGCCTTGTCTTCTTCCCTCTCCTCTGTCTGTCTCCTCTCCTCTGTCTGTCTCCTCTCCTCTGTCTGTCTCCTCTCTTCTGCCTGTCTCCTCTCCTCATTCCGTCTCCGGTCTCTGTTGACATGACTGGGCGGCTTTCTGCGGAAATACATAGGTCTTTGTTGACCCGCCATGTTCCCGTCTCCTGAGCCAGCCCTCAGTCGCAACACAACGGTGGTTTGGTCACCTTCCCCACACACCTTCCACGAAGTGATGCAGTGTTCTTGCAGCAGGGCACCCAGTGTTGCTTCCAAAGCTGTTGGCAACCCAACAACTGGCATGGTGCTGGTTTATTTAGTTATTTAGATACAAAATGTACGCAGCAAAATTTCACCCTGCCTTTATCCAAGGGAGATCACCCCGAGAGCCCGAGAGAGAGAGAGAGAGAGAGAGAGAGAGAGAGAGAGAGAGAGAGAGAGAGAGAGAGAGAGAGAGAGAGAGAGAGAGAATATTGATAAATCAACTTATCAACTAATACGATAATAATAGAAATGAATAAACGAACGAGGCACCTTCATCGAAAGAGACCAATAGATATATGATGACAGTTCCTTTTTTAACATTTGATTCTCCACTAACAACCCCCCCCCCCCCCCCCCCACCCAACAACTACAAAGGATGACATTTCTTTTGTTAGACGTAACTGTGAGAGAGGGACACAGATGGAGATGATTTATTCAAATAGGCCTAGAGCCCCTTAGGAAGGGGAATGTGAACAATGCAATACATGATATCAAATACAGTGTAAAGCCATTTGATCACTAAGCTGTACCTACTTCACCAAGTGACTAATTCTCTAAGCTTGAAAGACTTGTACGAAACACACACACACACACACACACACACACACACACACACACACACACACACACACACACACACACACAGAAATTCTGTATAACTTCAGGATCGTCAATAAATTCAATCTACACAAGCAAGGTTTCCTGTAGTATTTTGGTTGAATAAATTTGACTTTAAGATCGTGTAATTGTTGGCAACAAAGAACAAAGTGGACTTCATCTTCCTGTGACACATTGCATAACGGACATAACAAATCATTCATTATGGGTTCCATATCTTAAACGATGTATATTCAGATCAGATAAACCAAGTCTAAATTTTACTGTGCTGATTCATATCAAGTTGTAAATAGTATTGTAAATCATAACCAATACAGTATGTTCTGTAAAAGTCAAATCTTTGACTAGTATCAATGTGATGGCTTACCAGAGAGAGAGAGAGAGAGAGAGAGAGAGAGAGAGAGAGAGAGAGAGAGAGAGAAGAGAGAGAGAGAGAGAGAGAGAGAGAGAGAGAGAGAGAGAGAGAGAGGCTGATTCGAGAGACATGAAGCTGATTTAAACCGGAACAGTGAAAAAACAAAAACCCAAACAAACTTAACAACAAACAAAAACCTGCCTCATATTTAATGAAGGAAAAAAAAAGACAACATCCCACTAGCCTGTTTTTGTCTAATTCTTCCCCCTACCACGCAATCTCTTTTTTTTCTTTCTTTCTTTCTGTTTTATTTTTGTTCAAGGCTTCAACACGAAAGGCAAATACCGTCCCTCCATACCGTTTTAAAAGTCCCGTCTGTGGCTAAACATCATCCGCAATGCATGCTGGTCCCGACAGATGGGAGGCGCGCGACTGGCACCGCAAGTACGCATGCGCCGGGGAGTCCCCTGCACGTGGGGGGCGGCTGGGGAGGGGAGAGGGTGATGAATGCGGCACGTGACGCAGTTTTTCTCCATATGCCCTCGACGTAAGGTAGCTTGTTGGGGGCCATGTTTGGCCGTTCAAATTAAACCTGTGGTGGAGAGTGACACAGAGAGAGAAAGAGAGAGGGGGAGAGAGGCAAAGACTGGTAGCTTAGTAAAGTCCATTCTTAGCTAGCTAACATGCGTCTTGGTGAATCATGCATGAGGAAAAATGGTGTAAGATGGAGTGTTTAATTAGCAGAAAGCGCTTGCAGCGTGAAGGACCGACACACCCCCAGACAGACAGACAGACAGACAGGCAGGCAGGCAAGCAGACAGCACAGGCAGCACACAGCGACTTTGAGCTTGTCTGTCTGTCTGTCACTACTAGACTAGCGTGACGGTGGTGTGCAAAAGCCTTTGTTTTCTAACTTCCCTGTGTATGGCAGCCGTTCCTTGTACTTGTCAGTTTTTGTTCTGAGTTAGTGTGTGTGTTGTTTGTGTGTGTGTGTGTTGTGTTGGTTGTGTGTGTTGAGAGAGAGAGAGAGAGAGAGGGGGCTTTCATTCACTTAGAGAGAGAGAGGAAGAGAGAGAGAGAGATGAGAAGAGAGAGAGAGAGAGAGAGAGAGAGAGGAGGAGAGAGAGAGATGATTGCGTTACTTTAGGTTTTAGACCCATTCTTTTCATTCAATTTTGAGAGAGAGAGAGAGAGAGAGAGAGAGAGAGAGACAGAGAGAGAGAGAGAAGAGAGAGAGAGGAGAGAGAGAGAGAGAGAGAGAGAGGAGAGAGAGAGAGAGGAGAGAGAGAGAGGGAGAGAGAGAGAGAGATGGATGATTGGTTACTTTAGGTTTTAGACCCACTCTTTTTATTCAATTTTGAGAGGAGGAGAGAGAGAGAGGAGAGAGAGAGAGAGAGAGAGAGAGAGAGAGAGAGAGAGAGAGAGAGAGAGGAGAGAGAGAGAGAGAGAGAGAGAGAGAAGAGATGGTTTGGACTCTCTCTCCACTCAATTTTTTTCCCACGAATGGGGTCGTTAATAATAGCGTTTAAGGATGTGAATTTTTTTTTTAGATGTCAAGTTTTATGGGAAATTATAATGTATTAAAAGCTGTCACCGTAATTAAGTCACACACACACACACACACACACACACACACACACACACACACACACACACACACACACACAACACACACACACACACACACACACACACACACACACACACACACACACACACCACACACACACACGCCCGCGCTAGCACGCGCACGAGCACACACAGACGCACAGACACACAGACACACACACACACACGCCCGCGCTAGCGCGCACACGAGCCACACCACACACACACACACACACACACACACCACACACACACACACACACACACACACACACACACCAGTATGCCGACTCTTTGTGGATGTTTGGTTTGGGTTTTTAGCACAATAATTATCCAAGTGTTGAGAAAAAA
>CM060328.1:4369466-4399529 GCA_030674155.1 Stramonita haemastoma | reverse complement strand
ACCAATTCACATCCCCCCCCTTTTTCCCCCTTAAAATGTTTTCCCCCATACCCCTTTTTAAAACCCCAAAACAACACCCCCCTTACCCCATCTCCCAAAATTTATTTTTTTTTTTCATATTTCTTTTCCCCCCAAAAAACACCCCCCCAAAATCCCCCCCCCCCAAATCCGAAATCCTGTTCCCCCCTTCCCCAAGCTGAAGAGGTTTTGTTTTCTCTCCAATTTTGTTTTGTCCCATTGTGCCCGCTTGTTTTTTGTGCTTTCATGAAGGTTTTTTAACAGTTGGTTTAGTAAAAAGGGTTTGGGAAAAGAACAGATCATGCAAAAATGTTGTTGTCTGTCATGAAAGTGTAAAAGCACGCGGACCAATTTTCTATTTAAACTCGGCAGAGTCTCAGGTTTCAAAGTCCCCACTCCAAAAGATTTTTTCGGGGACTGCTTGAATTTTTTTGTTTTTCCATCTATCATGTTTTGATTTCTGGTCCAAAATTTTTTAGGCCTTTTTTTTTTAAAATTGTTCCCTTTTTTTGGTTCAAAAATCTCGGTGAAAACAATGAGATAAACTTAGTTTCCCTAATGTGAGCCCCGTTTTATTGTATTTTTTTTCAAATTTCGTTTAAAACATACATTCTCAATCTTCTCAAAAAAAAACCCCTTTTACAACCTGTTTGGAACAGAGACAAATTTTTTCCCTTTAAAAAAACCTCCCCTCAATTGTTACCCCCTTTTGGTTTTTTGAAAACCCCTCCTCTCCCTACCCCAAAATTAACCTGTCCCCCCCAAAAAAAAAATTTAATTAACCCCCCTCTCAAAACTGAAGCTCGTCCCCTGTAACCTCCTGCAATCCCCCTTCCGAAAAGTTTTCCTCTGTTTTAAAAAATTTACCCTGACAATACCTCAACCTCAATATACTAAACACCCCTTTCCCATTCCTACCCTAAAGTCCCCGGGAAAACCCCCTTTTTCCCCCCTTGCATACTGTCCCATTTTTTTTATCTTCCTTTTTAAACACTATGCTACAGTAATTAATATCCCCCTCCTTTGACACTGTTTCTTAAAATCTCGCAATTTTTGAACAATCCCCTAAAACCTCCCTACTATAACACCCCTTATACCTTACCTTACACAAACTGTAACCCCCCCCCCCCCCCCCCTAACCTATCCCCCCTCTTCAAATCTTCCCCCTTCAACACCTATGCTTTAGTATTTTAATACCTCCATGCTACCCCTTCTCCTCAACACATTCTCATAAACATCTACCTAGACAATACCTGCAACCCTCCACACTACTCCCTCCTAAACATCTTCCCAAACAGCCACCTTACAATACCTGTCAGTCCCCTCCCCATCCTGTCCTTTCTAAACACCACTTCGTAAAAAACATTTATACTGTAATACCTGCGCCTCCCCTCAATTCTTTCCGAGGTCATCAAAATATACACATATCTTTTACACACCATCTCTCTGAAAGCTTTATATATATATATATAATATATATATATATATATATATATATATATATATATATATATATATATGTGTGTGTGTGTGTGTGTGTACGTGTATATATATATATAATATATATATATATATATATATATACCTCTTGCTTTAATACTTTTTATTTTTTTTTACTGACTTTGGAAATAATATGCACTTATCTAGTCGAGTTTCTATATTTTTGATATAGC
Source organism: Stramonita haemastoma (assembly GCA_030674155.1). Classification (NCBI taxonomy): domain Eukaryota; kingdom Metazoa; phylum Mollusca; class Gastropoda; order Neogastropoda; family Muricidae; genus Stramonita; species Stramonita haemastoma. Next base: position 4,397,838 of record CM060328.1, on the reverse strand, counting down.
AAGGTATACCATTGGACACCATCACAGATCTGCCAACAGTGTAAATATTCAAAAGCAATCTAGTGCACCCCCCCTCCCTGCATGTTATGCTTAATCTCTCATAAAAAAAAAATAGATCACACTCGTTGCGTGTCACTCTTTGCAACATATTGCAATTCTTCAATGCAATAAGAAATGCTGGAGATTGCAATTAACTTTGAAAACACACACACACGCGCGCGCGCGCGCGCGCACACCCATATTCTGTTTGCCTTCACTTTTTCTACCGACTATTTAGGTGTAAACTATTTCAAAAACAATTAGAGCATCAAGGGTGTTGAAAAATAAACTGATAATGGAAGGTAAACTGTCATCGATATTATGGCCATTTCAGCAGAAAAACAAATGAACCAGTAAGTATTTTTAGACTGAACAATTGATTCAATACAAAACTACATCGACTTTGTTTTTCACAGTACAAATCCTGGCAAAATCGGGCACATCTTTTCCCTATTCTTACCTCCCCCCCCCCCCCCAATTTTTTTTTTTTACCACGTTCACAGAGAGAAAATGTCCCAAACACATCAAAATCTTGTGAAGCACTATTTCAAATCGAATGCAGCTGAAAATAACATCTGAAAAATCTGTAGGTACTTAGGAAAAAATGTTTGATTTCACCCCACCTTTCTTTATGGACACTTATCAGACACTGGGCTCTTTAAAATTACAGTTGTTTTATTCTTAAAGGGGGAAAGGGTGTAGGCCTTGTTTACAAAAAGATTAAACATCACCTTTCCTTTTTTAAAATACTTTTTCTTTTTGTTCATCCCGCGCCCACCCCACCCCCACCCTATTTTTGCTTTTTCTTTTTCATTCTACCCATTTAATTTTTTTTCTCCAGATCTATTTTCCTTTACTTTTTGGGTGCTTTATATAGACATTTGAGCCCAGAATTTTTTTTAAATGTCTCCCCGTCTTGCTCCTTTCTATGTTAAGTTTCTCCCTACATATTATCTTTGTTCATAAAATTCTGTTTTATAATCATTTTTTCTAAGTTTTCTACGTTCCATTTTATGGTAAAGTACAGACGATCATTCCACACCAAGTTACGGACATTTCTCTCCATAGTCCTAGTGATCCTCTCCATAAGATGGCTTGCAGTTTTCTGCTCAAGAAAACAAAGAGCTTATAAACTTACGTTGATCCAAGTGTAATGGCAAGACTCGTGTTTCTGCTTCACATAGTTCTAGTGTTCTAATCCGCTAAGAAGTTCTTGAGATCTGGTGTATAAGCATGGTCATCGCTGCACAAGGTTCTAGTGTGCAAGTTCATGGTGAGGTCTTCTTCATCAGTTACTGCTGCTCTTGCATGTCATCCGAATAGTGCTGTATGTCGTTCTGTTGCTGCTTTCTTCAAAATTTCTTCTTGCTTTCTTAAGATTTTCTCTTACCGCTTTCTTCAAAATATTTTACCCACTGTCCTGGTTCTCTGCTCTTGACTGTCGCTGTTGCTGCTGTGCGCTGTCGTTGTCCTGTTGCTGCGGTGCTGTCTTCCTATTGCTGCTGCGCACATGTTGCTGCTGAGCACTGTCCCCCTGTTGCTCTGCGTACATGTTGCTGCTGTATAGTTGTTGCTGCCCTGCATGGTTGTTTGTTCCTAGGGCCTGGTGACAAAATGAGGGTGTAAGTAAGTGAGCTGTCAATCCCGGGATTATCTGATTATACCGATGTATAGTCCTCTAAAGGAAATTTCACTGCTGTAACTCCGAGTGCTGTAAACATTCTGATTTTATTAATGCTGTATTATACTGATATAGTCCTCTAAAGGAAATGTCGCTGCTGTAACTCGTGCTACAACCATTCTGATTTCATCAATGCTGTCAAAGGGGCACGATAGCCTAGTGGTTAGAGCTTTGACTTCCATGTTTTGAGGGCTTGGGACTGAGCCACCACTGAGGTACCTACCTGGGGGGATTTTCCCCCAGAGTTAACATTAGTACCGACTGCACTTCAAAAGTCCTTTAGATAAAACTATAAACCATGGTCACGTGTATGAAAGCACTCAGAACATCTGCACATGTTAAACCCTGTCCCGTCTTTTTGAAAGAGTAGGTCATTGCATGCTTGTAGGAATGGATGGCAAAATCTCATTAAAAAAACAAACAAAAACGCCATGTAAATTAGAGTGTTCAGATATCTCCCATGTCGGAATGTGACGACTTTCAGGGTAAGCAACCGGTTTCAACCTCACTATTGGTGAACCTCAAACCTCTAGCCCAGGAACGTGAAAATCTTTATGGAAAGAATTACTCCAGCAAGGTAACAGAGATAATCTTATGTCTGCATCTGTGATATCCCCTTTTCTCTATTTACCACACACACACACACACACACACACACACACACACACACATTTCTCTAAAACTACTTTTGGCCGTAAAATAATTCTTTCAGACTTATAATCTGAGGCCTTGTATGTAAATGCATGCCGAAAATCTTGTTCAAATATTAAAGCTTGTTCTGCTAATTGTAAGAGTATGCCACTCATGCTGGAAAGAATGGATGACAAAAATAGTATATTTAAAAATGCGTACATACGGTGTTATGGCTAGACATCCTCGAAGCTGAATTGCAGCTACCTTAATGGTGAGCAAAAATCGTTGCATATGCTAAAATTTCACCATCTGTGAACCTTAGAGGTCTACCCGAAAAACACCAAAAATAAAAAGACCATAATAGAAAGCAATTATCGGGATAGGTATTGTCCTGTAATATGTGGGTTGTATACTGTGCTGTGATGTTTTGTGATAAATGGGGGGGGGGGGGTATTTATTTATATTTTACTCATTTTGTTTTTGTTACCTGTCCTTTGGTTCAGTCCTGGTTCCACTTCATGCAAGCAGGCAGGTCATCACTGGTGTCTGGGCTGTTGAAGAGTAGCTTGGCGACGTATGGTGTTGATATCACTGGTGTCTGGGCTGAGTAGTTTGGTGACATATGGCGTTCGATGTCATCACTGGTGTCTTGGCTATTGAAGAGTAGCTTTGTCACATATCATGGTGTTGATGTCATCACTGATGTGTTGAATGTTGAAGAGTAGTTTGGCGACATATGTTTATGTCATCACTGGTGTCTGGGCTGTGTAGTTTGGTGACATATGGTGTTTATGTCATCACTGGTGTCTGGGCTGTGTAGTTTGGTGACATATGGTGTTTATGTCATCACTGGTGTCTGGGCTGTGTAGTTTGGCGACATATGGTGTTTATGTCATCACTGGTGTCTGGGCTGAGTAGTTTGGCGACATATGGTGTTTATGTCATCACTGGTATCTGGGCTGAGTAGTTTGGCGACATATGGTGTTTATGTCATCACTGGTGCTTTGGCTGTTAAGAGTAGCTCTGTGACATGGTGTTAGTGTCATCACTGGTGTCTGAGCTATTGAAGAGTAGCTTGGTGACGTATCGTGGTGTTTGATGTCATCACTGGTGTCTGGGATGTTGAAGAGTAGCTTGGTGACGTATGGTGTTGATGTCATCACTGGTGTCTGGGCCGCTTACAAGTTGCTTGGTAACATACGGCGTTTGATGTCACTACTGGTGTCTGGGATATTGAAGAGTTGCTTGGTGACGTATGGTGTTTGATGCCATCACTGGTGTCTGGGCTGTTCATGAGTAGCTCAGTGAAATACGGTGTTGATATCACTGAATTTTTTTTGTGGTTACACTGCCATGTCAAGGTTGGTCCAACATTTGACATTCTCTTACCAATTCATCTGTCTGCCCCTGTATCTTCCTCTCTCGAGCGTTCCTGTAGGAGGATCTTGGCTAGAAAAGTTTGATGTGTGACAGGATCAACCCAAGCCAGCTTCCTTTTTACAACAGGCAGGTGGGGTTCTCGTGGCCCAGCATTCTTGGTCCTAAGGCACCTGGTAACCAGACAAATCATTTAGCTTGGGACATGGGGAGGGGAGGAGCAAGTCTGTGAATTTTCGAAAACTGTGATAGACCATGAACTCATTCTGTGTAAAATAATTTTCATCAAAGTGGTACTTTAAAAAATAAACAACCTTTTCTAAGGCTGCTGCCAAGTTGATAACAGCAAAAATAGACACTCTACATAATTATAAAAAATAAGCTGTTTACATATGAAAATTCAAGTGATAATGATTTTATACCATGTTTTTCATAGACAAGGGTTTAGGTAAATTCATTCAGAATGAGCTTTGCAGTTTAGTCTTACATAAACTGTAACACACTATGCACATTTGCGCGCGCGCGCGCGCGCACACACACACACACACACCACACACACACACACACACACACACACACAGCACTATGAATCATATCTTGAAGTCAGCTGAACTCTAGCAGCATATTTCTATGTGTACTTACAATTGAAGCCTTGATGACTGAAGCGAAGTTTCCCGTGCTGATGATGGGAAGTTCTCACCCGATGGCACGAGCACCAGAGAACCAGCTTCTGAACCGCTGATGTGACCAGCATGACAACCAACCCTAATGTTAGACCTACTGCGGAATAAGAGACTGGAAAGACACAAGACAGTTTGCAAAAGGCTTGAAGAAGTGTAAGTGAGCGAGAGTTAATAGTCTTCAAGAAAAAGCAGGCTATGCACAAGTCCTGAGCCACCTTCATTCTTATTGCAGTACCCATCCACTTGACTTGTGGAGCAGCCTTCAGGGCCAGAAACAAAACATAATTTTCACCGCTTTCAAAATCTATTCCCAGAGATTATCTACAGTAGCATTCATCTTCTGTAGAGAACCCACCCTGCCTCCCTCTATTGTGGTCTCCTACACCGTCAGTACCCATCCACGTGTCCGACTTGTGGTGCAGCAGTACCCATCCACGTGTCCGACTTCTGGGGCAGCCTTCAGGGCCTGCATCAGACTGACAAGCTGCCCCCAGAAATACTCCCAAACTTGACAAAGACTTGTTATAACAAATGATTTAATATCGATATGATTTATGTGACAGAAATGTGTGCGCATGTATGTAGCGTTTCCAACAGTGTGTGTGTGTGTGTGTGTGTGTGTGTGTGTGTGTGTGTTGTATGTGTTGTGTGTGTTGTGTGTGTGTGTGTGTCAGTGTGAGCGAGCTGTGTGAGCGAGCTGTGTGAGCGAGCTGTGTGTGTGTGTGTGTGTGTGTGTCAGTGTGAGCGAGCTGTGTGTGTGTGTGTGTGTGTGTGTGTGTGTGTGTGTGTGTGTGTGTGTGTGTGTCAGTGTGAGCGTGTGTGTGTGTCTGTGTGTGTGTGTCAGTGTGAGCGTGTGTGTGTGTGTGTGTGTGTGTGCGTCAGTGTGAGCGAGCTCTGTGTGCGAGACAGCTCTGTGTGTGAGCGAGCTGTGTGTGTGTGTGTGTGTGTGTGTGTGTGTGTGTATGTGTGTGTATATGTGTGTTTGTGTGTGTGTGAGCGAGCTCTGTGTGTGAGCGAGCTCTGTGTGTGAGCGAGCTCTGTGTGTGTGTGTGTGTGTGTGTGTGTGTGTGTGTGTGTGTGTGTGTGTGTGTGTTGTGTGTGTGTGTGTGTGTGTTTGTGTGCGAGAGAGAGAGAGAGAGAGAGAGAGAGAGAGACAGACAGACAGACAGACAGACAGACAGACAGAGCCAATCCAATCCAATGATGTAGCTTAGAGCCCCGCCGACCGCACAGGCCATATCAGGGCTGTCACCTCGTCACATTTTAAAACTCATTAAAACTGTGCAACTATATACAGTTTAAAACGGGGTATAAAACCAACTTCACTGTCCTTGCTTGTATCGATCCCCTCGCCCCGCCCCATCTCAAGGAAGTGTACAGTTCGTAGAAGTCCTGAAGCTTAGGGTGGTTTATGTTCCTACAAGCGATAGCCTCCAGAGCAGAGGGCGAATCCGCACAGACCAAGAAGTCTTTCCTTCCCGATCGCCGGATCAGTTGCAGGGACAAGACAAGAGCGCTAAGTTCGGCCGTGTACACCGAGACATCCGAAGGCAGGTGCTCCAAAAGCGTGATTCCTTGATGGTGTGTGTGTGTGTGTGTGTGTGTGTGTGTGTTTTCCCTAAATTATTTACCTGACTGCCAGTTATGTATGTAGCCAATGCATACAGGCGTGCACATACATGCATATGTACCCATAAAATGTCATTTTTGGCTTTATTGATTTCTTGAATTGCTTGTAAATTCATGTCTTTCTACCAATTGTGTGGGGGGGGGGGGGGGGGGGGGGGAGGGGGGGGGGGACGGTGTGGGGTGGTGTGGGGTGGTGTGGGGGGGGTGTGGGCGGGGGGGGCGGAGGGTGTGTTGTATGCGCGAGTGTGGGGGCAGGTGGGTGTGGATTGTATGGTGGGGGGGGTTGTGTGTGTGTGTGTGTGTGTGTTGTGTGTGTGTGTGTGTGTGTGTGTGTGTGTGCGTGCGTGCATGTATATGTGCGGGTGCGAACGCGTGCGTATAATGTGTAAATAATGGTGATCATATGTCTTTTTGAGTCAATGGTTTTTAAGAACATTGTATCTAAACATTGGTATGTGTGTATGCGTGTGTGCGAGCGCACGCGTAGACTGCGAGTGTTTATGACATTTTTATTTGAAGTTTTATAATGTTTGAACAAATATGAAATGTAGCTACTTCGTGTGTTTGATTATGATTTGTATCAATATGCCTGTCAGTATTGTAATTGCCCTTAAGGGATGATTAAAGTGTTTTTGACTTGACTTGACAAATCAATACCCACATCCCGGAGATGAGGAGATGAGGAAGGATCCGAATACCCAGAGGCAGGGTGGCAGAGGGCGATTTCTCAAACTTGGCCTAAAACCGGGGGTTCAGAACACAATCGTAAGCCGGGTTGTTATACTCCGAATAGAGCTTCTTGTAGTAATTGAGCGTCAGTTTCAGACGGCGGTTTACCAGAGAGGGCTCTCCCGCTTCCGCGTGCAGACCGGCGTCGTTCGGAACGCTCTGAGACAGATCCGGAGCCCCTGGTGGTGGATAGGATCCAGAGCTTTCAGGTATGAAGGCCTCGCCGAGCCGTAGACCCGACACCCGTAGTCCAGTTTGGAGCGCACCAGCGCCCTGTAGACGTGCAGCAGTGTTCTCCTGTCCGCTCCCCAATCAGTATGGGCGATCACCCGCAGGAGGTTCAGGGCTTTCTGACAGGACGCTCTCAGGTGTTGGATATGTGTTGTGTGTTGTGTAGGTCGAATGCAAGCGCTTTGATTTGATTTTGCAAGATATAGCGCTATACACATTCCATGTATTATTATTATTATTATTATTATTATTATTATTATTATTATTATATGACTTCTGAAATTCAGTCTCCGGTCGAACACAATCCCCAAGAATTTGGCCTCCGTCACCGCCGGTAGGGAATGTGTGAGCATACTGGTGTGCAAAGGAAATGTTTGAGATTTTGTTTCCGTGAGCTTATGACTGGGTGAGGTATTGCCGATTTGTGTGTGCTTTTTATATTGTGATATGTGCGAGCTGATGTTCGGCTATTATGTTGTTATTTTTTCCGTGATGTTATTTTTACGTTTTCTGTTTTTATGTGGCATGTAACCCGCGTGAATTTCTCTATGAGAAAATGTATTTGTATTTGCTTGAATTTGGAAACTCATCCACGAAAGATTTCCACAAAAATTCTTCATGTAATCAAGCCTTATTCGTCTATGTTTATTGGTGTCATATAAAAATGAAAATATTGGAGCGTAACTTAGCCATGTACTTTTTAATATTTTTTCAACTGCGAGAAAAAAAACTTGCGTCTCAACTTATTCTTGCATACTGATATGTAGAATTTTTCTTTTGTTGTTGTTGCTTTTGTGTTCAAATGCATCATTTGTTGGTTATCTTCTCTATCTTTGGAAGTTAAGAAATTGTACCGAGCACTGTCAGTGCCTTTAAAGACGATGTTCCCTCTGGGACACCAAGATCACTGTCACCAAGTTTGCTACCCTTTTGATCTGTTGCGACAGCATTTCATCTTTTGTGGGTTCTTTTTTTTTTTAATTGTTTAGGGGGGGGGGTATGTTTGAGGGTTTTTTTTTTCTTTAAGGGGGGGGGGGGAGAGACTGGGTTTATTTTGATATTTTTATTTTTATTCCCCCTGTTCCCATGTAGTCTTATTTTTTTAGGGGGAGGGAGTTGTTTAGTTTCAATCTGTTGTATCATTCACGATTTAGGGGGGGGGGGGGGGGGGGGGTGTGTGGTGTATTGACGTTTGTCCGATTCTGCTTTATATCATTTTAGTATCGTGTTTTGTGGGGTGATTTTCTTTTTTTCCAATACTGAACTTTTTTTTTAACCATAGCCAGCACATACACGGAAAGCTATCAAATGATCATAGCAAACAAAAGACATCAGACCATAATCGAATACCTGAAACACGTACTAGATCTACATGAATAACGGAGCAAAGCATCCAACCTTTTAAAGTGAGGTATATTGCAGTGGATGAACATAGTGAAGAAGTGCGACCCCTTTCTCTCCTTAAAAGTGGTGGTCAGGGGGGTGCACCCCCTGAAGCTTCAACTTTTAAAAAACAAATTTAATGCAAACTCTCTCATGAAATTAAAACATTTCCTGTGTTAAAGTATCTAAAATCCCTTTACAGTCTAAAAATAACCACAGTCAAGAAAAAAAAGTGTTGGCAGCATTGTTGTGTGAATCCGAGCTTTGGCAATAAACTCATGATAACTCATAATAACTACTAAATAATAACTCATGAACATCTCCAATTTTTGATAAATGCATATTGATTGTGTCTGTGTGTTGTGAAAGGAGAGACTTCCACTTACAGTACTACCGTCTACAAAATTAGATAACCTCTTATGCCCCTTCCCACATACAGCTATCCTTGTCTATAATCACTAAATGTGAATAGACAAACTGAAGATACAATACAATACAGCTATCCATCCCGCTCCTTCTAACGCCCTTTTTCCCCTAAAACACCCCCTCCCTACTCCTCCACACCTAAAAATGCAAGAAAACGAGGAAAACGGTTTTTGTGTCACGCCTTGTATCATGATATCCACCTGCCTTTTGTGTCCACATGTGGGGCCAGGTTAATAAATAAAGGTTAGTGTAAAGGTTAGTATTAGAAATTAACATTAGTAACAGGGAAAGGGCTGTCAGTCAGCTGGCATTTCTGCCTGTATGCATGCAAGCATGTGGACACAAAGGCACATAGACATAATGGTACCTAGCTTTTGACACGAATGATTTGGAAGTTTTCTTTGAATTACAAATGACCCACTCCTATCAACGAGCCATTGTTGTTTCTATTGCCTCAACGAATGGGTATTTTATGACAATTTTCCAGTTCTGGAATAAGCTCAATAGTTTCGGGCAACCTACCTTTGTTTTCAAATAGACGGCACTTTCTAAAGAACCAAAATTAAGTACATAAACGAAGGAACAAGCCCAAAGGTTTGGTCATTTCTTGCTTATTTTTTATTTCCCCATTGCTTAATTACAATAATCCAGCTCTAAAATCACCAAAGTCTGGCCTACTGTAATTTTGAAAAATCGCTGTTTCGAAAAAAAAACCAAGTTGAATTAATGAATGAAAATAGCTATAATTCCCAAATAAAACCATAAGGAGAAAAACCTGCTCTTTTATGTGCTAGCCTTTTTTCTATTCCCCACTTACCTAACCATACATAACCTATTTCTCAAAACTCACAAAAGAACCTAGTAGATAAAATGAGGAATTCGTCAAAATATACCGGATGCAAAAACAACAACTTTTATTAGATAGCCTTTTAATTCTATTTCCAATTATCTAGGCACACATAATCTACCCCCTCCTCCCAATTATGAGTCTCTAGTACCTCTTCTACAAAATCAACTGATCCCCCCCCCCCCCAAAAAAAAAAAAAAAAAAAAAACCCAAAACCAAACATGCCTACATATACACGCATATGCTGACACGCACAAACCATGTTCACATGTGAGAACCTGTTCCGCTTTTTGGAAGAGGGGATAAGAATACTTTTAGATAGACAAGCCTCGACTTTCAAGGGTTTCCAAGGTGGTGTTTGTTACAGGTTGTCATTGGTCACTTTGAATAGGATTCAAGGTCTTGGATCAAATGTTTTTGTGTTTTTTTTAATCCAAAAATCAACAATACCGAATTCCATTTAAAACGGAAGGAAAATCACCCACGAGATCTACTCATTGATTTGTTTTTCTTTAGTTTTACTTGGTTTAGTTTATTCAGGGTATGGTTTGACACTTGTACCTTTTTGTTTTGTGTCAGTTTATTTTGGTTTATAGTGTTGAATAAGTTTTGTTCAGGGTTTGGTTTCATTTTAATTCTAAGGAGATTTTTTTCATGTTTCAGCCTTTTTTTGTGTTCAGATGAAGATGTTTTAACCTTAAGACAGCTTTTTTTTTTTTAATCCTAGTTTGGTTTTGGTTAAAAAAAAAGTATTTTATTTTAGATTCCCAGTTTATTTTGTTTTAAGTCCCTTTCAATTGTTTATTTTTCTAGGCAGGTTTTTAGATATTTTGATTCTGCAACTATACTTCATATATTCAATTTTACCCCCCCCCCCTCCCCAACCTTCTACAACCAAACACTACACTACCGGCTTCTTTTCCCCATCTCTTTGTGCTATGAAATACTCCCGTTTTTGTAATAATGAATTGAAGTCATTGTTTTCACGAACATAAAATCAGGACACTGCTCTCTTCTCTTACGACACACGCTGTAAGCTCTGGCTCAATCCTGAAGCCCCTAAAAACGATCTTCCCGAATGCTGAGTGCTGGGGCAGTAAAACAACATAATTCCAAAGACCAAGACACGTACATTTTTCTCAGAACTATGACAAAGAGGCAGCTAACGAAACTGGTTTCATCAAGACTTTCCAGCACTTCAAATTATTATCTTGAAAAAAAGCCCAAGGCAGGAGTCATGCTGTCACACAGTCCACTGGCACTGTACCATGATGGTGAACGGGCTGCATCTCCATGGATTGTCTCTGATGGGAAGGCCCATGATTGCTGGCCAGTCTGATTAAGATAAAACAGAAGTGTCACACACACACACACACGCACGCACGCACGCACGCACGCACGCACGCACGCACGCACGCACGCACACACCCCCAACACAAAAAAAAAAAAAAAAAAACAAGCAAAAAACCCAATGCAACACAAGAAAAAAAAAACATGCCTTTATTCCGCTGACTGACCCACAAAGTATCTCTTCCCGCATCCATCCGATGTAAATAGTTTCCATTCTTAGCAGAGTTATGAACTATTTTTGTTTTTATGTCAACTGCACTTCTTTCATAAAGACTGTCGTCTGAACTGACTTCTTCCTTCAGAAGTTACTGGGACACACTGCAGTAATCAGGCAGTGTCTTGGGCAACTTGAGCCTGTGGAGCCTATCTTTAAGTCGGAGTGTGCATGCTAGGCATTAATTTGTATACTATCCATACCACCAGTCATAGCTTCTACACACAGACAAAAAATCGAGTGAGTAGTAGCACTGTCCATTGTACTGACAGACTTATCTATTGTTCTGTCATCAGAGGCTTCTCTGTTACTGGCCAGGGCCTGATGACTGCATGCATGTGTTTGCACACAACCTCTTGTCTACAGTCTCGTAGGGAAGGCGTGCATGCGACAAGAGTGGGAACTATTGTTAACTCCTGGAGAAAGTTATCAAATGGATATCTCTAATAATTTACCACACGCTGCTGCCGATGACCGAACTCGCGACTTCATGGACCCATTGAGTGAAAAGGCGCTAAATTGAAGAACAACGAACAAACGCACCAGCGCGCGCGCGCACACGCATGTGTAGACGTATCGACATTAACTCAACTTTATGTGGCTGCCGAGATTCAAACTCAAGACTTCATGGACCCCTTGAGCGAAAAGACGAAGAAGGAACAGAACGAACAAACGCGTGCGCACACAATCGCGTGTAAAAGTCTGGACATTTTGTCAACTCCCTTTTTGTGGACAACTGAATCTAAACAGCATATTCTGCAAGATATGCTTACTAGGGTCACATGACGGGAGAGCGGGTCGTCTCGCGCGCGCCTCGAATGTACAATTTGACAATTGTAAGAGAAACCAAAGTAAATCAAAACAAACTTAAGTTCTAAAAGGCGTACATGAGAATAATAACTAGTCTAGAGCATGAAAATAAACCAGTTTTAACTGCATAAAAATGGACCAAAATTCTAGCTACATGAAACCAGCACTGTTTTTAAATTTAAGACTAGTCCGACACATGGGTGACTATTTGCGCGACTATTTGCACGCTTTGGTTTCAGTACAGTCCCCCAGTCCACCCAGCTGTAAATGGGTACCTGCCCTCTTCAGGGTCGGGGAAGATAAAGCAGTGAGGGAGAGGAGATGGGCGCTGCCCTCAATATGCTGGCCCCTAGAGAAGCCGAGGTCTCCGATGCCTCGCTCCCCTACGACCGCCTAGGTTATGGGAACATCTTTACCAACTCATGGTTCTTTCTTTGACATGATTTCTAACTTGTACTTTCCAAATATTTGTTTTCTCATTTAAAATAGTGAGAGGGAATACATTTAAAAGGCAATGGTTAATCGACTTGATTAACGAGTCTTTAAGTACTAGGATTTTGAATAGGTGAAGACTACCAGTTTCAATGAAAAGAGTAGGGGGGGGGGGGGGGGGGGGGGGCATAGTTAAACTTATCCTCTGCACGAAGATACCAGCTTTGAAACAGGCATTTATATTCGGCAAACTTATACCGATAATCCTTTAAACAGCTTCACTTTAGTAAATTAAAACGTGTGCACACATACCTTTACAATGGGTCGGCGATATTCACAAAGTTAATATGGCGGGTCTTCTGTCTGCGGCTGACTGTCTCGTACGACCCGTGTGTGCACCCCGTAGTCGTGATCATTGAATTGACCAATCAGAGGCAAAACTGATATTCGACGCGCCCTCTAAGGTGACACTCTCCCTTTGCTTTTGTTTTATTAAAAAAAAAAAAAGAAAGAAAAGAAGAAGAAAATGGGTATGTTCAGTCCTCTACCAAATTGGATCAGGTATGATGTCACCAAAAAATTATCCATCTTTCCCGCGAGGACATGCAAAAAGGTGGCCACTGTTTATATTAAAATAGATATTGAGTTCATGCATACCAGCTTTTTTTTTTAAGATAGAACTTTTCTTCAAAAATAAACTGGCATGGGGATAGAGCCAGCGACGTCACACCTAACCCACGTCGCTGTGATTGAACATATGTCACAAACTCGAGCTGTGCAGCATTCACACAACCTTGAAGGTCACAGAACAATGAGAGAGTCATGGAGAAAAAAAAGCACGGTTTTCTACACTGGGTGACATGCCAGTATGCTGAGGGGCTTCACTGCTAAGAGTGGCAGTATGGCTCTCAACTAGGCTTGCTTCCTCTTGCGGGTATAGCTTATGTGGGGGGGATCCTGTTTTATGACTACATCACTGCAACCCATAACAATACAAGCAGGGGATGGCGCAGGACATTATCTTTCAGCTTCCTGGCAAAAGACAACAACAACAAAAATAATTAAAAAAACATGACCGTCTGTTATATATAATTATATTTTGCGGCTCTCTCTCTCTCTCTCTCTCTCTCTCTCTCTCTCTCTCTCTCTCTCTCTCTCTCTCTCTCTCTCTCTCTCTCTCTCTCTGTTGACGTGATACAAATGTAAACTTAATTAAAGCATTATCAACATATCGCAAAATAGTGTAGTACGTGTAAATGCATATGAAATGATCATAAAACCAAGCGTGCGTGTGTTCGCTGTGTGTATGTGTACGTGTGTGTGCCAGGGTGCGTGCGTGCGTGCGTACAAGCATCCATTCGTGTGTGTGTGTGTGGTGTGTGTGTGTGTGTGTGTGTGTGTGTGTGTGTGTGTGTGTGTGTGTGTGTGTGCGTACATTCGTGAGAGAGAGAGAGAGAGAGAGAGAGAGGAGAGAGAGAGAGAGAGAGTGTGTGTGTGTGTGTGTGTGTGTGTGTGTGTGTGTGTGTGTGTGTGTGTGTGTGTGTGTGTGTGCGTGCGTGCGTGTGTGTGCGTGTTATATTTTATTTATTTAGTTTATTCTTTTGTTTCGGGGATAATGGAATAAGCAGTCGTGTGCTTTTTTACATCTAGTCCCCGTGTGTATGCAGTTTTGTCAATTTTGTCATCCGTTCCCACCTGTACACATTGGCCTACTCTTCCAAAATGCGCAACGGGTTTTAACGTGTGCACAAGATGTTCTGAATGCATTCACACACGGGACTTCGGATTATAGTCTCATCTGAGAGAGAGGAGAGAGAGAGAGAGAGAGAGAGAGAGAGGAGAGAGAGAGAGAGAGAGAGAGAGAGAGAGAGAGAGAGAGGAGAGAGAGAGAGAGAGAGAGAGAGAGAGAGAGAGAGAGAATTCATTTTATTGAACAAAGGCCACAGCCTCAAGGTTTAAAAGCAGCCTACTCAGCAGTTGATTTTTATCACCAGAAAATTTGCCAAGATCCATTGACCTTATTTTCGTTCCTATGATGACTGTCTTCTCTCGGCTCGATGTCACTCCTGACCATGTGACGTAGCAGCTGTCATGTCATGACTAATGCTGCAGGCAGTTCCAATGACAGTGGTGGCAGCAGACGAACCTCGCGCTGTGTGTCCTTTGTGCTGAATAATGATGATATCATCAATGCAAATGAGTGGGCAATATTACGACCTTTAAAAATCATCAACAAACAAGATTAATTCCGTAGAAAGCGGCTAGCTACCTAAATGAAAATGAATAAATATACAAAATTGATAAAACTGCATACACACGGGGCCTGGATGTAAGAAAGGCACACGAGTGCTTATTTCATTATCCTTAATTTAAAAGAATAAATAAATAAATAAATTAATGGTGGGCAAAACCGTCGGAAATTCAAAATTTCACCCTGAAGCTGGAGCTGAGAAACCACAAAAAAAAGAAAAGAAAATTACTGTCATACTCCAAAATATTTTTGCATAATTTTTTTTTAATCAGTGCAAATATTTATATGTAAATATTTATCTGTAATTCTTTTATCAGTTTTTTTTTTAATTTGCGAACTATGTTCTTGGGATCTTTTCTGGCTTAGACTTTCTAAAGTGATCAAAAGGAAAGACGCCACGGCGTTATTTTTCTTCACTGAAGAAATCTTTATCCATCTTCCACAAAGCTAAAGACCCCTGAGAGAGCGCATAGCACCCTCTAGAAAAAAGTTATGCTGCCCCCACTTCATTTTCACACACTGATATTTCATCAGTTCACAAATCGATTCTGCTTTAATTTGTGCATTGCAAGTATAAGCATGATTCTGCTAGCATGCCATATTCAAGTAAAGCGGACCCCTGCATCCCTGGAACGCACATTGATCTTGTGCATGCCCCCTACCGGCCAAAGGAATTATAAAGACACTGACAGCTTGACTCATAAACCGCTCTGCCGGCAGATTGTAAACATGTCCACCAGGAGTTGCTGAGAATCAAACTTATCACATTCATCGGCTAATTTATATTCAACAAAAATGCCACGAATTTCTATCGGCTTCGTCTTCTTTCTTCTGGCAACTTCATTCCGAGTCTGTGAACGATCTCCATCATTGTGTTGAAAGATTCTGTGAAGTGTTACATTTTGGGGAGGTTAACTTTCACATAGCCTTGATATACATTAACTAACCAGAAGCTTATCGTTACCTGGAAATAGAGGGTGGAAATTGGGAATTAGGCTTCCTGAAAATGGGGTGGAAATTGGAAAGTGCGCTTCTTAAAAATGGAGTAGAAAACTGGGAAGTACGCTTCCTGAAAATTGAAGGGGGGAAGCACGCTGTCTGAAAATGGCGTGGAAATTGGGAAGTACGCTTCCTGAAATTGAAGGGCGGAAACTGGAAAGCACGCTTCCTAAAAATGGGGTGGAAATTTGGAAGTACGCTTTTTGAAAATGGCGGAGAAATTGAGAAGTACGCTTTCTGAAAATGGCGGAGAAATTGAGAAGTACGCTTTCTGAAAATGGCGGAGAAATTGAGAAGTGCGCTTTCTAAAAATGGCGGGGAAATTGGGAAGTACGCTTTCTGAAAATGGCGTGAAAATTGGGAAGTACGCTTTCTGAAAATGGCGTGGAAATTGGGAAGTACGCTTTCTGAAAATGGCGTGGAAATTGGGAAGTACGCTTTCTGAAAATGGCGTGGAAATTGGGAAGTACGCTTTCTGAAAATGGCGTGGAAATTGGGAAGTACGCTTTCTGAAAATGGCGTGGAAATTGGGAAGTACACTTTCTGAAAATGGAGGAGGAAACTGGGACTCCAACTTCCCGCTTTTTCCTCAGGGATGGTGTTTAAACACGACACGGTTGTGTATTGTGGTCGTCCGCTCCTACCAGCACAAATGGCCTTCTCTTCAGGATAAGACTAGGCACTACGCATTCCGCCCACTGAGGCCATAATAATGGCCATTTCATTAAAGCAAAACGTTGCACCACAGTGCATGCTTGGCAAAATCAGTAGACCCCACAGAACAAAGAATGTGACAGGTTCACAAAATGTCCAGAAACATCATCTGTGATACAACTTGTATACATTGTTCCTGTTAAATGGCTTTGCTCTGATTAAGCAGTGGTTGACCCTGATAATCATTACTGCTGTGTATTGTTCAATATTTCCCCAGGTAAAGCAGTGACAACCAAGCAACCAGAGCAGGCTTCGTGCTTGTGCTGGGGGAGAAAAAAAAGCAATTCGTCTAAAAGCCACAAACATATCGAATACCGGCCACATCAGCACTGCAGCCAAACGCCTATTTGTAACAGCATTCAGAGTCCACAATTCACAGTTGACGATAGATTAGCTCCCTTCCTGCGTGGACAGCAAGATTAAATAGCAGAGCTGTTGTCTTATTTCCTGCCTTATGTTTTCGCGATTCGCTGCGAGGCTGAAGCATTAGCCCGCTCTAATTAACAGCTGCCAATTTCCTTAATTGCCAACAGCTCTCGGCCCGGTCTACGGAGAGCGATCAGACGGCAAGAGTTACCGCCGCTGCATCATTAGCGTAATGGAGCAGTTAGACCAGTTTTTTGTTGTGGCTGTGAATTTATGCTGAAGTAACACAGGCTGTTGTGATATCAGCTGTCACGGAAAGAGATTGGTCTCAGTGCAGGGTGTGGGAGGTAGGTTTAGGATCGGAGGTGGTCAAGGCACAAGGGGTTGGGTGCTGCTAAGCTTGGAGCTTTCACTGCCGCGGTGTTATGTACATCGATGCCAAAATCGGATCTGGGAGGTAGAGGGACAAAAAGCCGTTGTCAGTGATTGATGGATTAGTTGGTGGATTTTCGCGCTGTCTGTTTAACGCTTCACAGATGATTTCAAGCATTGTTAGAGTTTTGGGTGTGTTTTTTTATTTTTAAATTTGAACGAAATTCTGGGTTTTAAAATTCGATTATTGGCTGGTATGGTTGACATGGGCATTTGTGACTGAATGGGGTTTTTTTCACTTCAAGTGGTAATCTAAAAATGCACATGCACGTGTGTGTTGGGGGGGGGGGGGGAGGATGAGTGTGTGTTCCTGTATAATATGTATGTATGTATGGGCAATATAATTTTGTATTTTGCATTTGTAGTTTGTATACCACTTTAAGGATAGACACATGTCTAAAAATGCTAAAATCATGGGTTTTTTTGGTAAGGAATATTTATGAATGCGGAGATTTTCCGCTGTAAATTGAAAGAGTACAGGCTGTAGAACACGTCTGTGAAAACCGGTTATAGATAAAAAGGTATCGAAATTTGAAACAGTTAGTTCTGGCGGCCATGCTGGATTTTTTCCATGGCAATAGTGCATAACACTGAGTAATCTATAGATTTTTAGATTTTACAAGTGATACCTTTTTCAATATACGATACAACTTCTAACATGAGCTGGTAAACCAAATTGATCAGCTTCGACCTCCATGTCAAACATACCATGGCAGTTTTCATCTCATGAAAGACAGTGGGTTGTATGCTATGGTGTACAACATTGCAACATATCTTACCGTATACTTTGTCATAGTAGATCTCTTATGTAATCTGTTGCCTCATATATGGTTCTGTTGAACTATTTAATATTGCATTGTTGTATGAAATAGGTGTCTGTGTGAGATTTAGGCGACGTCGCGCTTTTTCCAACCCTTTCCCGTTTGTTCCTGTGCGCATGCTTGCATAGATAGATATAGTCTGTAGGGGTTTGCCAAAGGTGAATCTATTCAAATGCTGTAGGCTCTTTTACAGGCGCTGGCTAGCTGCTTAAAACATTGCTGATAAAGGGGCTGAGTTTATCGTTCATCTGAAAGACCGCTGTGCTCTGTCTAATCACCTGTGTGCGTGCTGGAATTAACGGTCAGAGTGGAAGACCAGAAAAAGTGCACAAACACTAATCGACATGATTATGGTCGTCCATTGTTTTGAGAGTTTAGTATTAAATGCTGACTATACTCTCTCTCTCTCTCTCTCTCTCTCTCTCTCTCTCTCTCTCTCTCTCTCTCTCTCTCTCTCTCTCTCTCTCTCACACAACACACACACACACACACACACACCTGTGTCATGTCACAGTATGTGTAACAACAAAAAAGTGACAAGCACAGACAGAATAACAAAGAAACAAATGCAGACTAACATAAAACTTTAACACTCATGTCGATGCATTCTTTTTGCACTGCACCAGAGTGCTATATCTCAAGAAGACATAACTTTCAATCAAGACTGAAGTATCAAAACTGTCTAATCTCAAAATATCCATGAGTGATTCTGCAAAGTACATCAGCACTGAAGACAAAAAGGATAAAATACCACATCTACATGTTAGAAATAAAGATAAGCTTAACAGGCGCTGGGAATCCGTTTCTTTGGTGTTTTTTGTTGTTGTTTGATTGTTGATGTTGTTACTGCTGTTGTTGTCGGGTTTCTTTTCGTTTAGTTCGGTGAGGTTTTTGTTTAATTTTCTTTTTCGAAGATCTTCTTTTTTGCTTTGATTTGTGTTTTTTGTTTGCTTGTTTGTTTGCTTTTGTGTTTTAGTTTCTTCTTTCTTGGTTTGGTTTTCTTTTCCTTATAAGATTTCGTAAGATGAATTTTGCTTCTGGACTCTACTGGCCATATTTGAAGTGAAAGAAACAATGGAACACAGTTCCATATTTGGAACAAAAAATCCAATACAAAAATTTTGCAAATGACCTAGACTCTATAGATCTATATCTCCGTTAAGAGTACAGATACAGCTTCTGCATTGATTACACAAAGCACTGGCAGCCCAGCCCGTTAACTGTAAAACACAAACGCTGCCACACACACATACAACTAAACCAACAAGTGCAGTGGAGGAACATCCCTGAATAATTCACCGCCTTTCCACTGGCTGAACCATGAGGAAGACTTGCATTTGATTGCACGTTCAGGGGAAAAGGCCTGTGCCCTACAATGCAGAATCATAAAGTATGCAGCGAACACTGGGGCCCTGGTCACAAAGGTTCACCGGTAAATGGCGGGATGGTTGCACTGCGCGACTTCATAATACAGACCGGAACAAAGGTAGTACTGTCTCCTGGGGTCTTGAGCAGGAGACCTTAGGGAGCTTCAACCTTGCTTTATACCTGGGGTCCGTGTTTTTAGGTTTGCTTCCTTACATCAAGTCAAGTCAAGTCAAAGTCAAGTCAAAAACACTTTAATCATCCCAGAAGGGCAATTACAATACTGACAGGCATATTGATACAAATCATAATCAAACACACGAAGTAGCTACATCTCCACTGAATGAAGTGGCTTTTGGTTTAAACAGAATTTTATCCAAAAAAAATCATACGTATAGAACACAAGCTTGTAATAGAGACTGCTGGATATGATTCAACTACGTCAAAGAAAATGCATATTATGTTAAGCTTTTTTGTCAGTCTGGAGCTGAAAGAGTGTGTTAAGTTATGTATGAATCAGGAAGGAAAAGGAACAGCTCGACATAAGAACAGGGACCAGGCATTCAGTCTGTGATGATTTAGATCTATTCTGTAGCTGAAGTTGTTCAGTGGAAGACACAAGGCAGACATTCTGTACTGGGGCACTGTACTAAAGCCAAAGTGCACAAATGGGCACTTGGTAACCACGCTCGATGCTGCTTAACCTTAGCTAGGGGAAAGCAAGTGGTCTGACCACTGAGCTATCCCATCTCCCCAACATCTAAAGTCAAACCCTGAAAAGTCATCTTCAAAATTCCCTTCTGCCCCACCACGTCCATAAAGAACAAGGGAGAAGAACTATCAGTTTCGACCCCAGTGTCCCACCTTAAATGACTGACATGTCTTAACCCTTGACCTTCTCCTCTTCCCTCCAATCCCATTATTCACTCCCCAGCTCTCGTTAAGGCCATTAGACCAGATTAACACG
Organism: Stramonita haemastoma; assembly: GCA_030674155.1. Lineage (NCBI taxonomy): Eukaryota > Metazoa > Mollusca > Gastropoda > Neogastropoda > Muricidae > Stramonita > Stramonita haemastoma. The sequence goes on along the minus strand of CM060328.1, from coordinate 4,377,459 downwards.
GGAGAGCAATAAACAAACAGTCAAACGCCCACTTACACCACCCTCTTCAATCCCCCTCCTCTCTCTTTATTACAGGAGAAAGTGGTGGAGGGGAGGTTTTACTGATTGAAACAGGAACAAAGAGGAAAGACAGGGAACATGGATAGAAGGGTGGGGTGGGGGTGGGGGTAGGGTGGGTGTGTGGTGGGGTGTGGTGGGGGGAGTGTCATGCATATGCTCCGTCACGGCTGAGCAGCGGCTAGGGAGGATGAAGTTGTTGCGGATCCGTCACGCAGCGATTAGGGGATAGAATGATCCGCAGTCAAGCGTCAGGTTGCGTCAACACTGCACACTTCTCTCCCCTCCTCCCTCCCCCTCCCCCTAGTCATCCCCCTCCCCTTCTCTCTGTGTGTGTCTGTGTCTCTGTGTCTGTGTCTCTGTCTGTCTGTCTGTCTGTCTGTCTGTCTGTCTCTGTCTGTCTGTCTGTCTGTCTGTCTGTCTGTCTGTCTGTCTGTCTGTCTGTCTGTCTGTCTCTCTCTCTCTCTCTCTCTCTCTCTCTCTCTCTCTCTCTCTCTCTCTCTCTCTCTCTCTCTCTCTCTCTCTCTCTCTCTCTCTTTTCCTATTCCCTAATCAGGGCAAGGGCCGGATGAAAAAAAGTATGTAAATGCTTACTCTGTTACCCTTGAAAAATAAAGATTATTCATTCTCTCTCTCTCTCTCTCTCTCTCTCTCTCTCTCTCTCTCTCTCTCTCTCTCTCTCTCTCTCTCTCTCTCTCTCTCTCTCTCTCTCTTCTCTCTCTCTCTCTCTCTCTCTCTCTCTCTCTCTCTCTCTCTCTCTCTCTCTCTCTCTCTCTCTCTCTCTCTCTCTCTCTCCCTCTCTCTCTCTCTCTTCCCCCCCCTCTCTCTCTCTCTCTCTTCCCCTCTCCCTCTCTCTCTCTCTCCCCCCTCTTCTCCCCCCTCTCTCTCCCTTCCTCTCCCCCTCTCTCTCTCCTCTCCTCTCTCTCTCTCACCTCTCCTCCCCTTTTCAAATCTCTGGCCAAGCAGATACCGTTTCCTGGAAGCAGCATTAACTAATGGAGAAAGGACACTGGCATCATTCTCTCGGTTACTCCCCCCCTTTTCCCTGGAGACTATAACCCTCCTGGCAGCATCCCAAGCCCAGCAAGCAGCTAGCGTGGAACAACGGTGTTCTGTGCTTCAGGCAATTAGCTGAGGCAGTAGTGTAGTGCTCAGCATGTGTGTGTGTGTTGTGTATGCATGGTCATATCATTCAGGACCCTGCAAGTTTTGTTATACAATCCACTATGGCTGAACAAGACAGTAAACAAGTCAACAAATATTTGTTCTCATACTGCGTATCCATAAATGGCCATCATTCTTATTTGTAGTTAGCTTTAGTGACATTTAGTTTGCAGGAACCAAACATGTAAACAAGAAAACAAAACAAGTAAACAACCAAAGAATATTTGTTCTCATGCTGTATATCCATAAATGGCCATCATTCCTATTTGCAGTTAGCTTTAGTGATCAACCCAGTTAACAGACAACAAACAAGTAAACAAGAAAACAAGTAAACAAGCAAATGAATATTTGTTCTCATACTGCATATCCATAAATGGCCATCATATCTATTTGCAGTTAGCTTTAGTAGCATCCCAGGTACAAGGGCAGCTATGATATTTGTTTTCAAAAGAGACACACTCAACAGGTGTTCAGAGAAAAAGATTCTGGTGATAAAGGTAGACCCTAGTTATTTTGTGGAATCCAAAAGAATTCAAAAACTGCTCTATTTGGGTTGATACCAGATGTTGCACAAAAAGGCTTCTATATTCTTACTTTGTATTCTATTACACAGGAAATCGTCATCATTCGTAGAGTTTTGCTGACTATTTCAGTTGCCCCTATACCTTTTGAGGGCATTTGAGCTGCTATAATTCCATAAGGGTGGAGGATTTTCGAATAAATCTTAATCTGGGATTTAAAAAAAATACAGGAGTAATTTAAAGAGAGGTTGGGATAGCTAAGTGGTCAGAACACTTGCTTTCCCAAAGAACAAGTTAAGTAGCATCCAGCGTTGTTACCAGTTGGATGGGTGACCATTTGTGCGCCTTGGCTTCAGTACATTCCCCAGTTCACCCAGCTGTCAATGGGTACCCGCCCTTTTTAGGATCAAGGAAGGTAAAGCAGCGAGGGAGAGAAGATGGGCACCGCCTTTAATATGCTGGGCCCTAGAGAAGCTGAGGTCTCTGATGCCTCGCTCCCCTACGACCACACAGGTTATGGGACACCTTTACCTTTTACCTTTCTAATTTAAAGAACTTCACTAAAATGTAAACAGCTAAATTGAACATAGATATCAGACAGCTTCAAAATTTTGCTTGTTATGCCATGGTGTCTGACAAGGAAACTTCATAATCCTAAAGTTTGAAACTAGGGAGGAGCTGTGAATCAAAAACAAAAGAAGGAAAGAAAAGAAAGAACCTGTTTTGAATCACTATGTAGCTTGAAAAACCTAAATGCTATGTGTTACAGAATTTTGATTTCAGTCCAACTTTTTTTTTTTATTTTTTTTTTTTTTTATTTATTCTTTTAAATCGAGGATAACAGAATAAGCACTCATGTGCTTTTTTACACCGGCACACAACGGCCTACTCTTACAAAAAGCGGAACAGGATTATTGTGCGCAAGATGTTCAGCGTGCGTTCGCACATGGGGCCTCGGTTTATAGTCTCACCCGAAGGACTTTTGGGGAGAGTGGAGTCAGCACTGATGTTTACTCCAGGGGAAAAATCCCCTCGAACGATAATCGAACCGGGGTCGTCAAATTGCCAGCTCAATGTTCTGACCACTAGGCTATCCCATCCACCCTTGAGAGAGAGAGAGAGAGAGAGAGAGAGAGAGAGAGAGAGAGAGAGAGAGAGAGGAGAGAGAGAGAGAGAGAATTTCTGAACATCAATGAAGGTAAACAGTGACAACAAAATAAAAGTTACAACAATGTAACCCCCCCCCCCCCACCCCCCACCCCTACCCCACCGCTCTCCATCTTCACCTTGTGTTCTGTGTTTAACTATTCGGAAAAGTTAAGCAGCTGGTGGATTATGTCATCAGCATCTCTGGAGGCCATGATGGTGGTACCCTTTAAACATCAGAGGAGGTAGGGTGGAGGGATGGGGAAGTGATTACTGCAGCCCCCTTCATAGAAAATTTAGAAATTTGAAATAGTGACGGACATTTTTAATTTTACTCAATCTCTAGTTTGAGTATCCTTACTATGATTTAATGATGACAGGATAACACAGTGGTCAGAGCACTTGCTCTCCTCAGTCTGAAGTTGAGCAACGTGAAGCGAAATTGCTTCCAGGATGGATGGCCTTAACTTCAGTGTAGTCCCCAGTTCACCCAGCTGTAAATCGGTACCTGCCCTCTTTAGAGACATGCAAAGTCAAGCACCGAAGGAGAGGAGACAGAAGTCATACTCAAGGTGCTGGCCCCTAGAGAAGCCGATGGCTCGCTCTCCAACAACCCCATAGGTTATCAGAACACCTGTACCTTTGCTTTTGCGTTGGATCTGATAACTTGCTTGTCTATGATCTACCGGTAGCAACTGGCAGATCCAAGGTATCAGTTTGTTTAGCATGCATATATATACCTGCAGTTGGGTTGACAGAGTGAGGATGGATCACTTCAATCATGGATCCGTTTGCATCTGTAAAGCAAAAAAACCAGTTGGCTTCTGGTTAAAGTCAATATGTAGGCAACTGTTTGTCTTTCATCTGCTTGTCTTTTATCTTAGTGGGTTTTTAAAATTCACTTTGGCATTTGAAACATGGCTGCAAAATCAGGAGTGACGGCAATGGTCTACAGATCAGAGGAAACAGTGAGAACGAGATAGGACATGACAAAAGTAGGAGTCAGCTTCACAGCTGTCTGAAAAGAATGGGGAAAAAACAGAACAAAAGTGAACATTTCAAACTTGTGGTGGCAACCCTGATCTATAAGGACCGTGGAATCGGGTAATAGAGAGGCCTGGTAGAAACATGGCAATGGCAATCCTTGCCAAAGTTCAAACCTGGCAATGCTTCCTGGAATTTATTCCACACATCTGTTCTCTATCACGTAGAAGAATGCTTCATGCACACACCACAACCGTGTCAGTCATTTGACAACACCATTTTTATTTCCCTCCAGTCTGCAAGTCAGTCAACGTCACGGTCCTTAAGAGAAGCCATAAAACAAACACCCACAACAACAATAACCACAACCCCAACATCCCCCATTGATTAAAAAAGACAAACGAGCAGTTAAACAGGAACGCAAACATAACTACACAAAACGAACACAGGGCTATGCCGGCTGAATTATTCACTCTTTCTCGGCTGGTTGTACCGTTAGGAAAAAGTGAAATGGATTGCACTTTAAGGGGAAAGGCTTGTGCCAAATTGTCGGGGATCATGAAGAATGCAGCAGGCAGAGAGAACATGGCCACAATGCTTCAGCAGTAAGTGGCGGAATGGCGGCTTCGGTCTGCTGCTTCCTTCCCACTGTGACCTGACCCGGGACAAAAGCCTGTGATGTCTCCTGAGGCCTTGAGCTGAAGGACTCTGCTTCAATAGGCCTAGAGTAAGCTGATCTCCAGGTTTGTGTCACCTTGGCTTGCTACCAGATTTTTTTTACCCTCAATTGTTGGTGTGGTGTTTTTTTTTTTTTTAGGGGGGGGGTTGTTATTTGGGGTTTTCTTTGTGTTTGATTTTTGTTTTGTTTGTTTGTTGTTTTGTTGTGTTGTTTTGCTTTTTTTTTTACTAAGTGTCTACAACAACTTTCCTTTGACTGTGGCTTTGCATGTTGACAAAGACTGTTATTTTTTTTTTTTTTTGTCAACTGGAAAATGTTTGGTTTTTATTGATCTCTCGCTTCAGCAAGTAAAGAAGTGCAAGCATCAAGGAACAGAACCAAAGAGCATAGCTCCTGCACTCTCCTGTTGAAGCAGAATGGGGGGGGGGGCTGTTTGTGTGTTAGTGTGTGTGTGTGTATAATGTGTGTGTGTGTGCGCGTGCGCGCACGTGTGTGTGTGTGTGTGTGTGTGTGTGTGTGTGTGTGTGTGTGTGTGTGTGTGTGTGTGTGTGTGATTGGAGCCTGTAGCTATCATTTCGGCTGTATGAAATAAATAAGGATTTTCTCCTGTGATTTTCCAGCTGCAGTTGTTTTTGGTGTTGGCACAGACTTGATCTCTCTCCCCTTAAAAACAGCAGAGTCAATGGCGATACACTGATAAATCCTCGCCATTTTGTCTGCATCAGCTTTCTGGGATGGGATAGCTCAGTGGTCAGAGCGCTTCCTTTCCCCCCCGCCAAGGTTAAGCAGCATCGAGCATGGTTACCATACGGATGGGTGACCGTTTGCGCGCCTTGGCTTCAGCACAGTCCCCCAGTTCACCCAGCCGCTAATGGGTACCTGCCCTCTTTAAGGTCAGGGAAGGTAAAGCAGCGAGGGAGAGGAGATGGGCGCCGCCCTCAATATGCTGGCCCCTAGAGAAGCTGAGGTTTGTTTGCTTGGCTCCCCTACGACCACATAGGTTATGAGAACACCACCAGCTTTCTCACTATTTTTATAGGATATCTGAATTAAAGGACATTACCCACAAAAGCGAATGGGCAGACCTAGAACTCACCAAAACCCTGAGAAAGGCAGAACAGAGAGAAGAATGGAAGCAACTGGTTGTCAAGTCTTCAGGGGTGCCCCCCACCTCCACCCCACTGTCGCCAGACAAAGGGATAGATAGATAGATAGATAGATAGACAGACAGACAGACAGACAGACAGACAGACAGACAGACAGACAGACAGACAGACAGACACATACATACATACATACATACATACATACATACATACATACATACATACATACATACATACATACATACATACATACATACATAGACTCAGCATTTTTTTAATTCCACCAATCCAGAAAAAGAGCTGTAACATGACTGTTCTAGGTCCAGAAGCCAGCTATGACAGACTTACTTTGGCAGACTATTTTCATGGACACCATTAATATTGACCTGGTCTGAAAGAAAGATAAAGCCATGGTCCAGACACAGGGCATGCTAACTTTGTCCAACATATTAAATCACTGGCCATCCATTTCAAAATGGCAAACAGCTCTTCCTGACAACTCCCAACGAAGTTAACGAAGAATACAAAGAAGAGGAAGCAGAAGAAGAAGAATGGCGAGGAAGAAGGATCGCGAAGAAGAAGAATTGCGAAGAAGAAGAATTGCGAAGAAAACATGTGAAGAAGAAGAATTGCAAAGAAGAAGAATTGCGAAGAAGAAGAATTGCGAAGAAAAAATGTGAAGAAGAAAAATTGCAAAGAAGAAGAACAAGAACAAGAACAAGAACAAGAACAAGAACAAGAAAAATTGCGAAGAGGAAGAATTAAGAAGAAGAAGAAGAAGAAGAAGAAGAAGAAGAAGAAGAAGAAGAAAAAGAAGAAGAAGAAGAAGATGATGATGATGATGATGATGATGATGATGATGATGATGATGATGAAGCGGAAGAAGAAGGGCCATTTTGATTCCACTGCTGTCGTCTGACTATGTTTGTATCAATCAGTCTTCTTTGTTCCTAAATGAATAAACCAATCCATTTCTGATCCCCATAGTCCCAAAGCCACTGGGCAGTGTGTATATTCCAGAGCAGGCAGAGTGGACAGCTTTACCACCTCTCTATTTCACATGATACTGCACTGACTGGCTGCTGTCTGAATCCCTTTTCCCACCGCACGCATACGAAAGGTGAGACATCCACTGCTACAGATCCCGGGATTCAAACCAGTGTTCGTTAGTTTGCCAGATCCAGAAAGAATTAGTGAAAATGCCAGATCCAGAAAGTGTACGTTAAGTTGCCGAATGACAAAAGTGTCCAATATACATACACTCAATACAAGTCTTTATCACCTTGATCTAATTAGATTATTGCAGGTGGGTAACTTTCTGCTGGGTATATTTAGGGGCAAGTGTGGTGTACAATATATATGGAATGTTCTGTCAGCAATGACATGGCCTGGTGAGATATGAATACATAAATAAATAGCAAATAAATAAATAGATAGATAAATAAATAAATAATAAATATGTCAGTGAATACTAAATAACAATAAAAAGATAAACAAAAAGATAACACTTTTTTTAAAAAAAAAACAAGAAAAACGAATTCAACCCCCCAAACTGTTCATGCTAACCAAAAAAAAAAAAAAGAATAATAATAGAAAAAAGGATTGAGTGTTAAAAAAAAACACAAAATGATAAAGAAAAAAAAAGAGATAAAGAAATCCTGGAGAGAGACAGAGACAGACAGACGGGAAGGGACGTTACCTCATGCATATGTTCCGTCACGCCTGTATAGGCTCTTGGGAGGAGGGAGTTGTTTCCCATCACTCAACGTGATAAGGGTAATGGTCACTCAACCATCACGTTGCGTCAACACCCACCCCCACCCCACCCCCCTCTTTCAAAATCCCCCCCACCCCCCATCCCACCATCCCCACCACACTCCCTCTCTCTCTCTGTTTCTGGCAAAGCGAAACTGTTAACATCCTGTCTGCCAACATTTAACTAATGGAGAAAGAACACTGGCTGATTATTCTCTCCCTTGCCCCAGAGGGAGCAGTCATTGTTGCTGTGGGAGTGGTACCCTTTCCAGTTCTCTCCCCTCACAATGGCTTGGGATCGATGCCGCTTCCTCTCTGTTTGTTTAGTTACTCTTCGGGCTTGGAATTATGTATAGACATACATACATCACTCGGCTCGAAAGGGAAAGAACAGGCAAAAAGTGAAAAGACTTCCAGAAAGCAAAGGACAGAAGAAGCCGCCTGAAAGAGAGAGACAGACAGTATAACTAGGCCATCAATCCCCATCCTCCACATTTTGTCTGCATCATCTTTGTCGACTGGACGGGATAGCTCAGTGGTCAGAGCCCTCGCTTTCCCCAAGACAACGTTAAGCAGCATCA
>CM060328.1:4356966-4366966 GCA_030674155.1 Stramonita haemastoma | reverse complement strand
TCTCCACTCCAGTGACCGAGTTACTTCAGATCACTGGGATGATCAATGCTCCGTTTTAGACACCGTGTCTCTTTGTGCTCTGTTATTCCAGTCCAGTGAATGTGGATAGGCTGTGTCAGCCATTGTGGGGGCATATAGGGAGAGAGAGAGGGGTAGGGTAGCCTAGCAGACATTGATAAATTGACAGGATATCAGTGAGACGTGTGTCACCGTATATGGCGAGAGAGAGCGGAGGGGAGGATGGAGAGAGAGAGAGAGAGAGAAGGGAGAGAGAGAGAGAGAGAGAGAGAGAGAGAGAGAGAGAGAGAGATAGAGAGAGAGAGATAGAGAGAGAGAGAGAGAGAGAGAGAGAGAGAGAGAGAGAGAGAGAGAGACAGACAGACAGACAGACAGACAGACAGACAGACAGACAGACAGATAGAGAGATAGACAGAGAGATAGACAAAGACAGACAGACAGACACACAGACAAACAAACAGACAGACAGATAGAGAGATATATAGACAGACAAGCAGAGAGAGAGATAGACAGACAGACTGACAAACAGAAAGGCAGACATACAGAGACACAGACAGACAAACAGGCCTACCGACAGACAGACAGACGTAGACAGACAGGCAGACAGACAAACAAACAGACAGACAAACACAGAGAGAGACAGAGACAGACACACAGGGAGGGAGGGGAGTATTAGAGGGCCCTGTTGAAAAAAAAAAGTTAACATATTCCATTAATCATCATCAGTCCCTCTCTTTTACTTGCATTTAGTTGGCTAATAACCAAGAGTATCATCGGAATTTCCGAAAAATAAGGACACCCAGACATTGCCTATAAACTTTGGCAAAGAGGAGTGCAGCACCTGAGCGGATAATGTAACGGGTTCTTCATCGCTATAGACCTGGAGTCAAAGGTAGGGAGTTCAAATCGTGATGGTACCGTGTGGATTAAAGGGGAAATTTTTTTAACATCTCCTAACAGGGTATTTCTACTGTTTTGCATATCTTTCAGGTAAACGTGCGTTTATACCTGCAAATATACCTCAAATCGGAATGCTGCTACCGTTAAAAGGTAAAGGTGTCACATAACCTTTGTGGTCGTAGGGGAGCGAGGCGTCAGAGACCTCAGCTTCTCTAGGGGCCAGCATGTTGAGGGCGGCGCCCATCTCCTCTCCCTCGTTGCTTTATCTTCCCTGACCCTAAAGAGTGCAGGTACCCGTTTACAGCTGGGTGAACTGGGGGACTGTGCTGAAGCCAAGGCGGACAAACGGTCATCCGTCCAACTGGTAACCACGCTCAATGCAGCTTAACTTTGACTTGGGGAAAGCGAGTGCTCTGACCTCTGAGCTATCCCGCTCGTGTTATCTATCTATCTATCTATCTATCTATCTATCTATCTATCTATCTATCTATCTATCTATCTATCTATCTATCTATCTATCTATCTATCTAGGGGGGACGGATAGCCTAGTGGTCAGAACATTGCGCTCGAAATTTGACGACCCGGGTTCGAGTCCGGTCGAGGAGATTTTTCTCCTGGAGTTAACATCAGTGCTGACTCCACTCTCCCCACAAGTCCTTCGGATGAGACTTTAAACCGAGGCCCCGTGTGCGAACGCACGCAGAACATCTTGCGCACACGTTAAATCCTGTTCCGTTTTTCGTAAGAGTAGGCGATCGTGTGCCGGTGGGAACAGATGACATTTACAAAACTGCATACACACGGGGACTAGATGTTAAAAAGCACAAGAGTGCTTATTCCATGATCCTCGATATAAAAGAATAAATCAAATCAATCCAATCTATTCAAAACCGGTTACATACGTAAAATCTCATTGGTGAACCTCAAAACCCCGCTGAGGAACGAATCAAAAGCAAACCTGCAAATGAAGCCGTCTGCTTTGTGTTTCTTTGCAAAGATCAATTTCGGAGAGTGTAAACACAAAACATATATCTTTCTTTTTTTCCTTTTCTTGTTTAACTCCAGACTTTACATGCAGATCGGACCATAAAGCCAGTCGTGCATCCTCCGAAAAATGCTATGCTGCTGATATGGTTTCAACCAAATTTGGTAGAGAAATACATGCATATTCAAATATGCAAAACGGCAACAGAAAAGCTGAAAGTTTACAGTGCGCAGGAATAAGATATTCAGCTTTTACATTAGGCAACCTGTAGACATGCATAATGTTATTTTTAGCTGGAAGACTTTTGGCTTCATTGACATTGAAAATCCTCTCTTTAACGCTCATTGCACTCAGGCACAATTTCTTTTTCTGAAGAGAAAGGGTTAAGAATGAAAAGTAAGCAGACGTTTGGGTAAAACAAATGAAATTGGAAGATGGTGTTGTCTTCGCAGAATACTTCCCACGTTCCCACCTTTCTTCGCCTTCACCTTCACCCATCTTATAGTCCTGTAGACAGGTGGGGCACAACCGAAGATGTTGCAACCAGCTTCCTCCACTCTTCGCGGTTTTCAGCATTATGTGGCAAGTCATTCTGCTCAAGGCCTGTCCACTCTCTGATGTTGTCTTCCATCGTTTTCCCTGTCTACCTCTTCGTCTCCCTTCCTCGTACTGTTCCCTGTAGGACATGTTGCAACACCTTGGAACAATCTGAAAACTGAAAATAAACTGGAACCTTTCCCCACCCACTATAGGCATACAAGCAAGGCTATGCCCATTTTTTACGGTGACTGCCCAAAGACAGCACCCCCCCACTCTAACCGAAGCACGGAGGATCTGCTCGCCTAATAACTGGCACGCAGCTATAATCACACAAAACGAGTGCAGTGGAACGCGCGCGGGAAGAATAATTCATTCCTGGTGGAGGTGGGCCGTTAGGAGAACGTGGGTTTGATGGCACATTAAGGGGAAGGGACCTGTGCCGCACAGCCCCGGTCATGAAGTATGCAGCAAGCACAGAACCCCGTCACAGTGGTTCACCGTTAAATGGCGCCCTGGCTGCACTGGCTGACTTCAAACAGCAGCATGGAACAAAAGCCTCTTCCCTTGGGGCGCTCAGCTGAGGACTTGAGCGTCAATGCTTTCTATTGTGGGCTGGTGTCTGTATGTCCCTGCACTTTTCTTTTGCCCCTAGGGCTTAGCAGAGTTTTTGTCGTCCTTCCTTCGTCCACTCACGTGTTCGTCAGTAAAGGTTGTTTCCTTTGTTAAAGAGAAAAATATATAACCTCTGAATATCGTTAAGTACTTAAAAAAAGGTAAAGGTGTCCCATAACCTAGGCGGTCCTAGGGAAGCGAGGCATCAGAGACCTCAGCTTCTCTAGAGGCCAGCATATTGAGGGCGGCGCCCATCTCCTCTCCCTCGCTGTTTTACCTTCCCTGACCTTAAAAGGTACCCATTTACAGCTGGGTGAACTGGGGGGACCGTATTGAAGCCAAGGCGCGCAAACGGTCACCCATCCAACTGGTAACCACGTTCGACGCTGCTTGACTTGGAGAAAGCGAGTGAAGTACTTAAATGCCCGGGTAAAACCATTCAGCATCGCAGATCAAGATTAAAGATGCTGTGCGTGTTTATTACACCTTTAAAGTTGAAAGTCTATGGTAGAGTGGTTTAGGGATAAATTAATGCAACTCTTGAAATAAGAAAAGGACAATAGCCGTTCACTCTGTGACAATCAACTCCCTAACCACTAAGAAAAGGAAACATAAAAAAAAGATGAAGAAGGCAGTGAACAGTGAACAGTGTACAGCCTTCATCAAAGCTGAACCACAGCTGTCAGTTTCCTCCACTTTTGTTCTGCCACAGTACGTGGCAACAACGCAGTTTGTCCCAATTTGCCACAAACTGCGTTTGCCCCCCCCCCCCCCCCATACCACGCAAAAAAACAACATATCTTTACTCAACGTAAGTTCAATATAATGCACTACTTCAGCATTTTAGAAGCTCCTCATACATTTTTGTCAACTTTCTGACTTCAGTTCCAAGTTGTGACAAAGTTAAGTGCGCTGACGCACTTTGTCACAACCTTTCAGCACCAAAAAACATGCAATGACAATAGTTCCTAGTATAGCATTCAAAGCTTTTTTTCTTTTCTTTTCAATTCTTAAAAAAACAATTATGCACTGCAATTGGAAGGAGCACATTTTTATACTTAAGTTTTGTTCAATCTGGGTTTTGCCACTCATAGGCTACATCTAGAAAAGATAATTCTTTTACGGCGAAAGGATAAGCATGATCTATCTATCTATCTATCTATCTATCTATCTATCTATCTATCTATCTATCTATCTATCTCTCTCTCTCTCTCTCTCCTCTCTCTCTCTCTCTCTCTCTCTGTCCGTCTGTCTGTCTGACTATCTATCTATCTATCTATCTATCTATCTATCTATCTATCTATCTATCTATCTATCTATCTATCTATCTATCTATCTATCTATCTATCTATCTATCTATCTATCTATCTATCTATCTATCTATTAGTCTGTCAGCCTGTCTGTCTGTCTGCCTGTCTGTCTGTCTGTCTCTATATCTATCCACAAAGTCCCCCCTTTTCAGCTTCTCTTACCCGTATTAGCTCTCTGAGTATCTTATAAAGATAAAGGTGTCCCATAACTTATGTAGTCGTAGGGGAGCGAGGCATCAGAGACCTCAGCTTCTCTAGGGGCCAGCATGTTGAGGGCAGCGCCCATTTCCTCTCCCTCGCTGCTTTACCTTCCCTGACCCTAAAGAGAGCAGGTACCCATTTACAGCGGGGTGAACTGGGGGGACTGCACTGAAACCAAAGCGCGCACCTGGTCACTCATCCATTTGGTAACCACGCTCCATGCTGCTTAATCTTAGCTTTGAGGAAAGCAAGTGCTCTGACCACAGAGCTGTCCCGTCCTCTAATACGAGTGTTAACTTGTAAAAAAATCCATCTGTGAATGATTACTTGGCTGGGTACACATTCTAGGATCTTCCCTGCTTCATTTTAAAGGATAGGAAAACACGAGGCACAAAGTTTCACTAGTTGCCTAGCTTCTTTATTTTCTTTTTTTTGGCAAACATATTTTCTTCCTCTTTCTTTCATCATTTTGGTAGGTTTGTTAGTCCACACACAAAAATCAAAACCAATTTGTTCTTGTAAATGCGACAAAAAGTGTACATTAAAGAACTTTCTTTTTTAATCTTGCAAAGTCGCAGTATGGCTGCCTATGTGGCGAGGTTCTAGAAAAGTGTATTACACACAAAATATTCATCCAGCATGTACAAGTGGGGTGAGTGAGTCAGAATGCATATTCTGGATGATACCTCTCCTCCCTCCCCCCTGCCCCTCTGCCCCCCCCCTCCCCCCCCCCCCCCCCCCCCCCCCCCCACGCCGCAGGGTGTTCAGCTGGGGAACACTCAACACCACCCAACAACTAAAACTACAAAATGAGAAGAGTGCCGATATTACTGATAGTTTCAAAAATTATGAAAACCATGGACCAATATGGCACTATACCGCATGACAAATACACACCCCCTTCCCACCCCATCCCCCACCCCCCAAGTCTCACTCCCCCTTCTCCCTCCCCTCCCTCTCCCTCTCCCCCAAATGGCTGGTGAGCAGATCCAGTTTCCTGGCTCCAGCATTAACTAATGGAGACAGGACAGGACACATAACAGGGACAGTCTCTGGGTATGTAACTCGCCTCTTTCCCTGGGGAATCCTTGGACTGGGAGGAAGCGAGTGGTGTGGTGGTGATGGTAGTTTTGTACACCATTGGGCAATTAGCTGTAGGCTATCTGTCTATCCCTGCTGTTTCTGTCCGGATGTTTGGTCAGTTAATATTCTGGTCTATTTTTTGGTCTTTTTTTGCTTCGTCTGCTTCTATCTATCTATCTATCTATCTATCTATCTATCTATCTATCTATCTATCTATCTATCTATCTATCTATCTATCTATCTATCTATCTATCTATCTATCTATCTTTCTATCTACCTTTCTTTCTTAGTTTCTTTCTTTCTGTCTTTCTTTTTTTCTTTTCTTTTTTTATTTTTATTTATTTATTTCCTTCTTTCCTTCTTTCCTTCTTTCCTCCGTTCTTTCTTTTTTCTTCTTTTCTTCTTTCTTTCTTTCTGTCTGTCTGTCTGTCTGTCTGTCTGTCTGTCTGTTTATCTTTCTTTCTGTTTTTTTTTCTGAGGAAAAAAGTAGTGGAGGAAACACAAGTGCAGATAACCACTTACAACTTCTCGATCATAGTGAAAATGATAAATCACAGATTCAAATTCTGGTTTTTGTTTGTTTTGTTTTCTGTTTGTCTTTCTTTCTCTTTGTTAATTTCTTTCTTTTCTGTTCTCTTTGGTTCTTCCCCTCCGTCCATTCATTTGTTTTTAATTCCTTATTTCTTCCTGTCTAGCCCCATCTGTTGTTGTTTTTTTCTAGTATTCTTTCAATATTATTAATTGATTTATAACCAACTTTGTTGACATTTGTGAAAAATGCACGCTTTTTTTTTATAGGACCGTACAATTTTCCCCCAGCAGAGATCGAACACAAAATCTTCACGGAATGATTTAGTAATATAAAACTTTTAAAGTTTAGATAGTAATGGTAAAGGTGTCCCTTAACCTATGTGGTCGTAGTGGAGCAAGGCATCAGAGACCTCAGCTTCTCTAGGGGCCAGCACATTGAGGGCGGCGCCCATCTCCTCTCCCTCGCTGCTTTGCCTTCCCTGACCCTAGATGGCAGGTACCCATTTACAGTTGGGTGGACTGGGGAATTGTACTGAAGCCAAGGCGCGCAAACGGTCACCCATAACCAAGCTCGATGTTGTTTAACCTCAGCTTAAAGAAAGCCAGTGCTCAAAGTTTAAGAACCAGATCTTAAAGGAAGAAAACTACTACCGTGGCACGAGACAGAGAGCGATAGAGAGACAGACAGAAATAGACAGACAGGCAAGCTGACAGACAAACAGACAGACAGACAGGCAGACACACAGAGACAGCCAGAGGGCTCGAGGTGGAGTACGCAGGGAGGACAGGAGCTAGATGAAAAGAAAACCATTTTGCCATCAATATCACTGACAGCAGGGGACCGGATAGCTCAGTGGTCAGAGCACTCGCTTTCCCCCAAGCTAAGGTTAAGCAGCATCGAGAATGGTTACCAATTGCATGGGTGACAGTTTGCGCGCCTTGGTTTCAGTGTAGTCCCCCAGTTCACCCAGCTGTAAATGGGTACCTGCCCTCTTTAGGGTCAGAGAAGGTAAAGCAGCGTGGGAGAGGAGATGGGCGCCGCTGCCCTCAATATGCTGGCCCCTAGAGAAGCTGAGGTCTCTGATGCCTCGCTCCCTTACGACCACATAGGTTATGGGATACCTTTACTTTTACCTTTATTTTTTTTATCCACGTTTCATTTATAGGCAATTCTTTTTCCCTTTTCCCCGGGGTCAGCTTGAGATAAAAACAATGTGGGGATACTAAGTGCTTTCACACTGCACCTCCTTCTGTTCTCTCTCTCTCTCTCTCCTCTCTCTCTCTCTCTCTCTCTCTCTCTCTCTCTCTCTCTCTCTCTCTCTCTCTCTCTCTCTCTCTCCCTCTCTCCTGTATTCTCTCAATCCCACTGTTTTCTATTCCAGAGAAAGTGTGAACAGAAACTATCATTGTCATCATAAACGCAGTCCATCATGTGGAAAAACCAGCAGTGGGTAATTGTTAGTTATTCCTTTATTGTCATCATAAAGGCAATCTATCATGTGGTAAAAAGCACGGGAGATTAATTGTTATTTATTCCTCACATGCCGCTGTTATCTGCCGAGAAGTGTGAACCATTTCTGGGGATGAGGGAGTGACGTGTGATGCTGATGACGTCAGCAGAAAGCACAGAGAGAGACTGCTTGATTTATTCTTTTATATCGAGGATAATGGAATAAGCAATCTTGTGCTTTTTTACATCCAGTCCCCGTGAGTATGCAGTTTTTGTAAACGTCATCTGTTCCAACCGGCACACGATGGCCTACTCTTACGAAAAGCGGAACAGGATCTAACGTGTGCGCAAGATGTTCTGCGTGCGTTCGCACAAGGGGCCTCGGTTTAAAGTCTCATCCGAAGGAGTTTTGGGGAGAGTGGAAAAATCCCCTAGAACGGGAATCGAACCCGGGTCGTCAGATTGCGAGCGCGATGTTCTGACCACAAGGCTATCCTGTCCCCCTGTGTCCCACAACATTGCACAGAACTGCAGTGTCGCAGTGTAGCTAATGTGCAGAGTGTATGCTTTATCTTATTTTATTTTATTTTGTTTCATTTTATACCACTTTTTGACACAGCAAATTACTACTGCATCAAATTCGGGCTGCTTTCCCCGCGAAGAGCGCGTCGCTACAAATGCAGCGCCACCCATTATTTTTCTTTCTTTTTCCTGTCTGCAACTGTATTTGTTTCCCTATCAGAGTGTATGCTGAGGGGAACGATGGCTGAGGAAATTGGTTTCACATCATCATGGACTCAGTGGCGCGATGATAATGGTCATGGCAATAGTCACATTCTTTAAGAATGATATATTCTCTCTGGAGTATTCATTCATTTATTTATTTATTTATTTATTTATTTATTTATTTATTTATTTATACAACTTAATGTCACAGCAGATTTCTCTGCGTGAAATTCGGGCTGCCCTCCCCGGGGAGAGCGCGTCACCACAAGTTCAGCGCCTACTCATTTTTTTTGTTTTGTTTTTCCTGCCTGCAACTGTATTTGTTTCCCTATCAGAGTGGCTTTTTTCTACAGAATTTTTTCCAGGGACAACCCTCTTGTTGCCGTGGGTTGTTTTACGCGCGCTAAATAATGAGTACACACACTCTCTCTCCGTCTTAGTTCATGCTATCTGGTGTCCAGACTTCAACAATACTGTGTTTGCAGTGGACCGAGATTAGGTATCAGATTAAACGTGTGTGGACATGTTCAGTGTTTTCCTGCATTATCGTCTTCTCTTTCCCTCTGCCTTGTCTGCCCCCATTTCCACTGCTATCTGTTTCAGAGATTGTGACAATGGATTAATCACTGACATCATATACGCAGTCTTTCATTTAGAGGAAAAAATCAGTTTTTATTATTTTATTCCTCACCATCTGTAAACACTGTATTACAGTGCATAGTGTGCGCTGGTGGGCATTAATGGCTGAGGAGAACATCTTGCGCACACGGCAAAACCTATTCCGCTTTTTGAAAGAGTAGGCCATGCTGCTGCCTTCATAAGCAGCTTTAAAAAAAAATTATAGATTTTCAGTGTCTTACATCTTGTAATGAAAAAAGCTGCTTCACATCAAAAGAAATGCTGATTGTGAAGGCAGCAGGTCAATTACTTTATTAAAACCAGAAGAATAAAAAAAAGAACTTTGTATGCTTTTGTCTGTTCTGCCATGCTATATCTCAACAACGCACTATGACTCAATTTGTGACAGGGTGTGTCGACCCTGCTGGATGGTGCTTAACCTTAGCTTGGGGAAAGCGAGTGCTCTGACCACTGAGCTATCTCGTCCCCAGGTAAGGACAATAAATGCATTCTTTGATAATCGCTGATTGATGCGTTTGTCAGTGTGAGTGGTTGCTCTGGTGTCTGGTGTGCTGCCTCGTTCAATGGGGATGCTGTTTATACTGACAGGCCTCGGGCATGCCCACGGGGAGGGGGGCCCTTAGTTTGTCTGTGAAAGTTTTGTTGACCGTGCTCATAGTGAGTGCAACACTAGGGAAACTGAGACTATGTAGATGCAAAGCGGTAGTTTTGTCAGTGTGAAAGCTGTTTTAGCTTTGTCATGGACTCACAGTGCTTGTGGGGTCTTAATCATGTACAATTGGTGGCTTGTTCTGTTAATCTACCGAGTATATTTTGTGGTGAGAATAATGCACGAAACATATGGACAAGTTTGAAGTACAGAATGACTGGGGGGGGGGGGTGTCTTTTTTATCCTCAGCTAGAGCTCCAAGGTTCACCAATGATGAAAGTTTTGCGTATGCAATTACCGGTTTTTTCCCCCTCTGCCAATAAGGTAGCCGCATTTCGACTTCGGTGATACAATTT
>CM060328.1:4350646-4355646 GCA_030674155.1 Stramonita haemastoma | reverse complement strand
CTCTCTCTCTCTCTCTCTCTTCTCTCTCTCTCTCTCTCTCTCTCTCTCTCTCTCTCTCTCTCTCTCTCTCTCTCTCTCTCTCTCTCTCTCTCTCTCTTCTCTCTCTCTTGCTGTCTGATTAAAATGTCTAGTATTTTTTTTTCTGTACGGCTGACTCTTCGATCCATCCCCTGGAATGTGATTGAAGTTGTGAAATGGAATGAATGCGCCACTAGACTGTCTTCCCGTCCACTACACATCCTTAATTTGCTAGAAGTACATGCCTGTATGTGGCTTTTATCAGTGCCATTTTATTGCCGCACTCTTAGGCAAACGGGAAAACTCAGTGGTCAAAGCACTCGTTTTCCCCAAGCTAAGGTTAAGCAGCATCGAGCGTGGTTACTAACTGGATGGTGTGACCGTTTGCACGTCTTGGTTTCAGTACAGTCCCCCAGTTCACTCACCTGTAAATGGATACCTGCCCTCTTTAGGGTCAGGGAAGATAAAGCAGCGAGGGAGGGGAGATGGGCGCCGCCCTCAATATGCTGGCCCTTAGAGAAGCTGAGGTCTCTGATGCCTCGCTTCCCTACGACCACATAGGTTATGGGACACCTTTACCTTTACCTGTTACTCTTAGGCTGGAGGTTGAAACCGGCAGAAAAGGACAGCTAGCAAAGACTAAGAGAATTTACTGGTAATGACACATGTGAAGTTTTTTGTCTGATGA
Source organism: Stramonita haemastoma (assembly GCA_030674155.1). Classification (NCBI taxonomy): domain Eukaryota; kingdom Metazoa; phylum Mollusca; class Gastropoda; order Neogastropoda; family Muricidae; genus Stramonita; species Stramonita haemastoma. Next base: position 4,354,940 of record CM060328.1, on the reverse strand, counting down.
ATTTCATGTGTTTCTGATTTGTACTTTCTGGATTTTTGTTTCCGTTTCTTGGCTAGAACTCCGAGGTTCATCAGTAGTAAGATTTTGCGTATGCGACTGTTTATTGTCCACCACCGCTCTTTGACTTCGGGAATGTATGGTGGGTATGTTCGAGTTTCTGCAACCCGAACAGGGTCAGGGGAGGTAAAACAGCGAGGGAGAGGAGATGGGCGCCGCCCTCAATATGCTGGCTTCTGGAGAAGCTGAGGTCTCTGACACCTCGCTCCCCAACGACCCCAAAGGTTATGGGACACATTTACCTTATGCTTTTTTTTTTATATTTATTTTTTTTTTTAGACAGGTCTCTTAACGAAGCACAAGATGTTCTACGCGCATTCACTCACAGGACCTCATTTTATAGGGTTTTTTTTATATTTGTTTGTTCCTGGGCCAGCCACAGATTCGAGGTTCCCAAATGGTGAGATTTTTCGTGTGCGGGCCGTTTTTACCCACCATGAAGGTAGCCGCGTTTCGACTATTCATATCACACCTTTTAATATCTCTGTTTTTTTTTCAATAGTCTTTCTTCTTCTTTTTTTCCGCTCTGCTTTCACTCTTCCGTCCATCGTAAAGTAAGCTCTGTCTCTGTCTCTCTCTGTCTCTATCTGTCTCTGTATCTCTGTCTCTCTCTCTCTCTGCATCTCTGTCTCTCTCTGTGTTGCTGTCTCTGTTTCTCTCTCTCTCTCCTCTCTCTCTCTCTCTCTCTCTCTCTCTCTCTCTCTCTCTCTCTCTCTCTCTCTCTCTCTCTCTCTCTCTCCTCTCTCTCTCTCTCTCTCTCTCAAGCATTGATAAGCTTGTACAACCGCGTTTTCGGTGTTTATTTTACACACACACACCGATAGATAGATAGATAGATAGATAGATAGATAGATAGATAGATAGATAGATAGATAGATAGATAGATAGATAGATAGATAGATAGAGACAGAGACAGAGACATAGACAGAGACAGATAGACAGACAGACAGACAGACAGAACGACAAACAGCCCCGACACCACCATCATCACCATCTTCACCACCACCACCACCACCACCATCACCACCACCACCACTACCACCATCACCACCACCACCACCACACCACCACACCACCACCACCACCACCACCACCACCACCACCACCACCGTACCCGTTAGGCCTACCACAACCCTCACCATCATCACCAACACCATCGTCGCATTAGAAAAATGCCCGTGAAAACAAAAACAACAACGACCAAAGCCGATATGACAGAGCATGATCAATGACGTGAGATTGGCACCATTCATAATTAATGTACATCATTCTGATGATCACTCCCTCAATCCACAATTATTGCTCTGTCTACCTTGAAACAGCAAGAGATATGACGATCCAGGGGAATGATGATGATTGTTGTGTCTTGTTTGTTTTTGCAATATTCTGCTTTTCGTTTCTTTGTTAGGGCTTCTAGGTTTATCAGTCGTGAGATTTTGCGTATGTGACTGTTTGTACCCATCATTAGGGTACAGGTAGCCGCATTCTGAATTCGGGGAATGTGTTTATGATTGTTGATTTCTCGGTTTTGTTTCGTATTTTGATGTAGCATGGAAGTGATTCTGCTTTTCTTTTCTTTCATTTCTCTCTTTTTAAATTTTTTTCTTTATCATCTTGCTTTTGTTTGGTTTGTTTTTTTAAAGTGACTTTTCCCATTTTTTAATAGTTATTTTAGGTAGGCCCGTGAAAGGTAAAATCGATTACGAAAATGATTGTATGGTTATAAAAAGTACTAAGCACAGAAAACCAATATACCCTAAAACGAAAAATAAAAATTGATGTAAACGTTTGCCATGTATGTCTGAACGTGCCGTCAGTCACGTGAAAGTATGCGCGAATGGTATTAGGTAAAAAAAAAAATCTAAACAGGACACCAGAGTGCTTCTGCTTTTTTGTTTGTTTTGGGGCTTTATTTATTTTTTTCTTTGGGGAGGGGGGGGGGTGTCATTCGTTCCTACCAGCACGCAATGGCCTACTCTTCCGAAAGGAAGAACAGGTTCTTGCGTCTGAGCAAGCTGTTCTGGATGCGTTTGTGCACGGGACCTTGGTTGATAGTCTCATCGGAAGGACTTTCTGGGGAGAAGAGCCAGTCGGTACTGCTGTTAACTCCAGGGGAAAATCCCCTCGGACAGCCGTCAAATTGCGAACTTGATCATGCTCTAACCACAAGCTCCGCAATGCATGCTGGGTTTACCTGCGGCTGTATTGAAGATTAGACATCCATATCCTCCGCCGAGTTACCGTGTGGTCCTGTTAGCAGGGATAAAATGGGATAGAATAAGAGTGCCATTTAATATTTTATTTATTCTTTTATATCGAGGATAATGGTATAAGCGCTCATGTGCTTTTTTTTTTTTTTTACATGCAGTCCCCTTGTGTATGCAGTTTTGTAAATCTGTCATCTATTCCCACCGGCGCACAATAGCCTACTCTTTCGGAAAACGGAACAGGATTTAACGTGTGCGTAAGATGCTCTGCGTACGTTCGCACACGGGACCTCGGTTTATAGTCTCATCCGAAGGACTTTTGGGGGAGAGTGAAGTCAGCACTGATGTTAACTCCAGGGGAAAAAAAATCCCCGTGAACGAGATTCGAACCCGGGTCGTCAGATTGCGAGCGCAGTGTTCTAACCACTAGGCTATCCCTTCCCCGCGCCTCCACGCACCGGATAGGACCTTCCCCGGGGAGATGACTGAATCAGTGTGTCAGACAGACGATATCTCATGTGTAAGTGATTGGGAAACACAGTTCTCCTGTGTCCTTCATTCTTGTTGGTTGTTTGGGTTGGTGTAGCGTTATCGTTGTTGCTGTTGTTGTAGCCTAACTGTTGTGATTATGTTTCTGTCTCTAGTGGGCATTTCTGGTGTAGAGACTGTTGTTTGTTGTGGTTGTTGTTGCTTTTGTTGTTGCTTTTGTTTTGGTGGTGTGGTGTTTTTTTTGATAGATGGATTCTGTTATTATAATTTCTCTTGTTTGATTTTATGTTTTGTAAAGGCGTGTTTAAAACATACAGAAGCTTCCTTTCCTCACCCCCCCCCCCCCACACACACACCACGCACGCACGCACGCACACACACACATATATATACACACACACACACACACACACACACATACACACACACCACACACACACACACACACACACACACACACACATACACACACACTTTTTTTCATATGTCAAGATCGGTACATAATAAGAAGACAAGAAAGAAAGACGTATAGATCTATATAGCAGAACATCTTTTTGGATTTGTCCTGCCGTCCGACTGTTTGAAACTGATACTCTTACCTTTAGATCGTTTGTTATCTTCGCATTTTCATTAACCCAATTCTTTTATTTATTTTTTAAAGCATATACTTTTTCCACCTGTGAAGGTCTTTGTTTTATTTTAATAAACAGAACCAACCCACCTGACATTTTCTTTAAGATAATGCCACAAAATTCACTGCCCATGTTCTTGTACTGTTGCAGCCTGTATACTATCATTCTCTACTTGTGCACTGCTTCAACATCGCTATCGGCTCCACTATCAGACTGATGCATTCTCTGGTCATGTCCAATTTTATGTGTGCACGTGAAACGTGGACCATAACAACAAACATTGAAAGACGGATACAGGCACTAGAGATGAGATGCTTCCCAAATTCGATGGTGTCTCATACAGAAATCAATCACACAACCAAGAAGGAAGTGAAAAGCCAGAACTGAAAACGTCGTACAGCCATATGAAGTGCCCCTGAAACGCAAGCTAAAGTGGTACGGACACGTCTCACGAACATCCGGACTGGCGAAGACTGTCCTACAAGGAACAGTAAGGGGAGGGAGACGAAGAGGCAGACAGAGAAAACGATGGGAAGACAACATCAGAGAGTGGACAGGCCTTGAGTGAAGTGATCTGCTACGGAGAGCTGAAAACCGTGAAGCGTGCAGGAAGCTGGTTGCAAAATCTTCAGTAGTGCCCCCACGGTCCACAAGACTAAGGGACAGGTGAAGGTGAAGAAGGAACAGTCTCCATCCTAGGTAAGTGTTTCATTCATTCTTCTGTCTTTGCCACAGAGGTAAGGCGTCAGAGGGGCGCCAGTACATGCTGACTCAGAATTCCAGGCACCTCAGAACACCCTCACAGTGAATTTCTCTGTTTGTGAGATAATTAATCTTTGAATTGTAAATTGTGAAGAGTGACCTAGCAGCAGTGCAGGGACTTTTCTGGGCTGTGACCTGACAGCGGCC
>CM060328.1:4333146-4343146 GCA_030674155.1 Stramonita haemastoma | reverse complement strand
TCTGGCTTCTTGGTCCATTCTCCTGCTTTTATTTTAATTCCACAAAGACTTTAAAGATGACAATTCTCTCCCAATCCGAAGTCGGACGCGCTGGGCCTAACTTGTCAGGCGCTTGATGGCAGCGCAAAGCAATTTCGCTTATATGACAGACAACAATAGCTGCTGTCTGGGCGATGGACGAAGAAGAGGAAAGAAGAAGTACAGCTAACGGATAAGTAGAAAATGCAGGAGTGAATGTTTGCATCAGTACTGCTTGTGTCCTCCCTTCCACCACTATAGGTATCCGAAGACAGATTAGTAAAGGTAAAGGTGTCCCATGACCTATGTGGTCGTAGGAGGAGTGAGACATCACAGACCTCAGCTTCTCTAGGGGCCAGCATATTGAGGGCGGCGCTCATCTCCTCTCCCTGGCTGCTTTACCTTCCCTGACCCTAAAGAGGGCAGGTACCCATTTACAGCTGGGTAAACTGGGGGGACTGTCCTGAAGCCAAGGCGCGCAAACGGTCACCCATCCACTTGGTAACCACGCTCGATGCTGCTTAACCTTGGCTTGGGGGAGAGCGAGTGCTCTGCAGCTAACAGAAAGGTGGAAAATACAGGAGTGAATGTTAGCATCAGTACTGACGGTGTCCTTCCTATTGCCACCACTGCATGTGTCCTAAGACAGCCTAGCTGTGTGCCGTGTATCTGACCAACATACAGACCTGTGTACGCGCGCGCGCGCGCGCAGTGTTTTGTGCGCTCAATTTTATTTTATTTTAAAGTCTTTTTACAAAGTAATTATGATATCAAATGGATGTATGTGTGTGTATGCTCGTGTGTATGTGTGTGTGGGGAGGTGTATGTATGTAAGTGTGTGTGTGGGGGTGGGGGTGGGGGGGTATGTGTGTGTATGTGTGTGTGCGCGCGCGCGAGCGCACTTGCTTGCTTGAGCATGCATAGGTGTCACAAAAAGGGAGAGACAGACTGACAGACTGACTGACAGACAGACAGACAGACAAACAGACAGACACAGAGCTCGTTGAACAAAAGCACAGTTAACAAACATGAAACTAAAGAACTAACATTCCCTTCACAATCCTCCAGCGAAGCCTTTTCAACAGAGAAAGAAAAGAAGAAATTTTAAAAAACCCCACCCAACCCAAACACCCTCGGTATTTAGTCTACTCTGAAATTCAAATTTAAACGCCATTTGGAAAGAGAGGGGAGGTAAAAACAAAGGGAGGGAAGCAATCAAGCATGGGCTAAAAGAGAATACGTTACTGAAAGTGATCCGGCAGCCAAATAGAGTGCTGGCCCTTTATGCAAATAAGGCGGCAGAAGCGCGAGGGAAGGATATCAATTATTGCTGAGTATGGCCGCACGACTGCCTGAAAGTGAGAACACCTATACACTGATGCATAAAATCATCGTCTCTGCAGGAATGAATAGATTGATTTCCTTTCCCCCTGCCATCCAACCCCCCTCCACTCCCTTCCCCACATCCAACCATGTCTTTACTCTCTGTTTCTCTGTTTCTGTCTCTGTCACACACAGACACATAGACAGACAGACAGACACATTAACACACACACACACACAAACACACAAAGACACACACAAAGACACACACACACACACACCAAAACACACACACACACACACACACACACACACACACACACACACACACACACACACACACACACACACACACACACACACACACACACACACACACACACACACACACTCGTTATCTTTCTTAGGGTGGGAGGGTATGTTAATACTTATCTGTAGCCCTCAGCAATACAGATAATTATCATTATCATTATCACCGACGTCGTCGTCATCATCATCATCATCATCATCATCATCATCATCATCATCATCATCATCATCATCATTGTCTGTCTGTCTGTCAGTGTGTGTGTCTCTCTCTGTCTCTATCTCTATCTGTCTCTGTCTCTTTCTCCCTGTCTCTTTGTCTCTGTCTGTCTGTCTGTCTCCCCCCCCCCCTCTTTCTCTGAGAGTGTGTTTTCCTACGCCTCTCGTCTCTCCCCCTCCTCCCTCCTCTCCCTTCCTTTCCTCACTGCTAATCTCTTGCATAATGTCCTCTTTGATACCCTACTCCATAATCATGATCTCTTCCCCTCTCTTTCAGGCTGCTGCCCTTCTGATAATATCTACATACAGTTCTCAGCTTTCCTCTTATCTCTCCAGTACTCTCTCTCTCTGTCTCTCAGTCTCTCTTTGTCTTTGTCTGTCTCTGTCTCTGTCTGTCTGTCTCTATCTGAGACACAATTTACAAAATAGCATACACACGGAGACTAGATGTAAAAAAATAAGAAGAAGCAGACGTGTGCTTATTCCAGTATCATCAATATAGAAGAATAAATAAATGAATAAAGAAAGAAAGAAAGAAAGAAAGAAAGAAAGAAAGAAAGAAAGAAAGAAAGAAAGACTCTCTCTCTCTCTCTCTCTCTCTCTGAGAGAGAGAGAGACAGAGAGACAGAGAGACAGAGAGAAACAGACAGACAGACACACAGACAGACACACAGACAGACAGACACTGATGGAGAGACACAGACAGAGAGACACATAGAGAGAGATTCAGGTCTTGCTTTTCATTCCTGGTATTCCCCTCTCTAACCCATATCAGCTATGATTGTATCATTGTAGTATTCTGTATCTGTTTTCTGGGATGAGCTTTGAGATTTAATTAATTATTTTCTTTATATGTAGATCTAGTAGGTTTGATGCTGGAGTCTTATGTAAAAGAACTCTATGAAATACATACATATACTTTCATCTACTTACCCACCTATCATTTCATCCACCCAACTGTTTAGGAAATAGGTTGGGTGTGCCATAAACTATGCGGTCGTAGAGGAGCGAGGCATCAGACCTCAGCTTCTCTAGGGGCCAGCATATTGAGGGCGGCGCCCATCTCCTCTCCCTCGCTGCTTTACCTTCCCTGTCCCTAAAGAGGGCAGGTACCCTTTTACAGCTGGATGAACTGGGGGGGGGGGGGGGGGGGGGGGGGGTGGAGGTGAGAGGGGTACGGTCGACTATCCACTGGTAACCAGCGCGATCGTCACTAACCCTTAGCTTGTTGGGGAAAGCGAGTGCTCTGACTACTGAGCTATCCTGTCCCCTCTTACAGAGTAGTGAATTCTTAAAAATAATAGACGAACAGAGAAAACTATCAGCCGAAGGTATATATTTAATAATATATATAATAATATGTATATATATATACATATCACTTCATAACTAATTAGATAAATACACGAACAAATAAACACACGCATTCATTTATGTTTTTGTATATATCACTGACCACACACGTCCGATATAAATGACATGAAATAAATCAAGTATGCACAAATAAAGTAAACAAACAAACTGATGAGTAATTAAACAAAAGGATATATATCCCCGAAGTTGGAATAGAACTACCTAAATGTTGGAACAAAAAACGTGAACCTTGGAGCTTTAGCCGAGGAAGGAAAAAACAAAACAATACAAAACAAAAAACAACAACAATCAAACTAAAGACAATAGCAATCTCACACATGTGACCCCTCCTCCCCCCCAAAAAAATAAAAGTCCCACTGTCCCCTTCCCAAACACACACACACACACACACACACACACACACACACACACACACACACACACACACACACACACACACACACACACACACACACACACACACACACACACACACACACACCACCACCACCACCACCACCACCAACCCCCCCGCCACCACCACCACCAACAACAACAAGGGAAAAACACAAAACAAGCAAACTTCTAGCAAGATAATAAAATCATCAATCAATCCTCTTCCTAAAGCAAAAAAAGAGATAAATAAAGAAGTACATAAAACAAAAAACAAAGAAAACAAAATTGAATAAAACAACGCACTTTTTGAAAAAAGAAAAAAAATCCTTAAAAAACGAAAGCAGAAAATATCCACATTTTCATAAAAGCCAACAGAGAAAAAGGCCTTTAGAAAGTACCGTAAACAGCTGTCCCCCTGCCGCCTTATTAAACAAGGAAAAAAAGCAGTCATTGAGGCAGAACAGCGGACACAGAGACCACAAAGACTGTGTTTAGAATGTTGGCAAAGAATGCCAGATACCTGGCTGCAGTGAAAGCCTATCTCTATTCTTCTCAGCCTCTGCTTGCAGATCAAAGACTAAATCAACCGTGAGGAAGAACAAAGCGCCACTGTCCGTCATGGGAGAAAACGATTGAATTTTCATGATAATTACTCAAAGAATCTTTAGCGCAGAATATTAAGCCTACTTACTTTCCAAAGTATCGATTTTTTGTTGATGATAGGAGCGTTGTTTCAAATTATGGTGGAGTAGAAGTTAAAGCCAATGCCAGCTTTAAAATCTGAAAGGTGTGATTTTTGTCTGGGTAACGGAATTATTTTTATCCCCATTTCAATAGGTATTCCTGGCTTTTTATCTTAGCTTAGGGTGCAATAGAATAGGTGTATTAGAGTGGTGGTCTTGGTGCTAGTTTTACAAGTATTATGGTCTAAAGGTAACGCGCCTGCCTAGAAAGCGAAAAATTCAGGTCGGAAGTGTGCGGTGGTTCAATCTCCGTTTGGCCCAAAACTTTCCCCCCATCCATTCGATCATGAGTTGTGGTCTGGGTGCTAGTCTTCCGGATGAGACAATAAGCCGAGGTCCCATGTGCTACAATTTTTTTTAGCGCACGTAAAAGAACCCACGGCAACAAGAGAATTGTCCCTGGCAAAATTATATAGTAGAAAGCCACTATGATAGGGAAACAAAATACAGATACAGACAGGAAAAGAAGTGGCGCTGCTTTTGTGGCGACATGCTCTCCTCAGGGAGAGCAGCCCGAATTTCACGAAGACAAAATCTGCCGTGACTTAAAGGGGTACAAAATACAAAAAAAATACAATGGAACAGATTATGGTCCCTTGAGTTAGAATTTGGGTGCATCTAATCAAGAGCTGTCCTTGGCAATACGCTATTGTGTAAAAACCACTCTTGTGAGCCAGCGAAAGCGCATTAAGAAAGAAATCAGGGAATATGGGTGGCGCTGCTTTGTGGCGGAAAGGACAACAGCCTTGTGAAGGAAAGGCCAGAATTTTTAATAGGGAGTATCTGTAATATCACAGATAGCCTAGTGGTCAGAACATTGCGCTGGCAATTTGAGCCCATCTTCTCTCCCTCGCTGCTTTACCTTACCTGACCCTAAAGAGGGCAGGTACCCATTTACAGCTCAATTCTATAAAGCAATTTTATCTCCGAAGTGCAGTCGGGAATGCAGCTTCCTTAATGGTGTGTAAAAATGCTTGCATGTGCAAAGATTTTACCATTGGTGAGCCTTGAAGCTGAAGCTAGATGAATTAAAAAAAAAAAAAAAAGGAGCAAACATTCATAACAAAGGAAACTTCAATTTTAAAAGAAAAGCAAGCAAGAACACAGGGGAAAAACAACCAAAGCAAGACAAATAGGGATATAAATATATATAGGTAAAGGTAAAGGTGTCCCATAACTTATGTGGTCGTTGGGGAGCGAGGCATCAGAGACCTCAGCTTCTCCAGTGGCCAGCATATTGAGGGCAGCGCCCATCTCCTCTCCCTCGCTGCTTTACCTTCCCTGACTCTAAAGAGGGACGGTATCCATTTGCAGCCGGGTGAACTGGGGGACTGTATTGAAACCAAGGCACGCGAACGGTCACCCATTTACTTAGTAACCACGCTCGATGCTGCTTAACCTTAGCTTGGGAAAAGCCAGTGCTCTGACCACTGAGCTATCCCATCATCCCCAACATTGTACTATGCTTTTGTGATATTGCATTGCATTATTCTATTGAGTTATCTTGTGTTGCGTTTGACATTATCTGTTTTAGTCCACAAAGATGGACTCAATATTCGCCATTGATCATTTTTGAAGCTGTAGCAAGACATAAATCCATGAGTATTTGGGGGAAAAAGGACGAAAGCGAAATATCGACATTATTACATATCTCACCAACCTTTCCACCGCCTTCATTTTGATGTTCATCAAAATTCCATAACCTCCCCCCCTCCTCTTCTCCTAATCGTCCACACACACACACACACACACACACACACACACACACACACACACCACACACACACACACACAACACACACACCACACACACCACACACACACACACACACCACACACACCACACACACACACACACACACACACACACACACACACACACACACACACACACGCACACACACACACACCACACACACACACACACACACACACACACACACACACACACACACACACACACACACCACACACACACACACACACACACACACACACACACACCACAACCACCACACACACACCAACCACAACACACACCACCAGCCCTTCTTCCATTCCATTTTCCATATAACTTCTTTGTCTTTTCCATACTCATTAACCCCCCCCCCCCCCCTCCCCTCCTCCTCTTCCATATACTCTCTCTCTCCATACTCTCTCCCCCCTCCCTCTCCTCTTCTCCTCTCTCTCTCTCTCTCTCCTCTCTCTCTCTCTCTCTCTCCTCTCTCTCTCTCTCCTCTCTCTCTCTCTCTCTCTCTCTCTCTCTCTCTCTCTCTCCATCCAATATTCCACCCCAACCCCTCTTCGCCCCTCAAATACCAGCATGACATATGCGAATTAACCGATTTGGGGGAAGCGGAGAAAGGTCACTGCCTCTAAAACGCCTTGCCCAGGGGACTGCACTGTTACACAGTCGTGGGAGTTGTACCCCCTGCGTAAATCATCCTGTTGTGTTAATCATTATGGGAAGTAACTTCATGATCAGGAATCGTTCAGATTTCCTGTTGGATATCCATGGGACACAAGGAATAAATAACACTTCGTGCTGGATATTTTTTTATATTATAGCTATGATGAATTGTATCTATAACGATACTGTAGTTTATTTGTGGATACACTAGAAATGATTAACATTTACTAGTGGGTTTTCCGTGTTGTAGAGTGTCTATGATTCACGATGTGTTTTTTCCCTGTCTTGTACAAAATTCTGCTTTGTGATCACAATGATAATTGTTTGTTTGTTTGTTTAGCTTTGTTTTGTTATCCTCTCTTGAATATGAAGGAGCTTCTAAAAACGGATAGGAAAGAGAGAATGAATAAATGGATGAGTAAAACTACTTTTCACTGCAAGGATGGAGATTTTGGGCCAAGCATTGTCTTACAATCTAAATTGTAAACATGCATGCATCAAAAACAAGCAATCCAGAGAGAGAGAGAGAGAGAGAGAGAGAGAGAGAGAGAGAGAGAGAGAGAGAGAGAGAGAGAGAGAGAGAGAGAGAGAGAGAGAGAGAGAGACAGAGACAGAGAGAGACAGAGACACAGAGAGAGAGAGAGAGAGAGAGAGAGAGAGAGAGAGAGAGAGAGAGAGAGAGAGAGAGAGAGAGAGAGAGAGAGAGAGAGAGAGAGAGAGCACTGTCTCATGTCACACCATTCTACACTTTTAATCTTAGGCATAGACAACACAGCTAAATCCTGACTTTCTGTTATTTGGGGATTTTTGTTTATTTGTTTATTTAGTGTGGGTTTTACTCTTCTTACACTTAAATGTCTGTTTTACTAGCTCAATATTTTTTCTTTACAACTTTGTTTTTATGCGTAACTGATTATTTAAAATTGCATATTTATAAACAAAAAGTATTATTTTCTATGTATTTTTATGCAGTAAAGGAATCATATTCAAATCAAAAATACTTTCGAATGAGCTTATACACAAGCTAGAAACTTTCTAAGTTCATTTTATACAGACATCATCTAATGTATACGTTTAGACAACTTTGTGAAAGTAAGACTTTAAGTTTTAGGCTTATAAATTCTTTAAAAAAAAATGAATATCAAAGAGAGAAAACTTGTCAATGTGTAAAAAATCAGTTTGTTATATAGACCTAATAAGTTAAATGCAGAATAAGAAAAAAAAAAACCATGGTAACTATAACAGTTTTGAAGTTTGAAGAATTTCAATTCTTATCTTTGTCAGCCAAACTCGAATTGTTTTGGCAGCAACTGATGGGTTAAAATGAAAACAGTTCCACAAACTATTTGTTAAGTACTGGATAATGCCTTACAATGAAGCTCACCTATCTATATATATATATTATTGTAATCACACTCCAGTATGGGCCTGGTGGTTCAGAAATAGCCACCATATGCTAAAGGAGTATGATAACAATATCGCTAATGTGGGTGCCGAAAGCATGGGGGGTAGGGGTGGAGGGGGTGGGGGGTGGAGGGGGGGGGGGGGCTCCACGTGTGAGAGGGAGGCTGAAGGGCATTCATCAAATTAATCACCAACAACTTAACCTTTTCTGAACGGCCCACAGTCAGAACAGGGCTGTGTGCTCTCTCTCTGTGTGTTGTCCTATCCTAACACCTCTCCGCTTCTCTCCTCCCTTCTCCTCTCCTCTCTCCTCTCCTCTCCTCTCTCCTCTCGTCTCCTCTCTCCTCTCCTCTCCTCTCTCCTCTCGTCTCCTCTCATCGTCCCTCATGGCTTTCATTAGGATTCATGACTGTGCAATGAATTGCTTCCTTGTTTGTGTGCTTGTTCCTCTCTCTCTCTCTCTCCTCTCCTCTCTCTCTCTCTCTCTCTCTCCTCTCTCTCTCTCTCTCTCTCCCTCTCTCTCTCTCTCTCTTCTCTCCTCTCTCCCTCTCTCTCTTCTCTCTCTCTCTCTCTCTCTCTCTCTCTCTGTTTTCTGTTTTCTTTTAACCCAACAGTTGCTGCCAAAACAATTCAAGTTGGCTGACAAAGATAAGAATTTACATTCTTGAAACTTCAAAACTGTTATAGTTACCATGTGTGTGGGTTTTTTTTTTTTATCCTTCTGCATTTGACTTTTTACATACCAAACTTGGCGTTGTCCCTGGCAAAATTTTATAGAGAAAAGCCTAAGACTATGTATGACTAATTTTGTTGACAGATGATGGTTGGATACTGTACCCAGTAGCTAACTTGTTATGATTTATTTAATACTTTTGTTTGTTTCTTTTTGTTTTAATTACTACTTATTATCGATTTTCTGCTTCCACTTTCTTTTTGTTTTCTGTTATAATGATCATTTGATTGTTCATTATTAATTTTAGTTCACTGTATTGCGCCTTTGTTATTCTATCATATCTTCTGTCCTTACATCTTGTCTTCTGTTTAGTACTGTCTCATTGTTTTGGCCTTGTTGTTTTGGTTTCTTATTGTTATTAGTTGGAGGTGTTTCTTAAATTAATGTAATCCCAGATTAGGGCGGGTACTGGATGTAAAAAGAAAAGCACATGAGTGCTTATTCATTATCCTCGAAATAAAATTTTTTGATATGCTTTGCTTTGCTTTGCTTTGCTTTGATCTTGTGTGTGTGTGTGTGTGTGTGTGTGTGGTGTGTGTGTGTGTGTGTGTGTGTGTGTGTGTGTGTGTGTGTGTGTGTGTGTGTGTGTGTGTGTGTGTGTGTGTAACCTACGTGTAGGAGTGAGTTTTATGTGTATTATTATCATACTATTATTACTATTGTTGATATTATTCTTATTGTTATCATTATAATCATTGTATTATCTTTAGTTCCTTTTGAGTTCATTTTGTTGTTATGAGTTGTAACAATGTTGTAGCTAAATATTTTTGGGTGGACTTTTCTTGGTTGTTAAGCTGTTTATTTCATTATGTTCCTTTGTTTGCTCTTTATCTATTAACGCTTCTCTTTTCTTCTATAATCAAAATCATTTTATCGTGACTTCTGATTTTCGTCTTCTGAATGAGTGCATTTTTATTACCTTATTATATATAATGTTCCTATTCCTTTATGTTGTTTGGTACTGCATATAGTTTTACTGTTTAGTATCTTTTTATCTTGATGTTATCCCTGAAAAGGGCGGGGACTGGATGTAAAAAAGCACATGAGTGCTTATCTATTATCCTCGAATAAAAGAATTGCTTGTCCTTGTCTTGT
>CM060328.1:4318146-4328146 GCA_030674155.1 Stramonita haemastoma | reverse complement strand
GATTTTGTGTTTGCGACTTTTTTGGCCCCATGAAGGTAACTACATTCCGACTTCGGGGATGTATGCTGGGTATGTTTCGTGTTTCGTAACCCATTCGAACACTGACATAAATTACGGGATCTTTATCGTGCATATTTGAATCTTCTGGTGTGTATATATACACACAAGGAATGAAGGTCACTGGCAGGTTTGCACTTGAAGTTGACCTAAGCGATCGTATTAAAAAAAAATCCCCCCATTAATTCACATGACGCCGCCGAGATTCGAGCCCACGACATGATGGATCCATGGAATTGAAGTCGAACAGTCTTAACCATTTGGCTTTGAACGTCTGTCTTCCCTCATTCAAAACAAATACGGTCCTTGTCTTTGAAAAGGAGAAGCAATCAATAAAGAATGCACAGAATCCTTTATAGAGGCATAACTGAATATTTCCCTAAAACGACCGTGGATATTCCCTCTCATTTAGTGTTACTTGAGGGTCTATTACGCATAAATGAATTTCAGCGATGTTTCAGAGGTCCTTTGTCTTCCTTCTAAAAAAAACAAGAAAGTCCCTGTCTTTGAAAATGCACTTGATCAAAGAGGAGAAATTTAACCCTCTTGGTTGGCGAGAAAAGAGTGCAATGAATTCTAATGTCAGTTTAGAAACGAAACAGAATCATCAAAGAGACCAACCATTGTCCTGTGCTGTACTTTTGAAACCAGTTAGCTTAACATCTCGACTCTAATACTGAAGTGATATGACCAGGTATATATAAAGCCATAAAGCTGGACTGTCTATCTGTCTATTGTCTGTCTGTCTGTTGTCTGTCTGTCTGTCTGTTGTCTGTCTGTCTGTCTGTCGTTGTCTGTCTGTCTGTTGTCTGTTGTCTTCTATCTATCTATCTATCTATCTATCTATCTATCTATCTATCTATCTATCTATCTATCTATCTATCTATCTGTCTGTCTGTTGTCTTATATCTATCTATCTATCTATCTATCTATCTTTATCTATCTATCTATCTATCTATCTATCTATCTATCTATCTATCTTCTATGTCTGTCTGTCTGTCTGTCTGTCTATCTATCTATCTATCTATCTTCTATCTTCTTCTATCTATGGCTGGCTGGTGCTGGCTGGCTGTGGCGTGTATCTATCTATCTATCTCTATCTATCTATCTATCTATCTATCTATCTATCTATCTATCTATCTATCTTCTTTTCTTCTTCTTTCTCTCTATCTATCTTATCTGAGACTGGGGCACTGAAGATGAACAGTTCTCATTTATTCTCTTTCTGCCTTTCTCAGTTTTGTGAGTTTTGGCCTGTCATTCATTGTTGCCTCCATCTCTTTGGTTGCTCTTTCTTCTCCTTGGACGTGACTTGTAGTATTGTTTTTGCAGTCCTGTGCTTATGACATGCCCGTACCATTACGTCAGCTTCTTTTACGATTGATAGGGTTTCATAGGACAATGTTTGCTGGATTGTACAGAAGAGATTTATCTCTAAAACATTATGATAAATTTCAGGTTTTCTCTAACATCATTGAACAGGGAAAGGATTAGTCATTAAATCCTGTTCAATTGGGCTAGTTCTATCCATGCCACTCTGTTTATGTTTATTGAAACAGTCAGGTGTCAGGACGGTTAAGACGTTCCCTACCAAACAAGTAAACTGGAAGTTCTGGGTTCGATTCCCAGCCTTGTCCTTTCTTCCCAGTTTGACGGGAAAAATCAAAACTGCATGTAAGTCTTTCAGAGAGACTCTAAACCAGTCGGGTTTGTGTGCTACAAACATTGTGCTCCTCAAAAGAACCCACGACAGTTTAAAATCGAAAAAAGATAGGGGATACCTCTGACTGTCCCTGGCAAAATTAGTAGGTTCAATTTAAATTGTATCCCCCAAGTAAAAATGCGGCTACCTTAATGGCGGAAGGAAAAAATCTGGTAATCGGTAATCGGCAAAATTTCACTATTGCGAACCTTGGAACTCTATCAAGGATCGAAAATAAGAAGACCCTTCCCCCCCCCCCCAGTCGTTCTGTACTTCAAACTTGTCCATATGTTTCTGTGCATTATTCTCACCACAAAATATACTCGGTAGATTAAGAACAGAGCAACACCAATTGTACATGATTAAGACCCCACAAGCACTGTGAGTCCATGACAAAGCTAAAAACAGCTTTCACACTGACAAAACTACCGCTTTGCATCTACATAGTCTCAGTTTCCCTAGTGTTGTACTCACGATATAAGCACTGTCAACAAAACTTTCACAAACTAAGGGTCCCCCTCCCCGTGGGCATGCTCGAGGCCTGTCAGTATAAACAGCATCCCCATTGAATGAGTCGGCACACCAGACACTAGAGCAACCACACACATGACAAACGCATCAATCAATGAATATCAAAGAATGTATTTAGTGACCTTACCTGGGGACAGGATCTATAGCTCAGTGTCAGAGCACTCGCTTTCCCCAAGCTAAGGTTAAGCAGCATCGAGCGTGGTTACCAAGCGGATGGGTGACCGTTTGCACGCCTTGGTTTCAGTACAGTCCCCCAGTTCACTCAGCTGTCAATGGGTACCTGCCCTCTTTAGGATCAGGGAGGGTAAATCAGCGAGGGAGATGAGATGGGCGCCGCCCTCACTATGCTGGCCCCTAGAGAAGCTGAGGTCTCTGATGCCTCGCTCCCCTACGACCACACAGGTTATGGAATACATTTACCTTTCTTTGTTTTACCTAGATAATACAACGACATATACAATCTGGATGGATAACTGGAAGGACTGGAAGAAAAACACAAACATAGCTGGGGAAAAAAATAGTAGTATTAAATAGATAGCATTCCCAACTTCGTGAAATTCTGTCCTAGAAAGTTCCCTCTTTTCTATCTTTCTATTTGTTTCAGCCTTGTTGCTTTTCTTTCAGTCATCTCATCCTTGTCTATTTTCTGTCTTCTTGGTCCATTCTCCTGCCCCTTTTTTCTCCAGAAAGACTTAAAATTTAACGATTCTCTCCCCATGCCTAACTCGGATACACTGGGCCTGATTTGCCAGGCATTTAAACGCAGTAAAACAGTATGTCAATTTGTGACGTAGTGCGGGGGGGGGGGGGGGGGGACGCACTTTGTCTCAATTTGTGACTTAGTGCGTTGACACCCCCCCCCCTCCCATAATGTCACAATTGTGAGGGGGGGGGGAGGGTTGACATATGCATACTATGACACAAATTGAGACATTGTGCGTTGTTGAGACATAGCATGGCAGAACAAAAGCATACAAAGTTCTTTCTTTTTTTTTCTTCTGGTTTTAATAAAGTAATTGACCTGCTGCTTTCACAATCAGCATTTCTTTTCATTTTAAGTAGCTTTTTTTTCATTGCGAGATGTAAGACACTGAAAATGTAAAGAAATGCTGATTATGAAAGGCAGCAACATGGCCTACTTTTTCAAAAAGCGGAACAGGTTTTAACGTGTGCGCAAGATGTTCGTCTCAGCCATTATGCCCATCAGCACACACTATGCACCATAACTACAGTGTTTACATATTGTGAGGAATAAATAAAAACTGATTTTTTTCCCTAAGTGAAAGACTGCGTATATGATGTCAATGATTAATCCATTGTCACAATCTCTGAAACAGATAGCAGTGGAAATGGGGCCAGACAAGGGAGGTGGAAAGAGAAGACGATAATACCCGAAAACACTGAACATGTCCACACACGTTTAATCTGATACCTAATCTCGGTCCACTGCAAACACAGTATTGTTGAAGTCTGGACACCAGATAGCATGAACTAAGACGGAGAGAGAGTGTGTGTACTCATTATTTAGCGCGCGTAAAACAACCCACGGCAACGAGAGGGTTGTTCCTGGAAAAAATTCTGTAGAAAAAAGTCACTCTGATAAGGAAACGAATACAGTTGCAGGCAGGAAAAACAAAACAAAAAAAATGAGTAGGCGCTGCACTTGCGGTGACGCGCTCTCCCGGGGAGGGCAGCCCGAATTTCACGCAGAGAAATCTGCTGTGACATAAAGTTGTAAATAAATAAATACTCCAGAGAGAATATATCATTCTTAAAGAATGTGACTATTGCCATGATCATTATCATCGCACCACTGAGTCCATGATGATGTGAAACCAATCTCCTCAGCCATTGTTCCCTCAGCATACACTCTGATAGGGAAACAAATACAGTTGCACACAGGAAAAAGACAGAAAAATAATCGGTGGCGCTGCATTTGTAGCGACGCGCTCTTCGCGGGGAAAGCAGCCCGAATTTGATGCAGTAGTAATTTGCTGTGACAAAAAGTGGTATAAAATGAAACAAAATAAAATAAAATAAAGCATACACTCTGCACATTAGCTACACTGTGACACTGCAGTTCTGTGCAATGTTGTGGGACACAGGGGGACAGGATAGCCTTGTGGTCAGAACATCGCGCTCGCAATCTGACGACCCAGGTTCGATTCCCGTTCTAGGGGATTTTTCCACTCTCCCCAAAAGTCCTTCGGATGAAACTTTAAACCGAGGCCCCTTGTGCGAACGCACGCAGAACATCTTGCGCACACGTTAAATCCTGTTCCGCTTTTCGTAAGAGTAGGCCATCGTGTGCCTGTGGGAACAGATGACATTTACAAAAACTGCATACTCACGGGGACTGGATGTAAAAAAGCACAAGATTGCTTATTCCATTATCCTCGATATAAAAGAATAAATCAAGCAGTCTCTCTCTGTGCTTTCTGCTGACGTCATCACCATTACACGTCACTCCCTCATCCCCAGAAATGGTTCACACTTCTCGGCAGATAACAGCGGCATGTGAGGAATAAATAACAACTAATCTCCCGTGGTTTTTACCACATGATAGATTGCCTTTATGATGACAAAAAAGGAATAAATAACAATTACCCACTGGTTTTTCCACATGATGGATTGCGTTTATGATGGCAATGATAGTTTCTGTTCACACTCTCTCTGAAATAGAAAACAGTGTGATTGAGAGAATACAGTGGAGAGAGAGAGAGAGAGAGAGAGAGAGAGAGAGAGAGAGAGAGAGAGAGAGAGAGAGAGAGAGAGAGAGAGAGAGAGAGAGAGAGAGAGAGAGAGAGAACAGAAGGAGGTGCAGTGTGAAAGCACTTAGTATCCCCACATTGTTTTCATCTCAAGCTGACCCCGGGAAAAAGGGAATAAGAATTGCCTATAACGGAAGCGTGGATAAAAAAGGTAAAGGTGTCCCATAACCTATGTGGTCGTAGGGGAGCATGGCATCAGAGATCTCAGCTTCTATAGGGGCCAGCATATTGAGGGCGGCGCCCATCTCCTCTCCCTCGCTGCTTTACCTTCCCTGTGTCTAAAGAAGGCAGGTACCCATTAAAAGCTGGGTGAATGGGGGGACTGTACTGAAGCCAAGGCCTGCAAATGGTCACCCATGCAATTGGTAACCACGCTGGATGCTGCTTAACGTTAGCTGGGGGGAAAGCGAGTGCTCTGACCACTGAGCTATCCCGTCCCCTGCTGTCAGTGATATTGATGGCAAAATTGTTTTCTTTTCATCTAGCTCCTGCCCTCCCTGCGTAATCCACCTCGAGCCCTCTGGCTGTCTCTGTGTGTCTGCCTGTCTGTCGTCTGTTTGTCTGTCTGCTTGCCTGCCTGTCTGTATATTTCTGTCTGTCTCCCTGTCGCTCTCTGCCTCGTGCCACGGTAGTAGTTTTCTTCCTTTAAGATTTGGTTCTTAAACTTTGAGCACTGGCTTTCTTTAAGCTGAGGTTAAACAACATCGAGCTTGGTTATGGGTGACCGTTTGCACGCCTTGGCTTCAGTACAGTTCCCCAGTCCACCCAACTGTAAATGGGTACCTGCCATCTAGGGTCAGGGAAGGCAAAGCAGCAAGGGAGAGGAGATGGGCGCCGCCCTCAATGTGCTGGCCCCTAGAGAAGCTGAGGTCTCTGATGCCTTGCTCCACTACGACCACATAGGTTAAGGGACACCTTTACCATTACTATCTTAACTTTAAAAGTTTTATATTACTAAATCATTCCGTGAAGATTTTGTGTTCGATCTCTGCTGGGGGAAAATTGTACGGTCCTATAAAAAAAAAAAGCGTGCATTTCTCACAAATGTCAACAAAGTTGGTTATAAATCAATTAATAATATTGAAAGAATACTAGAAAAAAAACAACAACAGATG
This sequence comes from Stramonita haemastoma, assembly GCA_030674155.1. Lineage (NCBI taxonomy): Eukaryota > Metazoa > Mollusca > Gastropoda > Neogastropoda > Muricidae > Stramonita > Stramonita haemastoma. The sequence goes on along the minus strand of CM060328.1, from coordinate 4,321,970 downwards.
GGGCAAGACAGGAAGAAATAAGGAATTAAAAACAAATGAATGGACGGAGGGGAAGAACCAAAGAGAACAGAAAAGAAAGAAATTAACAAAGAGAAAGAAAGACAAACAGAAAACAAAACAAACAAAAAACAGAATTTGAATCTGTGATTCATCATTTTCACTATGATGGAGAAGTTGTAAGTGGTTACCTGCACTTGTGTTTCCTCCACTACTTTTTTCCTCAGAAAAAAAACAGAAAGAAAGATAAACAGACAGACAGACAGACAGACAGAAAGAAAGAAAGAAAGAAAGAAAGAAGAAAGGAAGAAAAAAGAAAGAACGGAGGAAAGAAGGAAAGAAAAAAAAAAAAAAGAAAAGAAAAGAAAAAAAGAAAGACAGAAAGAAAGAAACTAAGAAAGAAAGGTAGATAGATAGATAGACAGATAGATAGATAGATAGATAGATAGATAGATAGATAGATAGATAGATAGATAGATAGATAGATAGATAGATAGAAAGAAGCAGTCGAAGCAAAAAAAGACCAAAAAATAGACCAGAATATTAACTGACCAAACATCCGGACAGAAACAGCAGGGATAGACAGATAGCCTACAGCTAATTGCCCAATGGTGTACAACACTACCATCACCACCACCACACCACTCGCTTCCTCCCAGTCCAAGGATTCCCCAGGGAAAGAGGCGAGTTACATACCCAGAGACTGTCCCTGTTATGTGTCCTGTCCTGTCTCCATTAGTTAATGCTGGAGCCAGGAAACTAGATCTGCTCACCACCCATTTGGGGGAGAGGGAGAGGGAGGGGAGGAAGAAGGGGGAGTGAGACTTGGGGGGTGGGGGATGGGGTGGGAAGGAGGTGTGTATTTGTCATGCGGTATAGTGCCATATTGGTCCATGGTTTTCATAATTTTTGAAACTATCAGTGATATCGGCACTCTTCTCAGTTTGTAGTAGTAGTTGTTGGGTGGTGTTGAGTGTTCCCCAGCTTAACACCCTGGGGCGTTGGGGCGGGGGGGGGGGGGGGGGGGGGGGGGGGGGAGGGGGGCAGAGGGGCAGGGGGGAGGGAGGAGGTTTCATCCAGAATATGCATTCTGACTCACTCACCCCATTGTACATGTTGGATGAATATTTTGTGTGTAAAACACTTTTCTAGAACCTCGCCACATAGGGCAGCCATACTTCGACTTTGCAAGATTTTAAAAAAAAGTTCTTTAATGTACACTTTTTGTCGCATTTACAAGAACAAATTGGTTTTGATTTTTGTGTGTGGCCTAACAAACCTACCAAAATGATGAAAGAAAGAGGACGAAAAGATGCTTGCTTAAAAAAAAAGATATGAAAATAAAGAAGCTAGGCAACTAGTGAAACGTTGTGCCTCATGTTTGGCGATCCTTTAAAAGGATGCAAGGAAGATCCTAAGAATGTGTACCAGCCAAGTGATCACTCATAGATGGATAAAAAGTTAGACATTGCTGTTAGATACATGGGGACGTGGTAGCTCAGTGGTCAGAGCACTGGCTTTCCCCAAAGCTAAGGTCAAGCAGCATGGAGCGTGGTTACCAAGTGGATGAGTGACCATTTGCGCGCTTTGGATTCAGTACAGTCCCCAGATCACCCAGTTGTCAATGGGTACCTGCTCTCTTTAGGGTCAGGGAAGGTAAAGCAGCGAGGGAGAGGAGATGGGCGCTGCCCTCAATATGCTGGCCCCTGGAGAAGCTGAGGTCTCTGACGCCTCGCTCTCCTACGACCACATAAGTTATGGAACACATTTACCTTTATATAAGATACCCAGAGTGCTAATACGGGTAAGAGAAGCAGAAAAAGGGGGACTTTGTAGACAGATATAGAGACAGACAGGCAGATAGACAGACAGGCTGACAGACTGATAGATAAATAGACAGACAGACAGACAGACAGACAGACAGACAGACAGATAGATAGATAGATAGATAGATAGATAGATAGATAGATAGATAGATAGATAGATAGATAGATAGATAGATAGATGGGTGGACGGACGGACGGACGGACGGACGGATAGATAGATAGATAGATAGATAGATAGATAGATAGATAGATAGATAGATAGATAGATAGATAGATAGATAGATAGATAGATAGATAGTGCTTATCCTTTCGCCGTAAATAATTCTCTTGCAGATGTAGCCTTTGAGTGGCAAAACCCAGATTGAACAAAACTTTAGTATAACATATCCAATTGCAGTGCATAACTTTTTTTTTTTAAGAATTGAAAACAAAAGGAAAAAAGCCTTGAATGCTATACTAGGAACTATTGTCATTGCATGGTTTTTGGTGCTGAAAAGTTGTGACAACGTGCGTCAACGCACCTTCTTCATCTTTGAGGAAAAAGTAGTGGATGAAAAACAAGTGCAGGTACCAACTTCTCAATCATTTTGGAAATGACTTATCAAAGATTCAATATGAAAAAAAATGAAATGAAAATAAATTGTAGGGAATAATGTCTCTGTGGCAGCATTGTAGGCATTTTTTGAGTAAGAACCATGCCTTCTTCATCTTTGGATATTTCCCTTTCTTAGTGGCTGTCACAGAGCTAACGACTGTTGTCCTTTTCTTATTTCAAGAGTTGCATTAATTTATCCCAGAACTACACTTCCATAGACTGTCAACTTTTAAGGTGTAATAAACATGCACAGGGTCTTTAATCTTGATCTGCGATGCTAAATGTTTTTACCTCGGCGTTCCAGTACTTCACTCGCTTTCCCCAGTCAAGCAGCTCGAGCGTAGTTACCAGTTGGCTGGGTGACCGTTTTCGCGCCTTGGCTTCAATACGGTCCCTCCCAGTTCACCCAGCTGTCAATGGGTACCTGCCCTCTTTAAGGTGAGGGAAGGTAAAGCAGCGAGGGAGAGGAGATGGGCGCCGCCCTCAATATGCTGGCCTCTAGAGAAGCTGAGGTCTCTGATGCCTCGCTTCCCTAGGACCGCCTAGGTTATGGGACACCTTTACCTTTTTTTAAGTACTTAACGATATTCAGAGGTTATATATTTTTCTCTTTAACAAAGGAAACAACCCTTACTGACGAACATATGAACGGAGGGAAGACGACAAAAACTCTGCTAAGCCCTAGGGCAAAAGAAAAGTGCAGGACATACAGACATCAGCCCACAATAGGAAGCATTGACGCTCAAGTCTTCAGCTGAGCGCCCCAAGGGAAGAAAGAGGCTTTTGTTCCATGCTGCTGTTTGAAGTCAGCCAGTGCAGTCACGGCGCCATTTAACGGTGAACCACTGTGACAGGGTTCTGTGCTTGCTGCATACTTCATGACCCGGGCTGTGGGGCACAGGCCCCTTCCCCTTAATGTGCCATCAAACCCACGTTCTCCTAACGGCCCACCTCCACCAGGAATGAATTATTCTTCCCGCGCGCGTTCCACTGCACTCGTTTTGTGTGATTATAGCTGCGTGCCAGTTATTAGGCGAGCAGATCCTCCGTGCTTCGGTTAGAGTGGGGGGGTGCTGTCTTTGGGCAGTCACCGTAAAAAATGGGCATAGCCTTGCTTGTATGCCTATAGTGGGTGGGGAAAGGTTCCAGTTCATTTTCAGTTTTCAGATTGTTCCAAGGTGTTGCAACATGTCCTACAGGGAACAGTACGAGGAAGGGAGACGAAGAGGTAGACAGGGAAAACGATGGAAGACAACATCAGAGAGTGGACAGGCCTTGAGCAGAATGACTTGCCACATAATGCTGAAAACCGCGAAGAGTGGAGGAAGCTGGTTGCAACATCTTCGGTTGTGCCCCACCTGTCTACAGGACTATAAGATGGGTGAAGGTGAAGGCGAAGAAAGGTG
>CM060328.1:4215646-4313146 GCA_030674155.1 Stramonita haemastoma | reverse complement strand
GCTCCCTCTGGGGCAGGGGAGAGAATAATCAGCCAGTGTTCTTTCTCCATTAGTTAAATGTTGGCAGACAGGATGTTAACAGTTTCGCTTTGCCAGAAACAGAGAGAGGGAGTGTGGTGGCGATGGCAGGATGGGGGGGGGGGGGGGGATTTTGAAAGGGGGGTGGGGGTGGGTGTTGACGCAACGTGATGGTTGAGTGACCATTACCCTTATCACGTTGAGTGATGGGAAACAACTCCCTCCTCCCAAGAGCCTACACAGGCGTGACGGAACATATGCACGAGGTAACGTCCCTTCCCGTCTGTCTGTCTCTGTTTCTCTCCAGGATTTCTTTATCTCTTTTTTTTTCTTTATCATTTTTTTTAATGACCATCCATCCTTTCTTCCATTATTGTTCATTTAAATTTTTTTTTGTATGAACAGTTTTAGGGTGGGTTTGGTTCTTTAAAAAATGTTTTTATCTTTCTATTTTGTTTATCTTTTATTTGCTTATTTATTATTCACTTGTGTGTTTTCTTATTCATCTGTCTATATTTATTTATATATTTATTTATTCATTTATTTATTTGTCTCCAGGATGTTTCACTGCTGACAGAACATTCCACACATGCTGTACACCACACTTGCCAATAAACTACCCAGCAGATAGTTACCCATCTAATCTAATTAGATCAAGGTGATAAAGACTTGTATTGAGTGTATATATACTGGACACTTTTGTCACTGGGCTACTTAACGAACACTTTCTGGATCTGGATACTTAATAACATTTTCGGGATCTGACAACTTAACAAATACTTTCGGGATCTGACAACTTCACTAATTCTTTCTGGATCTGGCAACTTAGTTAGTATTCCCTAGGACTGGACCATGGCTTTATCTTTCTTTCAGACCACGTCTATATTAATAGTGTCCAGGAAAATAGTCTGCCAAAGTAATTCTGTCACAGCTGGCTTCTGAGCCTTGAAAAGTCATGTCACAGCTCTTTCTCTGGATTGGCGGAATAAAAAAACAATGCTGTGAGTCTATCTATGTATCTATCTATGCATCTATGTTTCTATCTATGCATGCATGCATGCATGCATCTTTATCTATCTATCTATCTATCTATCTATCTATCTATCTATCTATCTATCTATCTATCTATCTATCTATCTATCTATCTATCTATCTATCTATCTATCCCTTAGTCTGGCGACAGTGGGGGGAGGGGGGCACCCCTGAAGACTTGACAACAGTTCCCTCCATTCCTCTCTCTGTTCTTCCTTTCTCAGGGTTTTGTTGAGTTCTAGGCCTGTCTATTCGGGGTTGTGGGTAATGTCCGTTAAGTCAGATGTCCTACAAAAATAGTGAGAAAGCTAATGCAGACACAATTACGAAGATATATCAATGTGCCGCCATTGACAGTGGTGTTTTTCAGAGGGGGGGGGGGGAGGGGAGAGTCAAGCTTATGCCAACACCCAATACAACTACAGCTGGAAAATGAAAGGGAAAAAATCCGTATTTATTTCATACAGCCGAAATGATAGCCACAGCCTCCGAAAACAAGCAAAGAGATTTTGACAGTAAGTCACAAAACCATACATAACACATACAATAAACTTCATTCAGTGTGCTTACCTTGGTCAAAAATAGACACGAGGCACCAGAACGAAATGATATGAACTAAATAATAAACATACACAATAAACGTTATACAGTATATTTACCCACGTCATAAAATAGACAGAAGACATCAAAACGACATGATATGAACCAAACAATGTCCTGCAGATCTGGATATGAGCTGGGAGGGAAAACAGTATCCTTAATCAAAGCCAAAACAAGAGGGATCCATCCCAGAGTGTAGACAGACTCTGGTATTTTCAAGGAAATACAGCAACAATGTACTGGGTGACCGTTTGCACGCCTTGGCTACAGTACAGTTCCCCCAGTTCACTCAGCTGTAAATGGTAACCTGGCCTCTTTAGGGTCAGGGAAGGAAAAGCAGCGAGGGAGAGGGGATGGGTGCCGCCCTCAATATGCTGGCCCCTAGAGAAGCTGAGGTCTCTGATGCCTCGCTCCCCTTTGACCACAAAGGTTATGGGACACTTTTACCTTTACCTTACACCAGCAATATCTCACACTCTGACACAGTACAGGTGAAGATCTTCTAGAAAACACTGGCAGCCAAACACGGGTACCTGGAGCCAATTCATATACTGGCTGAATGTTCATTGTTCATGTTCCTCTATGTGCTTTTCTCCCTGGGTCATACACACACACACACGCGCGCACGCACGCACGCACGTACACACACACGCGCCAGGGCACCCGTACACACACGTACACGCACACACACAAACACTCCCCCTTCAGCTTCAACTGTAAAGTGCAGGAGCCATACACTTCCATGCTGTTCCTCCAGGCTGCACTTCTTTAGGAGAGAGATCAATGAAAAACCAAACATTTTCCAGTTGACAAAAAAAATAATAAAATAACAGTCTTTGTCAACATGCAAAGCCACAGTCAAAGGAAAGTTGTTGCAGGCACTTAGTAAAAAAACAAACAAACAAACAACACAACAAAACAAAACAACAAACAAACAAAACAAAAATCAAACAACCCCCCCCCCCCCTAAATAACACCCCCCCCCTAAAAAAACCACCACACCAACAATTGAGGGTAAAAAAAAAATCTGGTAGCAAGCCAAGGTGACACAAACCTGGAGATCAGCTTACTCCAGGCCTATTGAAGCAGAGTCCTTCAGCTCAAGGCCTCAGGAGACATCACAGGCTTTTGTCCCGGGTCAGGTCACAGTGGGAAGGAAGCAGCAGACCGAAGCCGCCATTCCGCCACTTACTGCTGAAGCATTGTGGCCATGTTCTCTCTGCTTGCTGCATTCTTCATGATCCCCGACAATTTGGCACAAGCCTTTCCCCTTAAAGTGCAATCCATTTCACTTTTTCCTAACGGTACAACCAGTCGAGAAAGAGTGAATAATTCAGCCGGCATAGCCCTGTGTTCGTTTTGTGTAGTTATGTTTGCGTTCCTGTTTAACTGCTCGTTTGTCTTTTTTAATCAATGGGGGATGTTGGGGTTGTGGTTGTTGTTGTCGGTGTTTGTTTTATGGATTCTCTTAAGGACCGTGACGTTGACTGACTTGCAGACTGGAGGGAAATAAAAATAGTGTTGTCTGATGGCTGACATGGTCGTGGTGTGTGCATGAAGCATTCTTTCATGTGATGTAGAACAGGTGTGTGGAATGAATTCCAGGAAGCATTGGCAGGTTTGAACTTTGGCAAGGATTGCCATTGCCATGTTTCTGCAAGTCCTCTCTGATACCTGACGAAGCTTATAGATCTAGATCAGGGTTGCCAGCACCAGTTTAAAATGTTCACTTTGTTTTTTCTTCTTCTTTTCAGACAGCTGTGGAGAGGACTCCTGCTTTTGTCATGTCCTATCTCGTTCTCACTGTTTCCTCTGATCTGTAGACCATTGCCGTCACTCCTGATTTTGCAGCCATGTTTCAAATGTCAAAGTGAATTTTAAAAACCCACTAAGATAAAAGACAAGCAGATGAAAGACAAACAGTTGCCTACATATTGACTTTAACCAGAAGCCAACTGGTTTTTTGGCTTTACAGATGCAAACGGATCCATGATTGAATTAGGAGTGATCCATCCTCACTCTGTCAACCCAACTGCAGGTATATATATGCATGCTAAACAAACTGATACCTTGGATCTGCCAGTTGCTACCGGTAGATCATAGACAAGCAAGTTATCAGATCGAACGCAAAAGCAAAGGTTCTGATAACCTATGGGGTTGTTGGAGAGCGAGCCATCGGCTTCTCTAGGGGCCAGCACCTTGAGTATGACTTCTGTCTCCTCTCCTTCGGTGCTTGACTTTGCATGTCTCTAAAGAGGGCAGGTACCGATTTACAGCTGGGTGAACTGGGGACTACACTGAAGTTAAGGCCATCCATCCTGGAAGCAATTTCGCTTCACGTTGCTCAACTTTAGACTGAGGAGAGCAAGTGCTCTGACCACTGTGTTATCCTGTCATCATTAAATCATAGTAAGGATACTCAAACTAGAGATTGAGTAAAATTAAAAATGTCCGTCACTATTTCAAATTTCTAAATTTTCTATGAAGGGGGCTGCAGTAATCACTTCCCATCCCTCCACCCTACTTCCTCTGATGTTTAAAGGGTACCACCATCATGGCCTCCAGAGATGCTGATGACATAATTCACCAGCTGCTTAACTTTTCTGAATAGTTAAACACAGAACACAAGGTGAAGATGGAGAGCGGTGGGGTGGGGTGGGGTGGGGTGGGGGGTTACATTGTTGTAACTTTTATTTTGTTGTCACTATTTACCTTCATTGGTGTTCAGAAATTCTCTCTCTCTCTCTCCTCTCTCTCTCTCTCTCTCTCTCTCTCTCTCTCTCTCTCTCTCTCTCTCTCTCTCTCTCTCTCTCTCTCTCTCTCTCTCTCTCAAGGGTGGATGGGATAGCCTAGTGGTCAGAACATTGAGCTGGCAATTTGACGACCCCGGTTCGATTATCGTTCGAGGGGATTTTTCCCCTGGAGTAAACATCAGTGCTGACTCCACTCTCCCCAAAAGTCCTTTGGGTGAGACTATAAACCGAGGCCCCATGTGCGAACGCACGCTGAACATCTTGCGCACAATAATCCTGTTCCGCTTTTTGTAAGAGTAGGCCGTTGTGTGCCGGTGTAAAAAAGCACACGAGTGCTTATTCTGTTATCCTCGATTTAAAAGAATAAATAAATAAAATAAATAAATGAAAATAAAAAGTTGGACTGAAATCAAAATTCTGTAACACATAGCATTTAGCTTTTTCAAGTTACATAGTGATTCAAAACAGGTTGTTTCTTTTCTTTCCTTCTTTTGTTTTTGATTCACAGCTCCTCCCTAGTTTCAAACTTTAGGATTATGAAGTTTCCTTGTCAGACACCATGGCATAACAAGCAAAATTTTGAAGCTGTCTGATATCTATGTTCAATTTAGCTGTTTACATTTTAGTGAAGTTCTTTAAATTAGAAAGGTAAAAGGTAAAGGTGTCCCATAACCTGTGTGGTCGTAGGGGAGCGAGGCATCAGAGACCTCAGCTTCTCTAGGGCCCAGCATATTAAAGGCGGTGCCCATCTTCTCTCCCTCGCTGCTTTACCTTCCTTGATCCTAAAAAGGGCGGGTACCCATTGACAGCTGGGTGAACTGGGGGAATGTACTGAAGCCAAGGCGCACAAATGGTCACCCATCCAACTGGTAACAACGCTGGATGCTACTTAACTTGTTCTTTGGGAAAGCAAGTGTTCTGACCACTTAGCTATCCCAACCTCTCTTTAAATTACTCCTGTATTTTTTAAAATCCCAGATTAAGATTTATTCGAAAATCCTCCACCCTTATGGAATTATAGCAGCTCAAATGCCCTCAAAAGGTATAGGGGCAACTGAAATAGTCAGCAAAACTCTACGAATGATGACGATTTCCTGTGTAATAGAATACAAAGTAAGAATGTAGAAGCCTTTTTGTGCAACATCTGGTATCAACCCAAATAGAGCAGTTTTTGAATTCTTTTGGATTCCACAAAATAACTAGGGTCTACCTTTATCACCAGAATCTTTTTCTCTGAACACCTGTTGAGTGTGTCTCTTTTGAAAACAAATATCATAGCTGCCCTTGTACCTGGGATGCTACTAAAGCTAACTGCAAACAGGTATGATGGCCATTTATGGATACAAAGTATGAGAACAAATACTCGTTTGGTTGTTTACTTGTTTCGTTTTCTTGTTTACTTGTTTTGTTGTCTGCTAACTAGAATGTCACTAAAGCTAACTACAAATAAGAATGATGGCCATTTATGGATACGCAGTATGAGAACAAATATTTGTTGACTTGTTTACTGTCTTGTTCAGCCATAGTGGATTGTATAACAAAACTTGCAGGGTCCTGAATGATATGACCATGCATACACAACAACACACACATGCTGAGCACTACACTACTGCCTCAGCTAATTGCCTGAAGCACAGAACACCGTTGTTCCACGCTAGCTGCTTGCTGGGCTTGGGATGCTGCCAGGAGGGTTATAGTCTCCAGGGAAAAGGGGGGGAGTAACCGAGAGAATGATGCCAGTGTCCTTTCTCCATTAGTTAATGCTGCTTCCAGGAAACGGTATCTGCTGGCCAGAGATTTGAAAAGGGGAGGAGAGAGAGAGGAGAAGAGAGGTGAGAGAGGAGAGGAGAGAGGAGGGGGGGAGAGAGGGGGGAAGAGAGAGAGAGTAAGGGAGAGAGAGAGAGAGAGAGAGAGAGAGAGAGAAGAGAGAGAGAGAGAGAGAGAGAGAGAGAGAGAGAGAGAGAGAGAGAGAGAGAGAGAGAGAGAGAGAGAGAGAGGAAGAGAGAGAGAGAGAGGAGAGAGAGAGAGAGAGAGAGAGAGAGAGAGAGAGAGAGAGAGAGAGAGAGAGAGAGAGAGAGAGAGAGAGGGAATGAATAATCTTTATTTTTCAAGGGTAACAGAGTAAGCATTTACATACTTTTTTTCATCCGGCCCTTGCCCTGATTAGGGAATAGGAAAAGAGAGAGAGAGAGAGAGAGAGAGAGAGAGAGAGAGAGAGAGAGAGAGAGAGAGAGAGAGAGAGAGAGAGAGAGAGAGAGAGAGAGAGAGAGAGAGAGAGAGAGAAGACAGACAGACAGACAGACAGACAGACAGACAGACAGACAGACAGACAGACAGACAGACAGAGACAGAGACAGACACAGACACACAGACCACAGACACACAGACACACAGAGACACACACAGAGAGAAGGGGGAGGGGGATGACTAGGGGGAGGGGGAGGGAGGAGGGGAGAGAAGTGTGCAGTGTTGACGCAACCTGACGCTTGACTGCGGATCATTCTATCCCCTAATCGCTGCGTGACGGATCCGCAACAACTTCATCCTCCCTAGCCGCTGCTCAGCCGTGACGGAGCATATGCATGACACTCCCCCCACCACACCCCACCACACACCCACCCTACCCCCACCCCCACCCCACCCTTCTATCCATGTTCCCTGTCTTTCCTCTTTGTTCCTGTTTCAATCAGTAAAACCTCCCCTCCCCCAACACACACTTTCTCCCGTAAAGAGGAGGGATTGGAGAGGGTGGTGTAAGTGGGCGTTTGACTGTTTGTTTATTGCTCTCCCGTGTTAATCTGGTCTAATGGCCTTAACGAGAGCTGGGGAGTGAATAATGGGATTGGAGTGAAGAGGAGAAGGTCAAGGGTTAAGACATGTCAGTCATTTAAGGTGGGACACTGGGGTCGAAACTGACAGTTCTTCTCCCTTGTTCTTTATGGATGTGGGGTAGAAGGGAATATTGAAGATGACTTTTTAGGGTCTGACTTTAGATGTTGGGGAGATGGGATAGCTCAGTGGTCAGAGCACTCGCTTTCCCCCAGCCAAGGTTAAGCAGCATCCAGCGTGGTTACCAATTAGATGGGTGACCGTTTGTGCACTTTGGCTTTAGTACAGTGCCCCAGTACAGAATGTCTGCCTTGTGTCTTCCACTGAACAACTTCAGCTTCGGAATAACTCATCACAGACTGCATGCCTGGTCCCTGTTCACATGTTGAGCTGTTCATTTTCCTCCTGATTCATACATAACTAACATACTCTTTCAGCGCCAGACTGAGGAAAAAAACCCACAACATAATGTGCATTTTCTTTGACGCGGCTGAATCATATCCAGCAGTCTTTCTCATGCATTCAAAAATTCAGAGACTTTCGGACAATCATATCTTTCAAGAGTGGTATGTCGTCTTTATTCACCAATTTCCAAGGTAGATGAGGTGATGAAAAGCCGCTTTTTGATCACATTATAATCTTTTAGCATGTTTCTACTCTATTACAAGTTTGCATACGTGTGATTGTCTTTGGATAAAATTCTGTTTAAACCAAAAAGCCGCTTCAGTCATTGGAGATGTAAGCAAGCAAACCTAAAAAAACACGGACCCCAGGTATAAAGCAAGGTTGAAGCTCCCTAAGGTCTCCTGCTCAAGACCCCAGGAGACAGTACTACCTTTGTTCTGGGTCTGTATTATGAAGTCGCGCAGTGCAACCATCCCGCCATTTACCGGTGAACCTTTGTGACCAGGGTTCCAGTGTTCGCTGCATACTTTATGATTCTGCATTGTAGGGCACAGGCCTTTTTCCCTCAACGTGCAATCAAATGCAAGTCTTCCTCATGGTTCAGCCGGTGGAAAAGCGGTGAATTATTCAGGGATGTTCCTCCACTGCACTTGTTGGTTTAGTTGTGTGTGTGGCAGCGTTTGTGTTTTACAGTTAACGGACTGGGCTGCCTGCGCTTTGTGTAATCAATGCAGAAGCTGTATCTGTACTCTTGACTGAGATAAATAGGTCTTTTGAAAAATTTTTGTATTGGATTTTTTGTTCCGAATATGGAAATATGTTCTCTTGTTTCTTTCACTTCAAATATGGCCAGTAGAGTCCAGAAGGAAAATTCATCTTACGAAATCTTATAACGAAAAGAAAACCACACGAAGAAAGAAGAAACCAAAACAAAAAAGGCAAACAAACAAACAAGCAAACAAACCCCCCAAAACAAAGCAAAAAGAAGGTTTTCGAAAAAGAAAAGTAAAACAAAAACCTCACCGAACTAAACGAAAAGAAACCCAACAACACCAGCAACAACAACAAACAGTAAAAAATATTTTTAAAAAACCAAACCCAAAGAAATGGATTCCCAACACCTATGAAATTTACCTGTATTTCTAACATGTACATGTTGTGATGTTTTATCCTTTTTGTCTTCAGCGCTGATGTACGTTGCAGAATCACTCATAGATATTTAAGATTAGACAGTTTTGATACTTCAGTCTTGATTGAAAGTTATGTCTTCTTGAGATATAGCACTCTGGTGCAGTGCAAAAAGAATGCATCGACATGAGTGTTAAAGTTTTATGTTAGTCTGCATTTGTTTCTTTGTTATTCTGTATGTGCTTGTCACTTTTTTGTTGTTACAGACTTACTGTGACATGACACAGGTGTGTGTGTGTGTGTGTGTGTGTGTGTGTTGTGTGTGTGTGTGTGTGTGTGTGTGTGGTGTGTGGTGTGTGTGTGTAGGTGTGAGAGAGAGAGAGAGAGAGAGGAGAGAGAGAGAGAGAGAGAGAGAGGAGAGAGAGAGAGAGAGAGAGAGAGAGGAGAGAGAGAGAGAGAAGAAGAGAGAGAGACAAGGCAAGGCAAGGCAAGGCAAGGCAAGGCAAGGCAAGGCAAGGCAAATTCTTTAATTCGAGGATAATAGATAAGCATTCATGTGCTTTTTTACATCCAGTCCCCGCCCTTTTCAGGGATAACATCAAGATAAAAAAAATTTTTTTGTATTTTTGTATTTTGTACCACTTTATGTCACACAGATTTCTCTGCGTGAAATTCGGGCTGCTCTCCCCGGGGAGAGCGCGTCGCCACATGTGCAGCGCCTACCCATTTTTTTTCTTTTTCCTGCATGCAAGTGTATTTGTTTCCCTATCAGAGTGGCTTCTTTCTACAGAATTTTGCCAGGGACAACCCCCTTGTTGCCATGGGTTCTTTTACGTGCGCTAAATAGTGATGTGTAACACACGGGACCTCGGTTTATCGTCTCATCCGAAAGACTAAACAATAAAACTATACGCAGTACCAAACAACATACAAGAAATAAGTATGCTACATATAATAAGGTAAGAGAAATGCGACAGTACATTACATATAATAAGGTAAGAAAAATGCACTCATTCAGAAGACGAAAATCAGAAGTCACAATAAAATAATTTTGATTATTAAAGAAAACCCCCCCAGATCAAAACAAACAAACAAACAAAAAAACAACAACAAAAATACCGCTAATAGATAAAGGGCAAACAGGAGAACATTATGAATAAACAACTGAAATCATCAATCTACCACCATCTGTCTAAAGTTATACAAGTCATATAAATCATACATTTGGATAAAAGGGGAAAGAGAGAGAGAGAGAGAGAGAGAGAGAGAGAGAGAGAGAGAGAGAGAGAGAGAGAGAGAGAGAGGAGAGAGAGAGAGAGAGAGAGAGAGAGAGAGAGAGAGAGAGAGAGAGAGAATGTCGTCAACTTTTAGTACTCAACTCTCAAAACAATGGACGACCATAATCATGTCGATTAGTGTTTATGCATTTTTTTCTGGTCATCCACTGCCCCGTTAATTCCAGCACGCACACAGGTGATTAGACAAAGCACAGTGGTCTTTCAGATGAAATCATAAACCCAGCTCCTGTGTCAGCAACGTTTTAAGCAGCTAGTGTCCGTAAAAGAACCGACAGCAACTGAATAGATTCACCTTTGGCAAACCCCTACAGACTATATCTATCTATGCAGGCATGCACACAGGAACAGGTGGGAAAGGGTTGGAAAAAGTGCGACGTCGCCTAAATCTCACACAGGCACCTATTTCATACAAGAATACAATAGTAAATAGTTCAACAGAACCACATAGGAGGCAAAGTTTTGCATAAGAAATATATTATGACAAAGTATACAGTATGAAATGATGCAATACTGTACACGATAGCATATGATCCGCTGTCTTTCATGAGAAGAAAACTGTCTTGGTAGCCTATGTGGGACATTGGGGTCGAAACTGATGAAATCATGTTTACCAGCTCATGTTAGAATTGTAGTATATATTAAACAGGCATCACTTGTAAAGCCTAAAAATCCATAGATTAGTCAAGTGTTATGCACCATTGCCATAGAAACAATTCAGCATGGCCGCCAGAACTGTTTCAAATTTCGATACCTTTTTATCTGTAACACGTACAAAAAACCCGTTTTCACACAAATGTTCTGCAGCCTTTACTCTTTCAATTTACAACGGAAAATCTCCACATTCAGAAATTTTCCTCACAAAAAAACCCACACACATGATCTTTGCAACTTTTAGACATGTGTCTATCCTTAAAGTGGTAGATCTGTACAAACTACAAATGCAAAATACAAAATTATATTGCCCATACATACATACATATTATACAGGAACACACACTCATCCTCCCCCCCCCCCCAACACACACGTGCATGTGCATTTTTAGATTACCACTTGAAGTGGAAAAAATCCCATTCAGTCACAAAAGCCCATGTCCACCATACCAGCCAATAATCGAATTTTAAAACCCAGAATTTCGTTCAAAATTTTGAAAAAAAAAGCCAACCCAGAACAACACACAAAAATGTAACAATGCTTGAAATCATCTGTGAAGCGTTAAACAGACAGCGCGAAAATCCACCGACTAATCCATCAATCACTGACAACGGCTTTTTGTCCCTCTGCCTCCCAGATCCGATTTTGGCATCGATGTACATAACACCGCGGCAGTGAAAGCTTCAAGCTTAGCAGCACCCAACCCCTTGTGCCTTGACCACCTCCGATCCTAAACCTACCTCCCACACCCTGCCCTGAGACCAATCTCTTTCCGTGACAGCTGATATCACAACGGCCTGTGTTACTTCAGCATAAATTCACAGCCACAACAAAAAACTGGTCTAACTGCTCCATTACGCTAATGATGCAGCGGCGGTAACTCTTGCCGTCTGATCGCTCTCCGTAGACCGGGCCGAGAGCTGTTGGCAATTAAGGAAATTGGCAGCTGTTAATTAGAGCGGCCTAATGCTTCAGCCTCGCAGCGAATCGCGAAAACATAAGGCAGGAAATAAGACAACAGCTCTGCTATTTAATCTTGCTGTCCACGCAGGAAGGGAGCTAATCTATCGTCAACTGTGAATTGTGGACTCTGAATGCTGTTACAAATAGGCGTTTGGCTGCAGTGCTGATGTGGCCGGTATTCGATATGTTTGTGGCTTTTAGACGAATTGCTTTTTTTTCTCCCCCAGCACAAGCACGAAGCCTGCTCTGGTTGCTTGGTTATCCTTGCTTTACCTGGGGAAATATTGAACAATACACAGCAATAATGATTATCAGGGTCAACCACTGCTTAATCAGAGCAAAGCCATTTAACAGGAACAATGTATACAAGTTGTATCACAGATGATGTTTCTGGACATTTTGTGAACCTGTCACATTCTTTGTTCAGTGGGGTCTACTGATTTTGCCACCAAGCATGCACTGTGGTGCAACGTTTTGCTTTAAGGAAATGGCCATTATTATGGCCTCAGTGGGCGGAATGCGTAGTGCCTAGTCTTATCCTGAAGAGCAGGCCATTTGTGCTGGTAGGAGCGGATGACCACAATACACAACCGTGTCGTATTTAAACACCATCCCTGAGGAAAAAGCGGGAAGTTGGAGTCCCAGTTTCCTCCTCCATTTTCAGAAAGCGTACTTCCCAATTTCCACGCCATTTTCAGAAAGCGCACTTCCCAATTTCCACGCCATTTTCAGAAAGCGCACTTCCCAATTTCCACGCCATTTTCAGAAAGTGTACTTCCCAATTTCCACGCCATTTTCAGAAAGCGCACTTCCCAATTTCCACGCCATTTTCAGAAAGTGTACTTCCCAATTTCCACGCCATTTTCAGAAAGCGCACTTCCCAATTTCCACGCCATTTTCAGAAAGTGTACTTCCCAATTTCCACGCCATTTTCAGAAAGCGTACTTCCCAATTTCCCCGCCATTTTCAGAAAGCGCACTTCTCAATTTCTCCGCCATTTTCAGAAAGCGTACTTCTCAATTTCTCCGCCATTTTCAAAAAGCGTACTTCCGAATTTCCACCCCATTTTTAGGAAGCGTGCTTTCCAGTTTCCGCCCTTCAATTTCAGGAAGCGTACTTCCCAATTTCCAGGCCATTTTCAGACAGTGTGCTTCCCCCCTTCAATTTTCAGGAAGCGTACTTCCCAGTTTTTCTACTTCATTTTTAAGAAGCCCACTTTCCAATTTCCACCCCATTTTCAGGAAGCCTAATTCCCAATTTCCACCCTCTATTTCCAGGTAACGATAAGCTTCTGGTTAGTTAATGTATATCAAGGCTATGTGAAAGTTAACCTCCCCAAAATGTAACACTTTACAGAATCTTTCAACTAAATGATGGAGATCGTTCACAGACTCGGAATGAAGTTGCCAGAAGAAAGAAGACGAAGCCGATAGAAAATCGTGGCATTTTTGTTGAATATAAATTAGCCGATGAATGTGATAAGTTTGATTCTCAGCAACTCCTGGTGGACATGTTTACAATCTGCTGGCAGAGCGGTTTATGAGTCAAGCTGTCAGTGTCTTTATAATTCCTTTGGCCGGTAGGGGGCATGCACAAGATCAATGTGCGTTCCAGGGATGCAGGGGTCCGCTTTACTTGAATATGGCATGCTAGCAGAATCATGCTTATACTTGCAATGCACAAATTAAAGCAGAATCGATTTGTGAACTGATGAAATATCAGTGTGTGAAAATGAAGTGGGGGGGCAGCATAACTTTTTTCTAGAGGGTGCTATGCGCTCTCTCAGGGGTCCTTCGCTTTGTGGAAGATGGATAAAGATTTCTTCGGTGAAGAAAATAAAGCCGTGGTGTCTTTCCTTTTGATCACTTTAGAAAGTCTAAGCCAGAAAAGATCCCAAGAACATAGTTCCAAACACTGATTAAAAAAAAAAGTCGTGCAAAAATATTTTGGAGTATGATAATTATTTTTCTTTTCTAGTTTTGGTTTCTCAGCTCCAGATTCGAGGTGAAATTTTGAATTTCCGACTGTTTTGCCCACCATTTATTTATCAATTCTTTTATATCAAAAGTAATGAAATAAGCACTCGTGTGCCTTTTTTACATCCAGGCCCCGTGTGTATGCAGCGTTGTCAACTCTGTCATTTGCTAATTTTCATTAAGGTAGCCAACCGCTTTCTATGGAATTAATCTTGTTTGTTGATGATTTTTAAAGGTCGTAATATTGCCCACTCATTTGCATTGATGATATCATCATTATTCAGCACAAAGGACACACAGCGCGAGGTTCGTCTGCTGCCACCACTGTCATTGGAACTGCCTGCAGCATTAGTCATGACATGACAGCTGCTACGTCACATGGTCAGGAGTGACATCAAGCCGAGAGAAGACAGTCATCATAGGAACGAAAATAAGTTCAATGGATCTTGGCAAATTTTTCTGATGATAAAAATTAAATGCTGAGTGTGCTGCTTCTAAACCTTGAGGCTATGGCCTTTCTTCAATAAAATTAATTATTCTCTGTCTGTCTGTCTGTCTGTCTGTCTGTCTGTCTGTCTCTGTCTCTGTGTCTCTGTGTCTCTGTGTCTGTCTCTGTGTCTGTGTCTGTGTCTGTCTCTGTCTCTGTCTCTCTCTCTCTCTCTCTCTCTCTCTCTCTTCTCTCTCTCTCTCTCTCTCTCTCTCTCTCTCTCTCTCTCTCTCTCTCTCTCTCTCTCATGAGACTATAAACCTAAGTCCCGTGTGCGAACGCATGCAGAACATCTTATCCATACGTTAAAACCCGTTGCGCGTTTTGGAAGAGTAGGCCAATGTGTACAGGTGGGAAAGGATGACAAAATTGATACTGCATACACACGGGGACTATATGTAAAAAAGCACACGAATGCTTATTCCATTATCCCCAAAACAAAAGAATAAACTAAACTAAATAAAATACACATACACGCGCGCACGCACGCACGCACACACAAACACACACACACACACACACACACACACACACACACTCTCACGAATGTATGCGCGCGCGCGCGCGCACGCACGCACGCGCACACACACACACACACACACACACACACACACACACACACACACACACACACACACACGCGAATGGATGCTTGTACGCACGCACGCATGCACACACATACACACATGCACACAGCGCACGCGCGCACGCTTGGTTTTATTATCATTTCATATGCATTTACACGTACTACACTATTTTGCGATATGTTGGTAATGGTTTAATGAAGTTTACATGTGTATCACTTTAACACAACACACACACACACACACACACACACACACACACACACACACACACACACACACACACACACACACACACACACACACAGAGAGAGAGAGAGAGAGAGAGAGAGAGAAGAGAGAGAGAGAGAGAGAGAGAGAGAGAGAGAGAGAGAGAGAGAGAGAGAGAGAGAGAGAGAGAGACGCGAAATGTGTATATAACAGACGATCGTGTTTTCTTTTTTTGTTTTTTGTTGTTGTTGTTTTCGCCAGGACGCTGAAAGATAATGTCCTGCGCCATCCCCTGCTTGTATTGTTCTGGGTTGCAGTGATGTAGTCATAAAACAGGATCTTGCCATGTAGGATATTTCTATTTTGTACCACTCTATGTCACAGCGGACTTTTCTGCGTGAAATTCGGGCTGCTCTCCTCGGGGATAGCGCGTCGCCACAAGTGCAGCGCCTAGCCATTTTTTTTCTTTTTCCTGCATGCAACCGTATTTGTTTTCCTATCAGAGTGGCTTTTTTTAACAGAATTTTGCCACGGTCAACCCCCTTGTTGCCGTAGATTCTTTTACGTGCGTTAAATAGTGATGTGTAACACACGGGACCTCGATTTATCGGCTCATCCGAAAGACTAGCGCCCAGACCACCACTCAGGGTCTAATGGATGGGGGAAAAGTTTTGGGCCCAAACGAGGTACGAACCACCGCACACTCCGACACTTTTTGCTTTCTAGGCAAGGCGCGTTACCACCTAGACCACCGATCCTCCTGCAAGAGGAAGATAGCCTAGTTGAGGGCCATACTGACACTCTCGGCAGTGAAGCCTGACATGTCACCTGGTGAAAAAAAAAACACGTGCTTTTTTTCTCCATGACTCTCTCATCGTTCTGTGACCTTCAAGGTTGTGTGAACGCTGCACAGCTCGAGTCTGTGGCATATGTTCAATCACAGCGACGTGGGTTAGGTGTGACGTCACTGGCCCTATCCCCAGTTTATTTTTGGAGAAAAGTTATGTTAAAAAAAAGCTAGTATGCATGAACTCAGTATGTATTTTAATATAAACAGTGGCCACCTTTTTGCATGTCCTCGCGGGAAAGATGGATAAATTTTTTGGTGACATCATACCTGATCCAATTTGGTAGAGGACTGAACATACCCATTTTCTTCTTCTTTTTTTTTTTTTTTTTTTTTTTTAATAAAACAAAAACAAAGGGAGAGTGTCACCTTAGAGGGCGCGTCGAAAATCAGTTTTGCCTCTGATTGGTCAAATGATCACAACTACGGGGTGCACACACGGGTCGTACGAGACAGAAGACCCGCCATATTAACTTTGTGAATATCGCCGACCCATTGTAAAGGTAAGTGTGCACACGTTTTAATTTACTAAAGTGAAGCTGTTTAAAGGATTATCGGTATAAGTTTGCCGAATATAAATGCCTGTTTTAAAGCTGGTATCTTCGTACAGAGGATAAGTTTAACTATGCCCCCCCCCCCCCCCCCCCCTACTCTTCCATTGAAACTGGTACTCTTCACCTATTCAAATCCTAGTACTTAAAGACTCGTTAAATCAAGTCGATTAACCATTGCCATTTAAATGTATTCCCTCTCACTATTTTAAATGAGAAAACAAATATTTGGAAAGTACAAGTTAGAAATCGTGTCAAAGAAAGAACCATGAGTTGGTAAAGATGTTCCCATAACCTAGGCGGTCGTAGGGGAGCGAGGCATCAGAGACCTCAGCTTCTCTAGCCAGCATATTGAGGGCGGCGCCCATCTCCTCTCCCTCGCTGCTTTACCTTCCCTGACCCTGAAGAGGGCAGGTACCCATTTACAGCTGGGTGGACTGGGGGACTGTACTGAAACCAAAGCGTGCAAATAGTCGCGCAAATAGTCACCCATGTGTCGGACTAGTCTTAAATTTGAAAACGGTGCTGGTTTCATGTAGCTAGAATTTTGGTCCATTTTTATGCAGTTAAAACTGGTTTATTTTCATGCTCTAGTTATTATTCTCATGTACGCCTTTTAGAACTTAAGTTTGTTTTGATTTACTTTGGTTTCTCATACAATTGTCAAATTGTACATTCGAGGCGCGCGCGAGACGACCCGCTCTCCCGTCATGTGACCCTGGTAAGCATATCTTGCAGAATATGCTGTTTAGATTCAGTTGTCCACAAAAAGGGAGTTAACAAAATGTCCAGACTTTTACACACGATTGTGTGCGCACGCGTTTGTTCGTTCAGTTCCTTCTTCGATTTGTCTTTTCGCTCAAGGGGTCCATGAAGTCTTTAGTTTGAATCTCGGCAGCCACATAAAGTTGAGCTAATGTCGATACGCCTACACATGCGTGCGCGCGCGCGCTGGTGCGTTTGCTCGTTGTTCTTCGATTTAACGCCTTTTCACCCAATGGGTCCATGAAGTCGCGAGTTCGAACATCGGCAGCAGCGTGTGGTGAATTATTAGAGATGTCCATTCGATAACTTTCTCCAGGAGTTGGCAATACTTCCCACACTTGTCCCATGCGCGCCCTCCCCACGAGACTGTTGACAAGAGGTCCTGTGTGCAAACACAGGCATGCAGTCATCAGGCACTGGCCAGTAGCAGTGAACCTTCTGATGACAGAACAATAGATAAGTGTCAGTACAGTGGACAGTGCTACTACTCACTCGATTTTTTGTCTGTGTGTAGAAGCTATGACTAGTGGTATGGATAGAACACACATGCCCAGCATGCACACTCCTGACTTAAAGATAGGCTCCACAGGCTCAACTTGCCCAAGACACGCTGCCTGATTACTGCAGTGTGTCCCAGTAACTTCTGAAGGTAGGTCAGTTTATACGGCAGTCTTTATGAAAGAAGTGCAGTTGACATAAAAACAAAAATAGTTCATAACTCAGAATGGAAACTATTTACATGGGATGGATGCGGGAAGAGATACTTTGTGGGGTGAGAGTCAGCGGAATAAAGGCATGGGTTCTTTTTGTTGTTATTTTCTTGTGTTTTTGTTTTTGTGGGGTTTTTTTTTTTGGGGGGAGGGGGTTGGTGGTGGTGGTGGTGGAGGAAGGTTGTGTGCTGTATGTATGTGGTGTGTGTGTGTGTGTGTGTGTGTGTGTGTGTGTGTGTGTGTGTGTGTGTGTGAGTGAGTGAGTGACACACTTCTGTTTTGTGTTAATCAGATTAGCCAGCAATCATGGGCCTTCCCATCAGAGACAATCCATGGAGATGCAGCCCATTCACCATCATGGTACAGTGCCAGTGGACTGTATGTGATAGCATGACTCCTGCCCTAGCCTTTTTCTTTTTCTTTTTTAGATAATTGATCAAAGTGCTGGAAAGTCTTAATGAAACTAGTCTTGTTAGCTGCCTCTTTGTCATAGTTCTGAGACAAATGTACGTTCTTTGGTCTTGGGTCTTTGGAATTGAGTTATGTTATTTTACTGCCCCAGCGCTCAGCATTCAGGAAGATCGTTTTTAGGGGCTTCAGGATTGAGCCAGAGCTTACAGCCGTGTGTCGTAAGAGAGCAGTGTCCTGATTTTATGATTGTGAATACAATTTTAATTCATTATTGAAAAAAAAACCCCACCAAAACCGGGAGTATTTAATGTCACAAAGAAACAAAAAGGGGAAAGAAGCTGGTTGTGCAGTGATTGGTTGTAGAAAGTTTGGGGGGGGGGGTTAAAATTGAATATATGAAGTACAGTTGTAGAATTTAAATATATAAAAACCTGCCTAGAAAAATATTAAACAATTAAAAGGGACTTAAAACAAAATAAACTTGGAATCTAAAAGAAAAAAAAACTATATTAAGTTCACCAAAAACAAACTAGAATTTAAAAAATATCTTAGGGTTAAAACATCTTCATCTGAACAAAAAAAAGGCTAAAACATAACAAAAGCCCATTAGAATTAAAATGAAACCAAACTAAACCAAACCCTGAATAAAACTTATTCAACACTATACACCAAAATAAACTAACACAAAACAAAACGGTACAAGTGTCAAACCAAACCCTGAATAAACTAAACCAAGTAAAGCTAAAGAAAAACAAATCAATGAGTAAATCTCGTGGGTGATTTTCCTTCCGTTTTAAACGGAATTCGGTATTGTTGATTTTTGGATTTAAAAAAACCCATTTGATCCAAGACCTTGAATCCTATTCAAAGTGACCAATGACAACTTGTACCAAACACCACCTTGGAAACCCTTGAAAGTCGAAGTTTGTTTATCTAAAAGTATTCTTATCCCCTCCTCTAAAAAAGCGGAACAGGTTTTCACATGTGAACATGGTTTTGTGCGTGTGAGCATATGCGTATATATGTAGGCAAGTTTGGGTTCGTTTTTTTTAAGGGGGGGGGGGGGGAGATATCACAGAAACTCGTAATTGGAAGGAGAGGGCAGGCTATGTTTGGCTAGGTAATTGGAAATAGAATTAAAACGCTAGCTCATAAAAATAGAATTAAAACGCTAGCCGAATACAAATGGGGGTTTTGGCATCTGGTATATTTTGGGCTAATTCTTCAGTTTATCTACTAGATTCTTTTGTCAGTTTTGAGAAAGGGGTAGGTTATATATGGCTAGGTAAGTGGGGATTAGAAAAAAAAGGCTTGCACATAAAAGGGCAGGTTTTTCTCCTGTGGTTTTATTTGGGACTTATAGCTATGTTCATTTATCAATTCAACCTGGGTTCTTTTGGAAACCGCGATTTTTCAAAATTACTGTAGGCCTGACTTTGATGATTTTAGAACTGGATTATTGTAATCAAACAATGGGGAAATGAAAAAAAAGAAGCAAGAAATGACTAAACCTTTGGGCTTGTTCCTTCGTTTATCTACTTAATTTTGGTTCTTTAGAAAATACCATTTGAAAACAAAGGTTGCCTGAAACTACTGAGCTTATTGCAGAACTGGAAAATTGTCATAAAAAACCATTCAGCGAAGCAACAGAAACAACCATGGCTTGTTGATAGGACGGGTCATTTGTGATTCAAAGAAAACTTCCAAATCATTGTGTCAAAAGCTAGGTACCATTATATCTATGTGCCCTTGTGTCCACATGCTTGCATGCATACAGGCAGAAATGCCAGCTGACTGACAGCCCTTTCCCAGTTACTAATGTTAATTTCTAACACTAACCTTTACACTAACCTTTATTTATTAACCTGGCCCCACATGTGGACACAAAGGCAGGTGGATATCATGATACAAGGCGTGACACAGAAACAAACCGTTTCCCTGGTTTTCTTGCGTTTTTAGGTGTGGAGGGGGAGGGGGGGGGGGTAGGGAAAAGGATGTTAGAAGGAGCGGGATAACTAGCCAGCTGTATGTGGGAAGGGGCACAAGAGATAACTTATTTTGTAGACGGTAGTACTGTAAGTGAACCTATCTCTTTTCACAACACACACACACACACACACACACACACACACACACACACACACACACACCACACACACACACACACACACACACAAAATCAATCAATGTGCATTCATCAAACATTGGAGATGTTCACGAGTTAATAGTTTAATTGCCAAAGCTTAGGCTCACACAACAATGCTCCCAACACTTTTTTTTCTCGAGTGTGTTTTTTTTAGACAGTAAAGAGATTTTAAATATTTTCACACACACAGGTTTTCATTTCATGAGAGTTTACATTAATAAAAGGCTTCAGCTTCAGGGGGTGCATCCCCCTGACCACCACTTTTTAGAAGAGAAAGGGGTCGCACTTCTCCATTTAAGTTCATCCACTGTAATATCCCTCACTTTAAAAGGTTGGATGCTTTGCTCTGTTATTCATGTAGTGCGTATTACAGGTATTCGATTGTGGTCTGATAAGTCTTTTGTTTGCTATGGTCATTTGATAGCCTTCCATGTATGTGCTGGCTATGGTTAAAAAAAAGTTCTGTATTGGAAAAAAAGAAAATCACCTCCAAAAACACGATACTAAAACGATATAAAGCAGAATCGGACAAATGTCAATACACCAACAACCCCCTCCCTCTAAACCTTGAATGAAACTAAACAGATTAAAACTAAACAACTTCCCCCCCAAAAAAAAACCCACATAAATAAAGACCACATGGGGGAATAAAATAAAAACATGAAATTAAATAAACCATAACCCAGCCCCCCCCCCCCCCCCCCCCCTTAAAGAAAAAAAACCCCACCTCAAACATACCCCCCCCCAAAAAAAAAAAACAACAAAAAAACATCAAAGAAAAATTCCGTCGCAACAGATCAAAAGGGTAGCAAATTTGGTGACAGTGATCTTGATTTCCCAGAGGGAACATAATCTTTAAAGGCACTGACAGTGCTCTGTACAAAATCTTGACTTCCAAAGATAGAAAAGATAACCAACAAATGATACATTTGAACACTAAAGCAACGACAAAAAAGAAAAATTCTACATGTCTTATCAGTATGCAAGGATAAGTTGAGACGCAGCTTTTTCTCGCAGTTAAAAAAAACTATACAGAAGTACATAGCTAAGTTACAATCAATATTTTTATTTTTTAGATGACACCAATAAACATAGACGAATAAGGCTTGATTACATGTAGAATTTTTGTGGAAATCTTTCGTGGATGAGTTTTCAAATTCAAACAAATTCAAATACATTTTCTCAGAGAAATTCACGCGGGTTACATGCCACAAAAAACAGAAAACGTGTAAAAAATAACATCACGGAAAAAATACCACAACATAATATCCGAACATCAGCTCGCACATATCACAATATAAAAAGCACACACAAATCAGCAATACCTCACCCAGTCATAAGCTCACGGAAACAAAATCTCAAACATTTCCTTTGCACACCAGTATGTTCACGCATTCCCTACCGCGGTGACCGAGGCCAAATTCTTGAGGATTGTGTTCGACCGGAGACTGAATTTCAGAAGTCAAAAATAATAATAATAATAATCATAATAATAATCATAATAATAATCATAATAATAATACATGGAATGTGTATAGCGCTATATCTTGCAAAATCAAATCAAAGCGCTTGCATTCGACCTACACAACACACAATCAACACATATCCAACACCTGAGAGCGTCCTGTCAGAAAGCTCTGAACCTTCTGCGGGTGATCGCCCATACTGATTGGGGAGCGGACAGGAGAACACTGATGCACGTCTACAGGACGCTGGTGCGCTCCAAGCTGGATTACGGGTGTCGGGTCTACGACTCGGCGAGGCCTTCCTACCTGAAAGCTCTGGACCCTATCCACCACCAGGGGCTCCGGATCTGTCTGGAGCGTTCCGAACGACGCCGGTCTACAGTCTGCACGCGGAAGCGGGAGAACCCTCTCTGGCAAACCGCCGTCTGAAACTGACGCTCAATTACTACAAGAACCTCTATTCGGAGTATAACAACCCGGCTTAGGATTGTGTTCTCAACCCCCGGTTTCAGGCCAAGTTTGAGAAATCTCCCTCTGCCACCCCGCCTCTGGGTATTCGGATCCTTCCTCATCTCCTCATCTCCGGGATGTGGGTATTGATTTGTCAAGTCAAGTCAAAAACACTTTAATCATCCCTTAAGGGCAATTACAATACTGACAGGCATATTGATACAAATCATAATCAAACACACGAAGTAGCTACATTTCATATTTGTTCAAACATTATAAAACTTCAAATAAAAATGTCATAAACACTCGCAGTCTACGCGCGCGCTCGCACACACGCATACACACATACCAATGTTTAGATACAATGTTCTTAAAAACCATTGACTCAAAAAGACATATGATCACCATTATTTACACATTATACGCACGCGTTCGCACCCGCAACATATACATGCACGCACGCACGCACACACACACACACACACACACACACAACACACACACACACACACACACACACACACACACACACACACACACACTCCCCCCCTCCCCATACAATCCACACCCACCTGCCCCCACACTCGCGCATACACACACGCTCCGCCCCCCCACCCACCCCCACACATACCATCCACACCCACCCGTCCCCCTCCCCCCCCCCCCACACAATTGGTAGAAAGACGTGAATTTACAAGCAATTCAAGAAATCAATAAAGCCAAAAATGACATTTTATGGGTACATATGCATGTATGTGCACGCCTGTATGCATTGGCTACATACATAACAGTGGCAGTCAGGTAAATAATTTAGGGAAAACACACACACACACACACACACACCATCAAGGAATCATGCTTTTGGAGCACCTGCCTTCGGATGTCTCGGTGTACACGGCCGAACTTAGCGCTCTTGTCTTGTCCCTGCAACTGATCCGGCGATCGGGAAAGAAAGACTTCTTGGTCTGTGCGGATTCGCCCTCTGCTCTGGAGGCTATCGCTTGTAGGAACATAAACCACCCTAAACTTCAGGAGTTCTACGAACTGTACACTTCCTTTACACTTCTTTGAGACCGGATGGGGTGAGGGGATCGATACAAGCAAGGACAGTCAAGTTGGTTTTATACCCCATTTTAAACTGTATATAGTTGCACAGTTTTTAATGAGTTTTAAAACATGACGAGGTGACAGCCCTGATATGGCCTGTGCGGTCGGCGGGGCTCTAAGCCACATCATTGGATTGGATTGGCTCTGTCTCTGTCTGTCTGTCTGTCTGTCTCTCTCTCTCTCTCTCTCTCTCTCTCTCTCTCTCTCTCTCTCTCTCTCTCTTCTCTCTCTCTCTCTCTCTCTCTCTCTCACACACACACACACACACACACACACACACACACACACACACACACACCAGCTCGCTCACACACAGAGCTGCCTCACACACAGAGCTCGCTCACACTGACACACACACACACACACACACACACACACACACACACACACACACACACACACACACACACAGCTCACTGTTGGAAACACTACTACATGCGCACACATTTCTGTCACATAAACCATCTTGATATTAAATCATTTGTTATAACAAGTCGTATGATAAGACAAATAGTTCTGGGAGCAGCTTGTCAGTCTGATTCAGGCAGGAAAGCTGCCCCACAAGTCGGACACATGGATGGGTATTGACGGGTGTCCGAGATCACAGCAGAGGTAGGAAGGGTGGAATCTCTACATAAGATGAATGCTACTACACTGTAGGTAATCTCTACGAATAGATTCTGAAAGCAGCGAAATGCGTTGTTTCTGGCCCTAAAGGCTGAAGGTGGCTGAGGACTTGTGCGTAGCCTGCTTTTTCTTGAAGACTAGTAACTCTCGCTCCCTTACACTTCTTCAATCCTTTTGCAAACTGTTTTGTCTTTTCAAGCTCTTATTCCGCAGTAGGCCTACCTAACATTAGGGTTGGTTGTCATGCTGGTCACATCAGCAGTTCGGATGCTGGTTCTCTGGTGCTCGTGCCATCAGGTGGGTGCTTCCCATCATCAAAGCCGGGAAACTTCGCTTCGGTCATCAAGCCTTCAATAGTAAGTACACAGTCTGAGAAATATGCTGCTCAAGTTCAGCTGACTTTAAGATATGATTCAAAGTGCTGCATGTGTGTGCTGTGTGTGTGTGTGTGTGTGTGTGTGTGTGTGTGTGTTCATGGGAATATTTACGCATGTGTGCATAGTGTGTTCAAGTCCACGTCTTTCAGTTTATGTAAGACTGTAAAATACAAAGCTCATTCTGTATGAATTTACCTAAGCCATTGTGTATGAAAAACATGCTTTAAAATGTCAACAGCACTTGAATTTTTAAATGTAGACTGTTTATTTTTTGTGTCATCAACTTGGCAGCAGCCATAGAAAAGTTTTTTTTTTTTAAAGTACCACTTTGATTAAAATTATTCTACACAGAATGAGTTCATGGTCTATCACAGTTTACGAAAATTCACAGACTTGCTCCTCCCCTCCCCATGTCCCAAGCTAAATGATTTGTCTGGTTACCAGGTGCCTTAGGACCAAGAAAGCTGGGCCACAAGAACCCCACCTGCCTGTTGTAAAAAGAAAGCTGGCTTGGGTTGATCCTGTCACATGCCAAAGCTCTCAAGCCAAGACCATCCTACGGGAACGCTTGAGGGAGGAAGACACAGGGGCAGACAGAAGAATTGGCTAGAGGATATCAAACGTAGGACCAACCTTGACCTGGCAGTGCAACTACCAAAAAAAATCCAGTGATGACATCAACACCATATGTCACTGAGCTTCTGTAAAACGGCCCAGACACCAGTGATGACATCAACACCATATGTCACCAAGATACTCTTCAACGGCCCAAACACCAGTGATAACACCAAACACCATGATACGTCACCAAGCTACTCTTCGACATCCAAGACACCAGTGATGACATCAACATCATGATGTGTCACCAAGCTTCTCTTCAACAGCCCAGACACCAGTGATGACATCAAACACCATATGTCACCAAACTACTCAGCCCAGACACCAGTGATGACATCAAACACCATATGTCACCAAACTACTCAGCCCAGACACCAGTGATGACATCAAACACATGTCACCAAACTACTCAGCCCAGACACCAGTGATGACATCAACACCATATGTCACCAAGATACTCTTCAACGGCCCAAACACCAGTGATAACACCAAACACCATGATACGTCACCAAGCTACTCTTCGACATCCAAGACACCAGTGATGACATCAACATCATGATGTGTCACCAAGCTTCTCTTCAACAGCCCAGACACCAGTGATGACATCAAACACCATATGTCACCAAACTACTCAGCCCAGACACCAGTGATGACATCAAACACCATATGTCACCAAACTACTCAGCCCAGACACCAGTGATGACATCAAACACCATATGTCACCAAACTACTCAGCCCAGACACCAGTGATGACATCAAACACCATATGTCGCCAAACTACTCTTCAACATTCAAGACACCAGTTATGACATCAAACACCATGATACGTAACCAAGCTACTCTTCAATAGCCAGGACACCAGTGATGACACCGAACGCCATGATGTGTCACCAAGCTACTCAGCCCAGACACCAGTGATATCAAACACCATATGTCACCAAACTACTCCTCAACAGCCCAGACACCAGTGATGACATCAAACACCATGTCACCAAACTACTCCTCAACAGCCCAGACACCAGTGATGACACGAAACAGTGCTACTGAACAGCCCGAAACACAAGTGATGACCTGCCTGCTTGCATGAAGCGGAAGCAGGATTGAACCAAAGGACAGGTAACAAAAGCAAAATAAGTGAAATATAAATAAATAAATACCCCCCCCCCCCCCAAATTTATCACAGAACATCGCAGCACAGCATACAACCGTCAAATCACACACATTACAGGACAATACCTATCCCGATAATTGCTTTCTATTATGGTCTTTTTATTTTTGGTGTTCTTCGGGGAGACCTCTAAGGTTTAGGGATGGTGAAACTTTAGCATATGCAAATGTTTTTGTCCATCATTAAAGTAGCTGCAATCCAACTTCGAGGATGATGTCTAAGCACAACACTGTGTGTATGCATTTTTAAATATACTATTTTTGTCATCCATTCTTTCTAGCATGAAATGCATACTCGTACAATCATCAGAATAAGCTTTAACATGTGCACAAGATTTTCGGCATGTTTTTACATACACGTGACCATGGCTTATAGTCTTATGTACAGGATCTCTGGAGTGAAGTCGGTACTAATGTTAACTCTAGGGGAAAATCCCCCCAGATGGGTGCCTCAATGGTGGCTCAAGCCCAAGCTGATGATCAAATGAAGTCAAAGCTCTAACCACTAGGCTATCCTGCCCCTCCGACAGCATTAATAAAATCAGAATGATTGTAGCACTCTTGAGTTACAGCAGTGAAAATTCCTTTAGAGGACTATATCAGTATAATACATTATTAATATCAGAATGATTGTAGCACTCTGAGTTACAGCAGTGGCATTTACCTTAGAGGACTATATCATTTTAATACAGCATCAATAAAATCAGAATGATTGTAGCACTGAGTTACAGCAGTGAAATTTCCTTTAGAAGACTATATCAGTATAATCAGATAATCCCGGGATTGACAGCTCACTTACTTACACCCTTATTTTGTCACCAGGCTCTAGGAACAACCAACCATGCAGGGCAGCAACTACTATGCAGCACAGCAGCAACATGTACGCAGAGCAACAGGGGGACAGTGCTCAGCAGCAACTACTACACAGGACAGTGCTCAGCAGCAACATGTGCACAGCAGCAACAGCGACAGTCAAGAGCAGAGAACCAGGACAGTGGATAAAATATTTTGAAGAAAGTGGTAAGAGAAAATCTTAGAAAGCAAGAAGACATTTTGAAGAAATCAGCAACAGAATGACATTATACAGCACCATTCGGATGACATGCAAGAACAGCAGTAACTGATAAAGGAGACCTCACCATAAACTTGCACACTAGAACCTTGTGCAGCGATGACCATGCTTATACACCAGATCTCAAGAACTTCTTCGCGGATTAGAACACTAGAACTATGTGAAGCAGAAACACGAGTCTTGCCATTACACTTAGATCAACGTAAGTTTATAAGCTCTTTGTTTCCTTGAGCAGAAAACTGCAAGCCATCTTATGGAGAGGATCACTAGGACTATGGAGAGAAATGTCCGGAACTTGGTGTGGAATGATCGTCTGTACTTTACCATGATATGGAACGTAGAAAATTTAGAAAAATGATTAATAAACAGAATTTTATGAACAAAGATAATATGTAGGGGAAAACTTGACATATTAAAGAAAGGAGCAAGACGGGGAGACATTAAAAAAAATTATGGGCTTAAATGTCTATATAAAGCACCTAAAAAGTAAAGGAAAATAGATTTCAAGAAAAAGAAAAAGCAAAAATAGGGTGGGGGTGGGGTGGGCGCGGGATGAACAAAAAGAAAAAGTATTTTTAAAAAAGGAAAGGTGATGTTATCTTTTTGTAAACAAGGCCTACACCCTTTCCCCCTTTAAGAATAAAATCATTGTAATTTTAAAGAGCCCAGTGTCTGATAAGTGTCCATAAAGAAAGGTGTGGTGAAATCAACATTTTTTCCCAAGTACCTACAGATTTTTCAGATGTTATTTTCAGCTGCATTCGATTTGAAATAGTGCTTCACTAGATTTTGATGTGTTTGGGACATTTTCTCTCTGTGAACGTGGTAAAAAAAAAAAAAATTGGGGGGGGGGGGGGGGGGTGAGAATAGGGAAAAGATGTGCCCGATTTTGCCAGGATTTGTACTGTGAAAAACAAAGTCGATGTAGTTTTGTATTGAATCAATAGTTCAGTCTAAAAATACTTACTGGTTCATTTGTTTTTCTGCTGAAATGGCCATAATATCGATGACAGTTTACCTTCCATTATCAGTTTATTTTTCAACACCCTTGATGTTCTAATTGTTTTTGAAATAGTTTACACCTAAATAGTCGGTAGAAAAAGTGAAGGCAAACAGAATATGGGTGTGCGCGCGCGCGCGCGTGTGTGTGTGTTTTCAAAGTTAATTGCAATCTCCAGCATTTCTTATTGCATTGAAGAATTGCAATATGTTGCAAAGAGTGACACGCAATGAGTGTGATCTATTTTTTTATGAGAGATTAAGCATAACATGCAGGGAGGGGGGGGGGGGGGTGCACTGGATTTAGATTGCTTTTGAATATTTACACTGTTGGCAGATCTGTGATGGTGTCCAATGGTATACCTTGCTATATCAAAAATATAGAAACTCGACTAGATAGGTGCATATTATTTCCAAAGTCAGTAAAAAAAAAAAAAAAAGTAATAAAGCAAGAGGTACATATATATATATATATATATATATATATATATATATATATATATATATATATATATATATATATATATAGCTTTCGAGAGAGATGGTGTGTAAAAGATATGTGTATATTTTGATGACCTCGGAAAGAATTGAGGGGAGGCGCAGGTATTACAGTATAAATGTTTTTTTACGAAGTGGTGTTTAGAAAGGACAGGATGGGGAGGGGACTGACAGGTATTCTAAGGTGGCTGTTTGGGAAGATGTTTAGGAGGGAGTAGTGTGGAGGTTGCAGGTATTGTCTAGGTAGATGTTTATGAGAATGGTATTGAGGAGGAAGGTAGCATGGAGGTATTAAGATACTAAAGCATAGGTGTTGAAGGGAAGATTAGAAGAGGGGGATGGTGTTCAAGGGGGGGGGGGGGGGTTACAGGTAGTTGTAAGGTAGGTGTGATAAGGGGTGTTAAGTAGTAGTGGAGGTTGAGGGTATTGTCAAATATTGTCAAGATGTGTAAGAGAACAGTGTCTAGGAGGGAGATAATGTATTGTAGCATAGGTGTTGAAGGGAAGATAAGAGTGGGACAGAATGCAAGGGGGATGGGGGGTCACAGGTACTTTAGGGTAGGCATGGTGAAGGGGTGTTTAGTAGTATTGAGGTTGAGGTATTGTCAGGGTAAATGTTTAAGAGAGAGGAAAACTTTAAGGAAGAGGATTAACATGGAGGTTTTCAGGTACTGAAGCTTCAGTGTTGAGGAGGGGGGTAATATATATATATATATATTTTTTTTTTGGGGGGGGGGTACAGGTATTTGGGGGGTAGGTAGGAGGAGGGGTTGTTCAGGACAAGGGGGTATCAATTGAGGGGAGGTGTTTACAGGTAAAGTTTGTCATCTGTTCCAGCAGGTGTGTAAAAGGGGTGTTCCTGAGAAGAGTGTAGAATGTATGACTAGTAGATGGGAATAAAATACGAATAAAACGGGGCTCACTATTAGGGAAACTAAGTTTACTCTCATTGTTTCACCTGAGATTTTGAACCAAAAATTGGGATACAATTAATTAATAAAAGGATCCTAAAAGTTTATGGACCTGAAATCTTCTTAGCATGATGAGATAGGAAAACAGAATTCAAGCAGTCCCAGAAATAATCTTTGGAGTGGTACTTTGAAACCGAGTACTCTACCGACGTGTCAATGTACCATTGTGTCCGCGTGCTTTCACACTTGCATGACATAAACAGACAACACTTTGCATGATACTGATTCTTAACCCTAACCCTTGTACTAAACCAACTGTTAAACCTTGCATGAAAGCACAAAAGCAAGCGGACACAATGGTACAAGAACACAATGGTAGAGATAACAAAACCTCTTCAGCTTGGAGAAGGGGAAGGCAGGGTGTTCGGATTGGGAAGGGGGGTATGGTGCAGGTTGTTTTGTGGGAATAGAAATATGAAAAAATATATTAAATGGGTAGATGGGAGTAAGGTGGTCAGATTTTTTTGGGTATATATGGGGGTAGAACATATCTTAAGGAGGGGAATATTTGGGGGTGGGTGGGGGGGGGGGTGTTGAATGGATTTACGGACAGAGAGGGATGGTTATAGATGTATGAAATGGGAGAGAGAGAGAGGCGGTGAGGGTTAAATGTGTATGAAGTGGGGTTAAGGAAACCAGGAAGTGAGCAGTTTTCTTGTAATAATACAGTAGGAGACGTGGGGGGGAAAAAAAGGGGGGGGGGGGGGGCAATGGGGAGGGGGGAATTATAAGGGAAATGAAATCAATACAAGTGGGAAGCAGGGCAGTCTTATTTTTTCGCTTATTGGGGAGACATTGTTGTCAAGTCAAGTCAAAAACACTTTAATCATCCCTGAAGGGCAATTACAATACTGACAGGCATATTATGTTTTGTAGAAAAACAGGAGGGGGGCATGCTTTATGGCATACTATCCTTTTTTTAGGGGGGGCAAATGAGGGGGGGTTCACATGTCATGTCTTTCGTAGAAAAGAAAAGGACTGCATATTTACAAAGGAAGGTTGTCATATTTGTAGGGGTCAGTAAGACCAGAGAAAAATGGGAAAAGCAAATTTGTTTGGGTAGAAAAGGAGACGTACACAAGGGATATGTAAGTGACATGTTCATACTTCAAGATGCAGGGAAGGGATATATATATATTATATATATTATATATACATATATACATATATACATACATATATACATACATACATATATTAATGTGGATGAGGAGAGGAGAGAAGTGTGTGTTCAGGTTAGTGGTGATAAAGGAAAGAGCTTGACAGTGATATAGCAGTAACAGTAAAAATATGGAGTATACCTAACCTTCCCTGGAAAAAGCATTAAGCTGCTTTTGTGCCTTACTGAGTGAATGTGTGCTATAGGCAGGTATATGCACTGGTCTGTCATTGGTATGCCTTCACAGATTTGACAGCAGTAAAGATTGTGTTGTTGTGAAACATGCACAAAAGTTGCATTACTTATATTTATACTAGGTTTGGTTGTTGTTGTTTTTATAGCAAAAAATGTATGTGAACATGATGAATACACATGTTTGAAGAGAGTAAGGACTAGGAAGCTCTACCTAGAGGAGCCTTAGAAATGGAAGAAGGGACAGCTGATATATTTTTTTCATATTTTTTTGTCAAGATAAAAATTGTACCCAAGCACTGCAGGCCTGAAATAAGATTTGCTGTTAAGGCTGGGATTTTTGTAACTTGAACCCCAGTTTTTGGGCCCAAGTGTGCTGGACAGTGTTTTTGATGATTAACTTTTTTTCTTTTGAAATATGTATTAGATTTTGTTGAGAATGTTGTCTCATCATTTTGTTGGTGGCTAAAGAATTTGAAATAGTGTATCATTAAAGAATGGACAACAGTATTTTTCCTTTATTTTCATTTTTTGTTGGATGTGTTTAGATTTATTTATTTAGAAATGTTCCAGAAAAAATGTTGACAGGATGATTAATCTGTTATGAAAAAATGGAGTGTTTATAGAAGTTTTTGTCACTGCTTTTGGACTATTTTGGGTTTCTTTTTTGTTGGATCATATCATTTATTTAGAAATGATATAGCTGCATTTGTTGTTGGCTGAATAGCTTTATTTTTTTTTAAAAAACCCTGAAGGCTTAAAAAAAATTCTTAAGTGACAATGTCTAGCAGAGGTAAAAATGGAGAAAAAGAGATATTTAGGGGGGGGGGGGGGTTAGATGAGGAAGAGAGACATGTGACCCCCCCCTCTCAAAAAAAAAGGATAGTGAAGCCCCCCCCCCCCCCCCAACCTTATCCCCAAAAAGTTAAGCACATGAACACATGCACCACCAAAAATGGTTCTCTACATGCAACTTGGGTACATTGAAGAAAAACAGGGTTGCAGCTTTTTTGTGGGGGTAAATTTACAATGATTGTAACATTGAAATGTTTGTTTTTGCTGGGTTTTGTTACTGAGAAATGAAAATCTTTTGATAAAGTTGTTTTTTTTTGGTCAGATTAAGAATTGTCCTGAAATTGACTTTTTAATGAAAAGATAGTTTATTTGTCACAAAGATGGAGAGACTGTATTTTATGTTGTGGTTTATTTCCCCTTTTTTAAAAGCTTTGTTTGTCTTTGGCTATATTTTCTTTCGAATATAAACCCAAAATCCGAGTTTTGTTCCAAGCAAGATGAAAAAGTAGTTACGGAAAGATGATAGCAGGAGTGGATTTGGTTTTCAAATGTGTGGCTTTATTTTCCTATTCTAAAGAAGAGGGGGGTGGGGGTGGAGTGTCCACCTTACATTTGTTTGGAAATACTGTAGTCCTAAAATTATATTTGCTGATAGCAAGTTTGTGATGAAAAAGTAGCTAGTTACCTGACCTGGTTGTTTACTTTTCAGGATTCTCTTTTTTTTCTTAGTTTTTGTTCATTGGGTTGGATTTCATTATGAATTAAATGCGTTTAGAAATATCACTATCATGGTTACAGCTGAAAAGATGATAAATGTTGCTATAGAAAGATAAACAGAGAATGTTGTGAATAAGTTCTACCTTTAAAACAAAGAGCAAATTTGTTTTTAAAAAAATTCCGCCCTGAAATGTTTGTGTTTAATGGAATGATTTATTAAAAAATTGAACGAGCGCTTTCAATGACACGGTGTTATCTACCCCCCCCCCCCCCACTTTTTTTTAAACTGTCAGCTGTTTTGAGCGCTGAAATAATGTTTTTGACAGCATAATTTTGTCATGGAAAATGTTTTAATGAAGTTTTTGTGATTTTACATTTTCATGCTGTTTTTTTAAGCCTTGTCCTTCGTAGTATTTTAAGACTATGGTTTATGCTATCTCCAAGATACTACAAAAAGAAAAAAAAAGAAAAAAACAACCAGCAACTGATAACAAAAAATTCGGATTACCAGGAAGAGTGAAAAAGAGCAAAACTGATCGATTATAATGAATATGAGAGATTGAACAACTTTGTGAAGGAAATGTGCTGAAGCCAAAGAGCTATCATCTAAATGCTAAACTATTGGTCAAAATAGAAAATATAACACAGCCTATAAAAATATCAGAGAAATAACAAAAGATAACATTGATAATTGATGACATTGATAAACTACTTCATAGTTTTACATCTTTCCCAGCAGTCTTTGATATCCATTGTCAGCACAAATGTACTCATGACAGCCTGTTTTTGTTTTTTTTTAACAATTTTGTTTTACATCTAAAATAATTTTTAAAGTAGGAAAGGAAAGGTTCGAAGCACCTCAATATAATTACCACCAACAAAAGATAAAGGGGAAAACGAGAAAGAAGATGGGGGAAAGGTGGTTGAATGCTCTACAGAGCGAAATGTGACTTAATTGGAAATATTTTACAAGAATCAATGCATGCATGATTAATTTCCTGCTTGTATTTGTCTTGTATCCATTTGTGTTTATTTTCTGCAAGTATGGAACATCTGAGATGTGTGTACTCTAATATTCCAATGTAGCAAATGTTGAAATAATGTACTCTAGGAGTTCACTGTGATGGTGCAATGCGTTACATGTTTTAGTTATTCAGCCTTTTTGCTACATTTTTTTAAAATTCACCCTTTTTGGTATAGTTTTTTTTTATTTAGATCTAGCATTTTTGGTAACCCGTTTTTTTTTTTATTTAGCCCTTTTTCTTTTAATTTTTGCTCTCATGATACCTTGAATATGTAAAAACTAGAAAATGGTTTAGCATGTGTGTGGGTTTTTGTGGTTGGTTGTATACTGTTTATTGGTGTGTGTGTGTATGTGCGCGTGCGTGCGTGCGTGGTGTGTGCGCGTGCGTGCGTGCGTGAGAGAGAGAGAGAGAGGGTGGGTATGGATGGTGTGTGTGTGTGTGTGGGGGGGGGGTGTGAGTGTATGCCACCGTGCATGTATGTATATGTGCGAGTGCGTGTGTACATGCGTAAATAATAGTGGTTATGTGTCTTTTCCAGTCAACTGTTTTAATATTTGTGTCCATACATTGGTGGTCTGTATGTGAGTGTGGGTGCGTGTGTGTGTGTGTGTGTGTGTGTGTGTGTGTGAGTGAGAGAGAGAGTGTGTGTGTGTGAGTGCGCACGCGCGCGTACGAGTGTGAGTGTTGTGATAGTTTTATTTGAAGCCTATAATGTTTGAGCAATTTAATATGAAATATAGCTATCTTGTGTTTTTGATTATGATTCGTATCAATATGCCTGTCAGTATTGTAATTACCCTTCAGGGATGATAAAAGTGTTTTTGACTTGACTTGATTTGACTACAAGTAGCTGTTGAAACACTTGAGTATTATTTTTGTGTTTTTTTTTTCTTTTTGTTTTTGCTTTCGATCAATTTGTTCAAGAAGAAGTGCATGTCAGCTAGGAACGCTGGTGGACTGCTTATCAATCTTGTGTTTGAAAGTGCTTTTCTTTTTTGTGTTTTTTCCTTAATGATCACATCTTTCTGTTTGTATTGAAACATTTTCTTAAGACTTAATGACTAAAATGGATGCTCCATTCATTTTTGCTTTTTTGTGTACTTAATTTGAAGAGCTGAGCGCAAAGTGAAGCAGCTTATTGCTTTTTTTTTTTTAAGTTTAGGAATCAAGTGGTGAGCACACACCACAGGCACTTGACTACCCAACTGACTTTCTCGAGAAAGTACTAGCTTTACACGACTCACTCAGTCTTCTTTAAAACTTATAATCTGATGTTTTGTATTTGCCATTCAAGATGTCTGTGCTTTCTGGCTGTAAAGATAACATGGCTGGAATCAAGAAACTTTTTGCCACATACGTGTTTTAAAAGCATATTGGAATAAATGTCATTGTTGTTAAATATTTCAAATTATTGTGTTAAAATTAAAAATAGAACAAAAGTCAGTTGGTGGGTCAGTCATTGTGTCACTGCTGGTCAGAGCATTGGGAAAAGCCTATCTCCCCCTCTCACCCCCCCCCCCCCCCCCCCCCCCCCCCCCCCCAAAAAAAAAAGCTGGAGTTAGGGTACGCACAAAGAGAACGCTTGCTCGCGATGAAAGCGAGCGCGATAAAGCAAGCGCTTGTAATGTTGTTCAAAATTTGCTTGTGCCACACAAAAAGCACACTCGCTTTATCACGCCTGCGATTTCAAGCAACGCTTGGGAAGCGTAAAGAATCAAAAGTTAATTCTTTATCGCGAGCAAGCGTCTTCATACTTATTATATATAACTGTATATACACATACATTTCAACTAAGGATGACTCAAATGAGTGTAATAACTAGACGCTCCTCTGGCAGAATTGACTGTTGGTGCCAGTTGCACCAGTTCTTTGTTATCTCTGGTTCAATTTTTTCTAAGATATACTTGAATGTCTCTTGGCTCATTCTCAAGTTGGACTGAAAATGAGAAGGGCTCCTTTTAAGCAAAGGAAACGAATGATGATATTCACTTTCTATTTGCCTCCTTTTATTTATCTCATGAACGCCCATTCGTTTACGTTTTCTTAGGATAATTTTCGGCTAAACACTGTACAGCAACAATAGTTCGTCTTCACTTAAATCCGCCATGGTGCCAAATGACAAAATTCTACGAGCTGCAAGCGCGATTTTCAGTCTTTCTATATGTCCACCTCAACGACAAGCAAGCGCTTTCATTACAGGCACTTGCTTTATTGCGCTTGCTTTTGGCGCGAGCAAGCGTTCTTTTTGTGCGTACGCTAAGGGTTGGGTAGCTGGCTCGCAGCTGTTATAGAACAAAATTGAAAGAAAGCTTTAGAATGACTTTAAAAACATTGTCAAAGCTTGATGAAATATGATGGAAATGGGTGCAAAAATCACAAGACCAAAAATAAACAAGCTTTAGAATGACTTTAATTATCAAAACTTGATGAAATGTGATTAAAATGGGTGCAAAAATCATAATGACCAAAAATAAACTACAACTTGACCAAGGTTTTTCGTTTTCATTCATGAATGAATGTGTGTATTTACAAGTGTAGCGTATGTGCACAGGATTATGGATACATATAGCCCTTTTACCTGTACTCTCTCTCTCTCTCTCTCTCTCTCTCTCTATATATATATATATATATATATACATACATACACACACACACTCAACCCGTCAAGGTCATGATGGCCCACGAAGAAGCATTTTACCCCATTAGGTGAAAAATTGATATGGATATCCAGACGCGTTTTTAAGTTGGTGATGATAGTAGTAGCAGGACCCCTGTGTTGTGTGTTAGTTATTCCCAACAGTCCTGCTGTTTTATGTGTGGCATGCTGTGTACTCTCTTAACGGTTGATGCATTATGAATACTAAGGCAGGTGCGTTGTGAGCTGTATCATTTTTGGTATTGTTCTATGTGAGCAGATTTAGATTGGAATTGCAAATAA
Organism: Stramonita haemastoma; assembly: GCA_030674155.1. Taxonomy (NCBI): domain Eukaryota; kingdom Metazoa; phylum Mollusca; class Gastropoda; order Neogastropoda; family Muricidae; genus Stramonita; species Stramonita haemastoma. The sequence goes on along the minus strand of CM060328.1, from coordinate 4,276,603 downwards.
ATCGGTTTCATTTTTTACCCCTTTTTTTCTGAGTAAATGATAATTCCGTTCAAATTAAGTATTAGTGTAAAGTGGCACACTAGTACCTTTACACAAACACACACACAGAGTGTTACATAGTGTTTTTTACACACACACACAGATTGTGATCATTTTTGTTTAAATTCAGTATTCATCTCTTAAAGCTAGTAAAAACCACCCCTGATTTTACTTCTTTGACAATCCGACAACAAACAGAATAAAATGAAAAAAAAAATGTCATTAAGAATATTACCAAAGGATTTCTTTCTAATATCTAGACACTGGGTGAAATGAAAATTGCCTGTATCTTGAATACTTAAGATGCAAACTATGAACTGGTAGGCTACTGATGACATTTTTCTGTCAGAGGAACTGGCATAGAAAATGGCATGGGATTTTTTTCATAATTGATAATGGTATGGATTTTTTTTTTTTGGAAAGGTGGAGCTGGCATTTAATCATGTTTTTGTTTCTTTCAGTGACGCTGGTATATAGTTTTTCTTTCATGGCAGAGCTGGCATAGAGGTTTTTATTTTTCATAGTGGAAATGGCATAGAAGTTTTATTCACAGTCAGACTGGTATAGGTTTTCTTCTTAGTGGATATTGGCATGCTTTTTTTTCACAGCGGAACTGGCATGAAATTTTTTTCAGTACTAGAATTGGCATGACATTTTTTTTAAATAGTGGAACTGGCATAGAATTTTTTTTTTCAATATTGGAACTGGCATGGAACTTTTTTTTAATAGAGGAACTGGCATGGAATTTTTTTAAATAGTGGAACTGTCATGGAATTTTGTTTTTAATAGTGGAACTGGCATGGATTTTTTTTTAATAGTGGAACTGGCATGGAATTTTTTTTTTAATAGTGGAACTGGCATGGAATTTTCTTTTAATAGTGAAACTGGCATGGAATTTATTTTTAATAGAGGAACTGGCATGGAATTTTCTTTTAATAAACTGGCATGGAATTTTTTGTTAATAGTGGAACTGGCATGGAATTTTGTATCATAGTGAAAACTTTGTATAGATCAGAATTTCACATGTTTATGTGTTCTTTTCTTTTTCATTCTTTTATTGTCCTGACAGTGATAAACAAGGTTGTTGATATAAAAAAAAAAGACACAAAAGAGAATTCACTTATTTACACTACATTATGTTCTGCTTCTCTCCTATATCGAGTATTCTATGCCCATATTGTTTTAATGTGAAAGTAATTCATGTCACAATTCTTTCAGTCATTACATATAAAAACAGGGATAGGACAACTCAGTGGTCAGAGCACTTGCTTTCCCCCAGCCAATGTTAAGCAGCATTGAGCATGGTTACCTATTGGATGGGTGATTGTTTGTGCGCCTTGGCTTTAGCACAGTCCCCCAGTTCACCCAGCTGTAAATGGGTACTTGCCCTCTTTAGGGTCAGGGGAGGTAAAGCAGCGAGGGAGAAGAGATGGGTGCCGCCCTCAATATGCTGGTCCCCAGAGAAGCTGAGGTCTTTGATGCCATGCTCCCCTACGACCACATAGGTTATGGAACACCTTTACCTTTGTATATAAACACAAAACTGTTCCACACAAAAAACAAAAGATCATAAACCATTGCTGATGACAAATTTATTCAAAATAAAAATACATTACGACCAGAATGTACCTTCTATGACACAGAATCTCTAAACATGTTTATTATTTATCATTTATATGTGTAGTATCTAAGTTAGATTTTAAATATATATCAGAATGGAAATGTCCCAATACCTACAGTATTTTTTCTTCTGAAAACCTGGCCAGCTTTCATTTTCATTGACTTAGATGTACACACTTTCTTCCACCCCATTTCTAGCACAATAATGATCAAACATCATTCAATAAATTGTTTTACTTCAAATCCAGCAAAAAAAAAACACCCCCAAAACAAACAAAAAACGTTGTGTGTGGGAATGGGGGAGGGGGGGGGGGGGAGTATGCATATGTGTATGTGTGTGCATAATAATATTCAACAAGGGAGGGATGCATGTGTATGTGTGGGTACATAAATATCGACCACCACCAGACATCATGAGTATCAAGCACAAAACCACTCTTTCAAACATTCAGTGATTGAGAGAACACACACACACACACACACACACACACACACACACAGAAGATAAATAAGAAACAGAAAAAAGTGCAAAAAAGACGAAATCGAATCAAGAAAGACACAGTTATGTCACGGGCCATAACGAGGGAAGGTATGAAAAACATCACATGCAATGAACTGAAAGAGATCAACAAAATCAATCAAATTGAAAAAAAAGAGTTCATAATTACCAGATAGGAGCAACTTTACAAGAAACTGCAGAAAAGTAACAAGGAGTTTTTCTATCAAAGCTAATGTCAAAACGTCCAACAAGACTTAAAACTTTGCTACCTCCTGACAGTTCATTAGCCCCGTATTCATGTCAGTTAAACAGTGTTCAAAGTGAAACTGCACAACCATTATTCTGTCAGTTTATTTCTATTGATTTGAAGAAATGAAAAAGGATTGAAATATTTTTTCCCCTCTTTTTTTATTATCCGTCAATGTAATGGAGGAATGAGCTCCCTAAACAAACAAGTTTATAGAGGCTTCCATCATTCCTAAAGTAAAATACCAAAGCTTTCCTGTTAATTCCATGTGTTTGGTATTTTTTTAATGAATATTTTTCTCACAGATATAACTGTATAACACGTGCATTTTGCTTTAAGCTCAGTATCAATCTTAATATCCCACACATTTTTCTTCTTATCATAATCACAGTTATTACACCAGACTCTTGTAACCAAACTCTTTGTCTTGTAAGCCTCGCAAGGAGCAGTCCTGTATAAACTTGGAGAGGTATTAAGGACAGGTAACAAAAACAGAGCAGAGAAACCAGCCACTAAGGCACCGTTGCGTACTTGGTTCCTCACTGGATAGTTGTGGATTCAAATCCTGAGTCATGTATAGGGTGTTTTTTTTCTACAGACTGGCTTCTACCCAGGGTGATGCTTTGAATCTGCTGTAAGCTCATTGATTAGGAAGACTGGAACTACACAAGTCGAGCATCATTCATTTTTCAGATACAATGCAGGAAAAGAATGCTGTATGCTTTAATTCTTTTTTTTTTATACTGGGGAAAATGGAATATACATTAATGTGCTTTAAAGATCAAGTGCTGAAAGATCTTGGAGAAAATTTTAGGAGTCTGCACTGATGTATTCTTTTCCAAAACCTGTTCGCTCATTCTGACTCCAGCAAACACGAAACTGGCCATGAAAATGAAATATCTATCCATTCATTTTGAACACTGTTTCCTTGACTTATGAATTCTAAGTCAGCTAGTTAAATACTTCCATGAAAACTGAAGTTGTGGTTATCTTATTTTCTTCTGCACTTGATTTATCAGAACCAAAGCGAAGTTTTTCAGTATCACAGAGCATTCGACTTGTTGGAATGTCAGGAATAGTGTCAAAATTTTCCAGCAATAGTTCTCCTTTCTCTGGCAAAATCTGAGTGTGTGACTGTGTATGCATGCCTGCACGTGTGTGTGTGTGTGTGCTTAAATGTCAATGTGTGTGGGTGTGAGTGCTTGCAAGTGCATGTATGTGTGTCTGTGCATAAAATTCTGTTGCTCTTTTATTTTTTTCCACAACCTGTACTACTTGACTTGACCTGTTTCACGCAAAACATGATGTGATACCATTTTGTGTAGAGGATAACTTTGCACTGTTCACATGATCAGACATTCCTCCAGTGGATTAGACAGTATAAATCTCTCACATTTTGAGCAGAGTCACACTTCTGTACAAAAGTTTTAAAATCCTAAAACATATGGAAAGTCTGTTCATGTTGGCAAGTACAGAACGGCTACAGACTTACTGATTAGATTAATGCCCACGTGCACACACACACACACTCACACCACACACACACACACAACACACACACACACATCAGGGTAGAAATTTTTTTAACAAAAACAATGAGCTGTACAATAAAGAACAACAAAAATTCACGAAAAATACTTTGAAAAATCTGATTTCGTTTTTTCTTTAAATCACCACACACTACACACATCAAACATGTCACAAGTTATGCACTAACTTGTTCATTCTGATAACATGCTCGGGAAAATGGACATGAATAATGACGACAATATGACACAAGTCTCATTACAACACTAACATACTGAGAGATCAACAGCCAAAAAATATACACACAAATTCACACACACTTTTTTATGAATACCATTCAAACAAACAGCACACAAATGTCGGGCAAACACCAGATAATCAAGACAAGTATGTGGCACATTTTTTAACAGCATTTAAAAAAATCGTGCTGAGCGAGTTTCTATCATCACAAGCTAAAACATCGGTTCAATCTGACACAGGGATTTAAAAAAAAATCTATCAAAGCAAACTGTCTTTCTTTCACTGCAGTGTGGCTATTCTGTGTGTTGCTAGTTTTTATTCACAAGGGTGAAAAATAAATGTAATGTTATTTTCCAGGTTATTAGACGCACTGCTAAACTGCACAATTGTAGGAAAATAATTTTTCAGAATTCATTTAGAAGATGCATTAGGACTACAAGTCACATAATGACAAACTGAAACAGGTCACTGAATCATCAATCCTGTTGAAATCACTGTAGCTGCATACATCTAGTTCTTCTGTCCACCACGTTTTTTCCAGATAAAATTACAAGTAAAACTTGAGCAAAAGCCTTCCCTGGTAAGGCCTGATGACACATGATTCACTGCTTTTGTGTTGAAAATAATTATTTAGAAAGACTGAACATATCTGTGGATTCAGCTTTGATCCAAGATGGTGGATATCATACCATCAGCAGTTGTTCAACATGTTTTAAACTTGAATGTCTGAATGGACAATGCTGTATCAGATATTGCTGCCAACCACTTTTTACAGCAGAAGTCAAGGAATACTGACAGAGCTTGCAATACATTCATTAAAATGCAGAATCAATGACCAGGAATAGACTGATCTTACTAAAAACAATAACAAACCGGAAAAATTAACAAATCTATACATTGCATTTGTTCTGTAAGTCGCTGGGGGAGATAGTGTGGCATAAAAAGAAGCAGCTTAAAACTTGAAAAATTCTGTGAATGATACAACAGTGCTGTGACTGTTTGACTTTTTCTGGACCAGCTGTGTCGTTGACACATTATTGACATTATTTATCAATCTTTTTGTTTTAAGCTCTAATCCTTTGAACGCAGACTCCAATCCAATCCAATCATGTTGTTAACAGCCCTGCCAACCACAGGCCATATTGGGGCTATTTATCTTGTCAAATCTTAAACCTCAGAATAAAACTGTGCAACTATACAGACTAAAACAGGGTTTAAAACCAACTCTTGCAATCATTCCTTTCTTGTTGCTCTGGTCAACCATAATAAGGGTCAACCCAGGACGGGCAACGCATTGTGGGAAAAAAAACACATCAACCACACATAAAAAGAAGAAACCGAAACCAGATTCCTTAAAACAATCTTGATTTTAGTGAGCGACTGTAACACTTTCACTCATATCAGACGGAAAAAAACCTCAACGCAGACTAAATTGCAGACAATTCACTTTGTGTCTTATAACAGTTGAATTTTGATTAATCACAAGGTGTTCCTACTTGTTGGTAGGTTTGGAAAAAGGACATGCACATGCATTGAGCTTCAGTTTGAAATGTTTGATGATTTCTTACATCTAAAAAATGGACGCTATACTTTTATACTGAAAAAGCAAAACTCAAAAACAACACCACTGGCAGTGAGATGATTCAAATATTAAAGCTGATGCTACGATCCTAGTACTCACAATTCATCACCATATTACTTTCCACAAATGTCACAGCTTGAAAAACTCCTCTCACAAATAAACCATTCATACTCTTATCCACTGTCATTTCAATAACTTTAAAACGCCTGACTCCTCAAATATCCACGCCACTTTCACATAAACCACTGACACGTACAGGTACTTTTGATTAACTTTTAAAAAATTATTATACACCAAATAAATAAAAAACATAAAAAAGGACTCTAATAATGCATAAGACGACACCTCCCTTGAACGTGGTAGTGGAGAGTGGGGTCATCACCTTCTCTTCTTGGCCCAGTTCTCCGCAGAGAACAGTCCTGGGCCCAGCTTCTTTTTCCGCAGCTGGTACATGTGGTGCAGTAACAAGTAGCCAGCTGCAACAGAATATAGGCAGGAGTGGTGTCACAGTGTAGTGGTGTCACAGTGTAGTCAGCTGTGTCACAGTGTAGTCAGCAGTTGTGTCACAATGTGGTTGCGTCACAGTGTAGTCAGCAGTTGTGTCACAGTGTAGTCAGCAGTTGTGTCACAGTGTAGTCAGCAGTTGCGTCACATACAAGGCCTTAGTTTATACTCTCATCCAAAGGACTATATTGTAATAATGCCCATTTATCTCCCATGTACTTTCCTCCCTCCTTGAAGTCTCACAAGCAAATACAAGAGTGCACTGGTAAGCCCTCCAATACAGTTAGTCATTGTGTTTGCGCACACAAAACCTCAGACCAGCCAAGATGACACAATGCAGATAATCATATGACAGCTTTTTTTTATATTTCCATTTCTCGATGAGAGCTCCAAGGTTTACCAATGGTGAGAGTTTGCGCGTGCAACTGTTCCAAACATGAATTAAGTTGAACTGGCAAACTAATTGTAACACATGAACACACGAACAACGTCCTCGATGAAACAGCAAAGAAATGAGCACAGAGAGAGAGGTACACAAAATGAAGCATACTGAGAGAGAGAAACTCACCGCCAGGCACAATGAGGGGATAATTAAATGTCTACACGAATACACAGACGTCTTCAATAAAACAGCTAACAAATGAGCAGAAGTACATAAAATGACACATGCTGAGAGAGAAAACTATTCACCAGCCACAATGAGAAGATGACAAAATGTCTACATAAATACTTGAACAACGTCTTCAATGTTGTGACATAAAGTGGTATAAATCAAATTAAATTAATTAAATGAAACAGCAAAGAAATGAGCAGAGAGAGGGACACATAGGAGAGAGACTGACCTCCGGCGACGATGAGGGGATAGACGAAGAGGAGGTAGGGGAAGTAGAAGGTCATGTTGGCAGAGTTGGGCAGGATGAAGCTGAAGAAGCCGGTCTCCTCAAACAGGGGGATGGCCATGATCACCACCGTGCCTGATAAACCAAAACACACACATTATACTCAATAAAAAAGAATGAATAAATATATAAATAAAATAAACATACACAACACACACAACACACACATACACAAGCTGAAGAAGCCGGTCTCCTCAAACAGGGGGATGGCCATGATCACCACCGTGCCTGATAAACCAAAACACACACATTATACTCAATAAAAAAGAATGAATAAATATATAAATAAAATAAACATACACAACACACACAACACACACATACACAAGCTGAAGAAGCCGGTCTCCTCAAACAGGGGAATGGCCATGATCACCACCGTGCCTGATAAACCAAAACACACACATTATACTCAATAAAAAAGAATGAATAAATATATAAATAAAATAAACATACACAACACACACAACACACACACACACAAGCTGAAGAAGCCTGTCTCCTCAAACAGGGGAATGGCCCTGATCACCACCGTGCCTGATCCAACACAACGCACACACATGCACACATTATCCTCGATATAAAAGAATGAATAAATAAATAAAACCTACACATGCACATACACACACACACACATTATCCTCGATATAAAAGAATAAATAAATAAAATGAATAAAATAAACATACACACACAACACAAACACGCACATTCGCACGCATGCACACACACACACACACATGCACAAACACACACACACACACAACACAATACACACACACACACTCACACACGCATGCACGCACCCCCCCATCCCCCCCACCCCACACACACACACATAAATAGCAGGATGGGATGGCCTAGTTGTTAGAACATTGCACTTGTATCTGACGACCCCGAGTTTGAATCCTGTTCGAAGGGATTTTTCCCCTGGAATTAATATCAGTGCCAAGTCCACTCCCCCCAAAAGTTCTTCAGATAAGACTATAAACCCTGGCCCCATGTGGGAACGCATGCAGAACATCTTGCGCACACTTGAATCCTGTTCTGCTTTTCAAAAGAGTAGGCCATTGTGTGCCCATGGGAACAGATGACAAAATTTACAAAACTGCATACACAAGGGGACTGTATGTAAAAAAAGCACATGTGTGCTTACTTCATTCTGCTCGATATAAAATGAATAGATAAATAAAAAGATAAATAAAAAAAGCTTAACAGATAATCATATCTACATATAACTAGCACACAAAAAAGCAATGACAACCTTGAATTTTTATATACACACCCTCCTCCCCCATACCTGGCCAGAATCAAGTGAGCAAGTTTGGAAAAAGTGTTTCTAAATGACAAATCCCTGAAAAATACACACAAAAATGGTGATAGGAATGAGGTGGAGGGGTGGGGCGAAAGGTATACTATTTTTCTGTTACAAATATCAATCAATCAATCAATCAATCAAATTTTTATTTCCAGATGGTACACTGAGTAAGCATTGATTTGCTTTTTTCCATCAAATAGGCATAAGGAGTGGCGAGCAGAATATACAATACAAAGCACAGTGAGAGTGATGCCCCCAAACCCCAAAGAAGACATATTTTATACATTATCTCATGGTTAAAAAAAAAAAAGAAAAAAAAATCCCCCCCCCCTCCCACTGGCCTAAAAATCCAGGCAGCAGGGTGAAGCCACTAGTCTAAGGGAAATAACCACATATCCAGGGACTCGATTTCTTTTAAATAGTTGTCTCCCTTTAACAGATATACCTTCTTTCAATCACTTCCTATAAAAAAGAAAGAAAAAAAGAAGACATTTGTAAAGGTAAAGTAAAGGTGTTCCAATAACCCATATGGTCTTTGGGGAGTGAGGTGTCAAAGACCTCAGCTTCTCTAGGGGCCAGCATGTTGAGGGTGGCGCCCATCTCCTCTCCCTCGCTGCTTTACCTTTCCTGACCCTAAAGAGGGCAGGTACCCATTTATAGTTCGGGGACTGTGCTGAAGCCAAGGCGCGTAAACGGTCACCCATCCACTTGGTAATCACACTCAATGTTGCTTAACCTTAGCTTGGGGCAAGCGAGCGCTCTGACTATTGAGCTATCCCATCCCCAAGACATATTGTATATTGTATTTTATCCCATTTTAAGTCACGGCAGATTTCTTTGCATGAAATTCAGGCTGTTCTCCCTGGGGAGAGCGCATCACAACAAGAGCAATGCCATCATCATTTTTTTTCTTTTCCTGTCTGCAACTGTAATTGTTTCCATATCAGAGTGTTTTTTCTTTGCATAAATTTTTCCAGGGATAACTCTCTTGCTGCCATGGGTTCTTTAACTTGTGCTGGATAATCAGGTGTAACACACAGGACCTTGGTTTCTCGTCTCATCAGAAAGACTAGCACCCAAACCACCACCACCCACAGTCTAGTGGATGTATATCCCCCCCTCCCAAAAAAGCCCACAACACATAAATCTAGCATAACTCAGTCAAGGGCCCAGTGCTAAAACCCCCCCTTTCACCAAGTCCATGTGCATTCGGATTCTGCTATAATCAGCACCAGCTGAGATGGGATGGAATGGACGGCAGGTGAGAGGAGCTGAAAGTGGAAGAAACTGACTGACAGCTGTGTGCCACCCCCCCCACCCCTCCTCCCACCCCCCCCCCCAAAAAAAAAACGAAACAACCCCCCCAAAAAAACAATAGATAAACAAATCAAATATAAACTAACTGTTGCAGGTGTTAGCACAAAACTTATCTTACTCAGACTGATTCTGGAAGAACTCAAAATAAAAGGATAAGTAAACAAATTTAAAAAAATTGTTGCAGGTGTTAAGACAAGACTTTATCTTATTCACACCAAATAAATCTGCCCCCCCCCCCCTCCCCCCCCACCACACACACACAGACACACAGTGACTGACTGACCTTCCAGGAACATGCCCAGGGGGTAGAGGGGTATCCACATGGTGTACCTCAGCCAGGTGACCAGGCGTAGCTCCCAGCGCGCACTCTGCAGCATGTAGAAGGGGTAGCGCACCACCTCGATGGCCGACCACACCATGAACAGGTAAAACACCACAGGCCGGTCCTGCAGCCTGGCTTCTTGCAGGATCAACCCAAACAGGATGAAGTTTCTGCCTAACACCTGAAACATGTGGTTTTTTTATTTTATTTATTTATCTATTTTTTATTTTGAGTTCTTGCAGAATCGGTTTAAATAAGATGAAGTTTCATTGTAATACCTGTAACATGTAGTTTTATTGTTTATTTATTTATTTATTTATTTATCTATTCTTTTATTTTGGGTTCTTGCAGAATCAGCCCGAATAAGATGAAGTTTCACCCGAACACCTGCAACATGTTAGCTTTAAAAAATTTTTATTTATTTATTTATTCATTTATCTATATATCATTTATTTATTCTTTTATTTCCAGAAATAATTGCTTATGTGTTTTTTTTACATCCAGTCCCTGTGTGTATGCAGTTTTTGTCAATTTTGTCATCCGTTCCCACAGGCACACAATGGCCTACTCTTCCGAAAAGCAGAACGAGATTTGTTTATTTTATTAATTTTTTTAATTCTTTTTTTCCCAGGATAATGGAATAAATACCCATGAGCTTTTTTATTTTACATCCATTCTGTGTGTATGCAGTTCTGTAAATTTTGTCATCCAATCCCACTGGCACAAAATGGCCTACCCTTCCGAAAAGCCGAACGGGTTTTAATGTGTGCGCAAGATTTCTGCGTGCGCATGCACACGGGACCTCAGTTTATAGTCTCATCCGGAGGGAGTTGGCACTGATGTTAACTCCAGAGGAAAATTCCTGAGAATCTGAATTATCCAAGTGACAGCATGTAGAATGAAGGATCTCACCTGTCAGCATCACTGAGTCTGGTGTTAGCCACTGCACCCAATGACACTGACACAGAATGAAGGTGAAAATTCCAACATCACATCTACATGTCTCGTTTGTAATACACCTGCTATGGAGAGAGGTAACTGAAAAAAATTTTTTTTAATGAAGATTTGAGTGACAAGTAATGGGACATAACCTCTGTCACCAGAAATATTGAGAATTTTTCCCTATTGCGCAGTTACTTTCCATCATACAGCTGAAAATAAATTTCCTCCTCATGAAATTTGAAACCTTGGTTGTTTATACAGATCTGTTGCAGTGGGGAAAAAACTGAAAGGCAGTGTTCACTCATTCACATAATCCTGCCTAATTCAGTTTTCCAAACTCACTTGGCCTTGCAGGTTTTCTCCCTTGGCTTTCACCCTCATTATGCTTAAAATCAAACTCTACCCCTCCCTCACCCACAAAATCAAAGCACTGTACCCTCCCCCTCCAGAACAGGACCCCCCCCCCCCCCTCCCCCCCACAGTGCACAAATCCAACATCACTCAGTCCCAAGTGCTATATTTGACGAACACTTTCCTTTTACCTAGTCCACGTGTGGTCAGTTCCTACTATAATTAGCACCAGCTGGGCTGTGATGGGGTGGATTAATTAGCAGCTGAGAGAAGCTGAAAGTGGGGGAAACTGACAGCTGTGCGGCCCCACCCCCCTTTCCCTAACCCAATACATCAAAGCAGATGACAACCACTGACCTGAGCGACAGGGGCCATAACCCCTGTCCTGACCAGACCCAGCAGTGGATGAAGCACCTCCAGGAAGGCAGCGATCTGACAGACCATCAGCTGAGTGCCCACTGTCTCAAAGGCCGTGTGCTTCCCCTCTGCTCACACATACACAAGCACGCACGCGCGCACGCACACACACACACACCATGCAGGCATTAGTGCACATGTACAGGTTTACATGCATGAAAGTATTTACGTTTATGCACGAGCACGTACACATACACAATTGCACACGCACTTGTGTATATATATATATACATACACCCATATACACATGAACAACCACAAACATATGCCAACGCACACACAGACTAGTGTGAAGATCTGGCACGTGCGTGCGCACACACACACACACACACAAAAACATTTTTATGGTTGTGTACTGTGGGCAAACTGAACCTGCCTGGGTTCATCTCTCTAAGATACCATCTTAAAGACAAAAGGTAAAGGTGTCCCATAACCTATGTGGTCATAGGGGAGCGAGGCATCAGAGACCTCAGCTTCTCTAGTGGCCAGAATATTGGGGCGGAGCCCATCTCCTCTCCCTCACTGCTTTACCTTCCCTGACCCTAAAGATGGCAGGTACCCATTTACAGCTGGATGGACTGGGGGACTGTACTGAAGCCAAGGCACGCAAATGGTCACCCATCCACTTTGGTAACCACGCTCAATGCTGCTTGACCCTAACTTGGGGTAAAGCGAGTGCTCTGACCACTGAGCTGTCCCGTCCCCTCCTTCTATCTATCTATCTATCTATCTAATCTAATCTAATCTAATCTAATCTAATCTCTATCTATCTATCTATCTATCTATCTATCTATCTATCTATCTATCTATCTATCTATCTATCTATCTATCTATCTATCTATCTATCTATCCCTTTGTCTGGCAACTGTGGGGACACCCCTGAAGACTTGACAACCAGTTCCCTCCATTCCTCTCTCTGTTCTGCCTTTCTCAAAATTTTGTTCAGTTCTAGGCCTGTCCGTTCGCTGATGTTGTCCTCCCATTTCTTCCTTGGTCTGCCTCTTTTTCTTCCCCCTTGGACAGTGCCTTGCAGTATTGTGCCCAACTCACCCACGCCTTTTGTGATGTAGGAGAGGATGAGGCTGAAGAAGATGTAGCAGAAGCCAACGGTCTGGAACAGGTTGTAGAACACCAGGTACACCATCTTGAAGTCCACTGGTGCTGCTAAACAAACATACAGCAATAGGTCAATGCTTGAGTTTAACCCTCTTGCATTCAGTGTCTCTGAACACAAACTGCCCCTAGATTTCGCATTCCATCACAAAATCAAGTCAGCAGGCCTCTTGTACCTCTAGCCTGATAGAGTATATGGTAGCAATTAGTGATGGTTCACTGCAATGATGGAAATCTACTGTATGTAAATCTGGGCAAATCCCGGATCAGGACTTGGGGGGGGGGGGGGGGGTAATTATTCAATCCCAGCAAATCCCGGATCGGGACTAAGAGGGTTAAAACATATTTCCCATTTGGGTGGGGCAATGTTTGAGTTTAAAACATATTTCACATTTGGGTGGTGCAATGTTTGAGTTTAAAACATGTTTCACATTTGGGTGGGGCAATGGTTGAGTTTGAAACATGTTTCACATTTGGGTGGGGCAATGTTTGAGTTTAAAACATGTTTCACATTTGGGTGGGGCAATGGTTGAGTTTGAAACATGCTTCACATTTGGGTGGGGCAATGGTTAAGTTTAAAACATGTTTCACATTTGGGTGGGGCAATGGTTGAGTCTAAAATATGTTTTATCAAATTTCTTCAACACAATGTTACATCATTCCATATAGAAATAAACATAAAGAAAAAACAAAACATTTGAAAATAAAAACAATCATAAATAAAAACAATCATGAAGAACAACAAATCACCATTCTTTAACTTTTTACAAGCTGGATAAAGTGACTTTCTGAAACCAATCAATTAACCAGCGAAGTTACAAACTAAACAGATGTGAAACAAGCAGAAAGAGACACTTTTTCATTTGTATGAAGTCAGGTCACTTTCTTATTTTTGGATGAAAATACATGTTTACAAGAACAAAACAGAGAACAGCAAAAATACAGACACAAACCAACAACATCTATAAAAAGAAAAAAAAACAAGTAAACACCCACCTACAGGCACACAAAACCAAGCAATGAAACTAACAAAACAAAAAAAGAAAAAAAAAAGCACACACACAAATCATGTGCATTTAAATTTTTCACCAAGTGACTGGCCACAAAAACTAGTGACAACTTTCGTCCTAATAAAAGAAGAAAAAAAACACATCACATTTTCATTTTGAAAGTATATGGGTAGATTTTAGTTTTAAATCCTGTCACACAAATCCATGATTGAAGACAATCATTCCAACAAAAAAAAAAAAAAAAGAATTCTTACAGTGAGATAGTATCACTGAAAGCCAATAACTGAAAAAGACAGAAGAGGGGGGTGGGTGAGGGGAGCAAGCAATAAAAAAGTAAAATTTTTAATTGAAACACCCCCTATTTTATCTTCTAGCCATGCTGAATGACACCCCTGTCCTGTCAAGTTGTTAATTGAAACCACAAGTATTAATTAATTAATTAATCAATTAATTATTTATTTATTTATTTATTTATACCACTTTGAGTCACAGCAGATTTCTCTATGTGAAATTCGGGCTGCTCTCCCCGGGGAATTGCTTCGCCAACAAGAGCAGCGCCACCCATTACTTGTTTTTTCTTTTCCTGTCTGCAACTGTATTTGTTTCCCTATCAGAGTGGCTTCTTTTTCTACAGAATTTTGCCAGGGACAATTCTCTTGTTGCCATGGTTTCTTTTACGTGCGCTAAGTAATTTTGTGTAACACACAGGATCTTGGTTTATCTTCTCATCCGAAAGACTGCCACCCAGACCACCACTTATGGTCTAATGGATGGGGGAAAAGTTTCAGGCCCAAATGGGATTCAAACCACCACACACTTCCGACCCAGACTTTTCGCTTTCTAGGTAGGCACATTACCTCTAGACCACTGATCCACCAAGTATTTTATCTTCCAGCCATGCTGTCATGAACAACAGACCTGCAGGTACAGAAACACTCACCTGGTTCTGGCGATTTTGTATCCCTCAGTTCTGTGGTGATTTTGTTGATTATGTCTGGGTCAAAGTCCTGTAACATGACAACGTTGTGGTAAGAGTTATTTACATCACAGAAGACCTTAGAAATCATTTAAAATCTGATACCGTACCATAACCAGACACAAGCAATAAAGCACTACTTTTAAACTGTCATATTAAAATATTTAATAAACACTAAGCAACAACAAGCACTGCACAATTTCAAGCCTCTTACCCTCCCCCCCCCCCTAAAAAAAAAAAATTGAAAGGCAAACGTCCCCCCCCCCCAAAAAAAAAGCCCAACAAAACCCCAACCAAAATAGCCATGCAAACATTCCTGTGGTTTCTTGCTAGGTAAGTGTTTGCTCCAATCTTTATGTATACAGATTTTTTAGGAAAAACTTCTGTTCCAGACCTAACCTAAACAACTTACAAGCTACAATTCTACAACCACCCCCCTTTCCCCCAAAATATTGATACTTGTAGCTTTGCTGCTTGTACCACTCCCTCCTTCAGTATACAATGTACAGCTAGCTGTAATACTGTTAAAAAAAAAAATTCATCATCATTCAAGTCGTCTTTTCTCATGAGATATACAACAGCAGAACACCTCTCTCTCTCTGTGTCTCTCTGTCTCTGCCCCCATCTGATCTTCTCTCTCTGTCTCTCTCTCTGTGTCTCTGTGCATCTCTCTCTCTCTCTCTCTCTCTCTCTCTCTCTACCTCTCTCTCTCTCTCTCTCTCTCTCTCTCTCTCCCTCTCCCTCTCCCTCTCTCTCTCCAACATTGAAAATACACTTTTGTGACTGAACAAAAGTATTAAAAAAAGAATATTTAAAACGGTGGTTTTGTAAAAAGTCTACTATAGTCATGCTCACCTCGTAATATTACCATATCAGAGCATCGCAACAACAAAAAGCCAACAACATCAACACTACTACCTATCTCAAAGCTATCTCTGCCAGCAAATATATATAGAAGCTTCCTTCTTGACCAATGCAATAGCCATGTTGTCAAAGTGATGAATGAAGAGAATTCATTCTGAATTAACATTCATTACACAGTGCAGGGGGCAAGATAGCTAAGTGGTCAGAGCGCTTGCTTTCCCCAAGTCAAGTTAAACAGCGTTGAGCGTGGTTACCAGAGAGGAGATGGGCACCGCCTTCAATAAACTGGCCTCCAGAAGCTGAGGTCTCTGACGCCTTGCTCTCCTAAAACCACATAGGTTATGGGACACCTTTACCTTTTACACAGTGCACAAATCCTGGATAACTCAGTCCAGGGTCTAGGGCTGAAATAAGTGCACCCCTTCCTTTCATGAAGCCCAAGTGGGGTCAGTTCCTGTGACAATTAGCACCAGCTGGGCTGGGATGGGATGACATGGATAGTAGCTGAGAGTAAGTTAAAGTGAGGGAAACTGACAGCTGTGAGTATCAAATATCTTGAACTTGAAGCACAAAAAAATATATTTATGAGCTAACACACACTCCCCCATTTAATGATGCAAACACACACACACACACACACACACAGACACACACACAGACACACACACACACACACACACACACACACACACACACACACACACACACACACACACACACACATTGCTGACTCCATTCCACTCTCCTCAAAAATCCTTCAGATGAGACTAATAACCGAGGCCCCGTGTTCGAACATACGCAGAACATCTTGCGCACATGTTAAATCCTGTTCTGCTTTTCGTAAGAGTAGGCCATTGTGTGCCGGTGGGAACAGATGACAATATTTAAAAAACTGCATACACATGGGGACTGGATGAAAAAAAGCGCACGAGTGCTTATTCCATTATCCTCGATATAAAAGAATAAATCAAATCAAACACACACACACACACACACACACACACACACACACACACACACACACACACACACACACACACACACACACACACACAAAACACATTGCCAGCAAATAATACCTGTTGTGAGTTTGTCTCTTCTTCAGACTCGCCTTCCACCATGAATTTGTCAAAGTCGATTTTCAGCCAGGGCAGTTTGATGCGTTGTTCGGTGAGGCGAGGCCAGGTTTCTGCCGCAGTCTTCTTGATCTGGAACTCCACACACCTGTCTGTTCTGCGGTACCGGCTGTTCTGTTACATGGATTAGAGATGTAAGACATCAGTCCTGTGTTCTTTTCTTTCGTTTTTAGCATTATTTTATGTTGTTGTTTTGTTGGTTTTTTTGTTTTTATAGATCTATGTTTTTATTCGAGATTTGAATATTTCTCATTTCTCGAATTTCTTAATTATTTTTTAAAATTGATGTTTGCAATGTATCATTATCATCACTTACACAGAGACACATGCGCACGCACACAGTGACACACACACACACACACACACACACACACACACACACACACACACACACACACACACACACACACACACACATACACACACACAAAGTCACACACACACACACACACACACACACACACACACACACACACACACACACACACACACACACACACACACACACACACGTACAGTAATACATACACATGCATAAATATCCAATGGGAACATCTCTTGAAATCTTAGAAATAAAAAAATGAAAGGGTGTGGTCATTGCATGGGGTTAACCTATCGATTATTCATTCAAGGAGAAGCAGCTGAATTTGAAGTGGTA
Source organism: Stramonita haemastoma (assembly GCA_030674155.1). Lineage (NCBI taxonomy): Eukaryota > Metazoa > Mollusca > Gastropoda > Neogastropoda > Muricidae > Stramonita > Stramonita haemastoma. The sequence goes on along the minus strand of CM060328.1, from coordinate 4,259,027 downwards.
TCTTTCTAATTCACTTTTCAGTATTCTTCTTCACTAAGTCTAAAGGTTACAGGTTCATTCACTTTTGCCAAAGCATGATTGGAAGATTTTTCACTAGCACTAATGTTTGTGCAACATTTTAATCCCATTCCAGTTTTGGGGTTTTTTGGGGTTGGTTGGATAAGACTTTGAATCAAAATCCTGTACATAGCATATTATTAAAAAAAACCCAACCAACTCCACACATAATTTAAACATTTACTCATGTTTCAATCTCCAATACCTCTCAAAGCCAAGTAGGCCATGACAAGCCAGTATACAACAGGATGATGACCAAACTGCCCCCCCCAAAAACAACAACAACAAACAAAAAAACAGCAAAAAAAACCCAACAAAAAAACCACACATACTTGCGTCACATCAAGAATAAGACCTCATCCCTGAAGACAGCACTATCTTCAAACAGACGCACAGCGACACATAAAAATAATGCAAGAGTGTTAGACCGTTACCAACAGTAAAGGAAGAAGAAAACACAGCAATAATAATTCACTCTGATGAATGTAAACCCATTGGTAGGTGGATCGACCACTGACTAAGGTGTCTGTCTGCACTACAGTCAGTATCTATCATCAGTATCAGCGTGGTTACTTACTTCTGGGTCAATGGGGAGATAAAAGGCCAGCTGAACGCTGTACAGGTTGTTGCCCTTGACCCCATCTCCTGAAGCTTTGAAAGAGAGGCTTTCTCTTCTGTTAGCTCAACTTCATCATCCTGAAAAAGACACAGAATAGATCTATATATATATATATATATATATATATGTCTGTAAACAGATGATCTCCGTATGATGATACATTACATGTCAGTAAGTATTGGAGTTCTCAATGAGTAATACTATAAAACGGATTTTTTGAATTTATTGCTTTCACACACACCAATATTACTAAAAGAGTAACAAATAATATGTCATTGTCAGTAAGCATTGCAGTTTTTAATTAGTATATATACTAATAACATAATATAAATATAAAACTGACTTTTTGAATCTAATACTTTCAAAAATTCACCCACACCATTATCACTAAAAGAGTAACAACTTCTTGGTTCTCATGAAACAGTACCAAATTTATTTGTTACGTGCTAACTGTTCTGTTCTGTTCTGTTTGGGGAATGGATGTAAAAAAAGCACATGAGTGCTTACTCATTTTCCTCGAAATAAAAGAATTTGCCTTGTGTTCAGATAAAACAAAGACAATATAATACTGACTTACTGAGTCTACAAATTTTGCTGACTCATGAAAATTCTCAGGTGTCAGAAAACACATTGTTAAAATGCTAATTTAACCCAACAAAAAAGGTCAAGTCCTTAACATGTTGGGTTTTTTTTTGGGGGGAGAGGGGATGTTAAAAATATATAGTATAACTACATTATGTAACAGTACTAAAACACACACACACAACACACACACACACACACAGAGTCACACACAGAGTGATACAGTCACACACACACACACACACACACACACACACACACACACACACACACACACACACACACACACACACACATTCAATGGGATTTCACCCCAGAATTAAAATCAGTGCCCACTAGGCCTAGGTCTACACTTCTCCCAAAAGTCCTTAGGATGAGACTATAAACCAAGACCCAGTAGGCCTAGCCTAGATGCTAACTGGCTCAGAACATCTTGGGTATACATACATTGGCCCATGTACCCTGTTAGTGTTACTGTGTTATATGCTTTTCCGATTTTCCAAGAGTAGGCCTGTTGTGCCTGCTGGCAGAACAGATCACAAAATTTACACAAATCGCATGCACACGGGAACTGGATGTAAAATCACACATAAGAGCTTATTCCATTATCTTCGAAATAAAAGAATAGATGACAATAGGCCTAACACGTAGACACACGCCCGCATGTGCCTGTGCAAAGCAGCATATGCGCATACACACACCTATACACATCTCTATGATCTCTCCCTCACACACACACACACACACACACACACACACACACACACACACACACACACACACACACACACACACACACACTTTTAGATAGGCATGGATCGAAATGAGAGAGGCTGATAGTAAGAGACTCGGAGTAGCCCAGCCTAAATGACTCCAGAAAATTCTGTAGCAGACGATGCACTAAAAAGGATGATCGTTTTCAAACTATAACCAAATGTGCACCAGTTCAGAAAAAAATGCAGGTACTGATATGACAAGAAACTAGAATTCTAAAATCAAAAATACGAAGCTGCCAAACCTCTGTGTTTCGAAGCGCGATCTTTAGAGAAATAATATCTCTTGTTTGTCCCCAATACACAAACGGAGTCAGAGTGTCAGCCATGTTGAAAACTGTATATGGTTGGAGGGACCGGCTATTATTCTTAGCAATTTCTTTTTTTTTTTCTTTTTTCTTTCTTTTTTTGAATGATCACCTGTTACTTATTCAAAATACCATTTTATTCTTCGCTCATTTTTGTTTATAATAGGGCCAGATATATATAATTTTTTTAATACAAATCGGAAATTGAATAAAGTTACAGGAATGATATAATTCTGATCCAATATTTCACGGGAATAAAAACAGAAAGTGCGTGTGATTGTGCTGTTTCACTATGATGGAGGTAAAAATACAGTGACAACAACAACGACAACTTTATAACATTAACAAAGATATGATGATGATGATGATGATGATGATGACGACGACGGCGGCGGCGGCGGCGGCGACAACAACAACAATAACAATAATAATAATAAAATGATGATGAAGATGATGATGACGACTACAACAACAACAATAACAATACTGATGATGATGATAATAATAATAATAATAATAATAATAATAATAATATTATTATTATTATTATTATTATTATTATTATTATTATTATTATTATTATTATTATTATTATTAGACTGCTACGACTTATGATGATAGTAACAACAATGTAGGGGACATTGCATCAGTTTTAATGTGACGCACATTGCATTCTTACACTGACCGATAACAATGGGAGAGGAGGGGGAGGGGGGGGGGGGTAGACACCAGTGGGAAGGATGGAGTGTGTGTGTGTGTGTGTGTGTGTGTGTGTGTGTGTGTGTGCGTGCGTGCGTGTGTGTGTGTGTGTGTGTGTGTGTGTGTGTGTGTGTGTGTGTGTGTGTGTGGTGTGTGTGTGTGTGTAAAAAGTCAAATTTTTATTCCTGATGGTGCATTGCTTTTTTTTTTTTTTCATCAAGCCATCTGTCTAGGAAAAAAGATCTGACCAATATCATCTAACTAACACGATTGCGGCAAGTTCAAAAATAAAATATACCTATAAGAAAAAAAAGAGAAAAAAGAAAAAAAAACAAGCAAAAAAGAATGCACTCAAAAGTCACACACACACACACACACACACACACACACACACACACACACACACACACACACACACACACACACGCACACGCACACGCACACACACGCACATACACACACACGCACACGCACACGCACACACACACGCTCGCACGCACGCACGCGCACGCGTGCGCGCGCGCGAGTGCCCACACAAGCACATATATGCACGCACGCGCGTGCACACATTTAAGGATTTTTTTTTTAATCCTTGAAATGTCAGTCAAATAAATTATATCAGGTTACACTATCACCAATACCAATTTTTTAAGACTTAAAAAAATGATAAAATGTCAAACAAACAAATTGTATCAGGTTACAATATCACCGTACTTTTAAGTTCATACTTTATATATATATATATATATATATATATATAAAAGAATGAACAAATCAAAAGATATAACCCCCCCAAAAAACAACAATAACCAAGCCCTCCAAAACACAAGCAAACAATAAAAAGAAATAAAACCAAACCAAAAAAAAAGACAATCTAAGAAACAAACAATAAAACCAAGAACAGAACTGTGTATGTGTCTGTCTGTCTGTGTGCGCGTGTGCAAGTGATTATAATCTAAGTGGGCTGACAGGCATGCATGCTGCGAAATGAGCCTTGTATCTGTAACTGAGATGGTTATAAGAGCTGGTTGCAGATCTATACATAATTGTAGGGTAGACAAGCAGGCTAGTAATTCTGAATGTAGGCCAAGGAGTCGTGGCACTTGGGCCGGGCAGGCAGCTGCATCTGGGAGCATTGTCGTCACTGCTGACGTCGTTATTCAAGATTCAAGACAACTTCACATATTTCATAAAGGAAAATTCTGGCAGGTGTAGTAGCACTACTGAAGATCACACAATAACACATTCAAAATGAGTACTAATCAAAGCTCTTGCTTAAAGCACATATATCGGTTCTCTATCTATCTATCTATCTATCTATCTATCTATCTATCTATCTATCTATCTATCTATCTATCTATCTATCTATCTATCTACCTATCTATCTATCTATCTATCTATCTATCTATCTATCTATCTATCTATCTATCTATCTATCTATCTATCCCTTAGTCTGGCGACCGAGGGGGCACCCCTGAAGACTTGACAACCAGTTCCCTCCATTCCTCTCTCTGCTCTGCCTTTCTCAGGGTTTTGTCGAGTTCTAGGCCTGTCCATTCGCTGATGTTGTCCTCTCATCTCTTCCTTGGTCTGCCTCTTTTTCTTCCTCCTCGAACAGTGCCTTGCAGTATTGTTTTTGCAAGTCTTTTTGATCTTATTACATGCCCGTACCATTTAAGTTTACGCTTCTTTACGATTGATAGAAGGTTCGATTCTCTATATACACATTACAAACAACAATAACAAACAAACCCAAACATGCCAACGGTTGAAGTCAGAAGACATCTTGAAGATTATTATTCAAATCATCAGGAAATAATATTGATTCTGACAGATCACTGTAAGAATCGAATAAAATTGGGGCAGCGTTTATTCCTGACTTTTAAAAAAAAAAAGAGGAAAAAATAGGATGGGGTAGAAAGGTCTTTGGGTCAGTAGGAATAAGTGTGTGTGAAGGACGGAATTGTGTTTAGAGCAAAGGATGACACCACATGTATCGATAATCATTCACTCACTCACTCAGTCCCATGTCCCAAAGGACGTAGGGGGGACATGAGAGAAGACGCAACAGAGATCTTTTTCCATGCTTCACGATCCTGTGTGGCTAGTAGGAGGTGTTGCAGGGGTTGGGCGGTCCAGTCTTTGATGTTGTCAACCCATGATTTCTTTTGGCGGCCTCTTCTTCTCTTGCCCTCGACTGTTCCTTGCAAGATGGTTTTTGCTAGGGTGTTGTGTCTTGTGGTGTGACCAAACCACATCAGCTTTCTCCTCTTTATGGTGGAGAGCAAAGGCTCTTGGGGGCCCACACGCTTTTTGATTTCTTCTTTCACATAGTTATTGGTCTTGTGTTCTTTGTATGATATTTTGAGGAGTCTTCTGTGGCACTTGTTCTCGAATGCTTGGATTCTCCTCTCTAACTCTGCTGTCAGAGTCCATGATTCACAGCCATATAGGAGGATAGATATCACGAGGGATTTGTAAAGGTGGTATTTGGTGCCGAAGCTGATGTTGTTGCTTCTGATGATCTTCTCGAGTCTGACTAGAGCAGATGTTGCTGTTGCAATGCGAGCTTTCACTTCATTGTTTGATGTGCCATCTTTTGTTAGGATGGAGCCTAAGTATTTGAATTGGCTCACCTCTTCTAGTGTTTCTCCATTCATCTTTATTTCCGTGATGTCATTACTCGCGCTGTTGACCATGATCTTTGATTTCTCTGTACTGACCTCCATGCCGTATGCGCTCGCTCGATCTGTTAAATTGTCTGTGAGGATTTGCAGTTCTTGTTTGCTGCTGCCCATGAGGTCAATGTCATCTGCAAATCTGAGGTTGCAAAGGGGTCTTCCACCAATGGAGATGGAAGTGTGGTGGTTTTGCAGTGTCTCTGTCTTGATGTTTTCGAGGAAGAGGTTGAAGAGTACGGGTGAGAGAAGGCAGCCCTGGCGAACCCCAACCGTGGTCTTGAAGAACTCGCCCACGTGATTATTCATAAAAACTGCACTTTCTGCGTTCTCGTACAGAGCTTTGATGACTTCAATTAGACAATAATCATTATAATCATTAGTGTTTGCTATATTCGTGCAACCAGTTCAACAGTTGCATAGCACTGTGGAAAGGAGCTGTTACTGAAACAGCACTATGAATTTGAAGTTCTCTATGTGATATCTATCTGTTAGGTTTAAAGAAATCTGAAAAGCTAGATTTATAGAGCCTGTCACTGAGTTTGACTTGAGAAAAGAATCTCCATACTCCGATCGGTCGTGATCCATGTCACCAAGAACTGCCTCATTTTGCATATCAGGACAGAGGTAGAAAGCATTCTTCTGGTGTACAACGCAGTAAGATTTGTGCCAGAAACTATATCACCATTGACACATGGAATGTGCGAACACTAAGAGCCACAAGCAAAGTGGAAGAACTAACACATGAGATGGCCATAGACTGATAGACTCAGTGATACAGCTATAGATACCTTGACGGTTGGTTTCAACACAGCAGTGACTGAAACAGCAAACTTCTTGGCAAACATCGACCAGACAAACCTTGGGTCACACCTAACATCCTACAACTATGTGACAAACGTAGAGAGTCGAAGAAAAAGAAAAATGAAACAAAAGAAAGAGAAGAACAATATAGGGCAATCAACAAAAGAATCAGAAAGTCCATGACAGAAGCAAAGGAGAAATGGATTGGTGAACAGTGCCAGAACATTGAAGAAAACATCAAGAAAAACAACAGCAAGAAAGCATATCAGCTGGTGAAAGACCTGACTGGCACAAAACAGGGAAGAAGCTCAACAATCCAAGACAAAAATGGGAAGTGCCTCACTGATGACCAGGATATTCTGAACAGGTGGACAGAATACAGCTCTGACCTGTATAACTTCAAAACCACAGGAGATCCAAAAGTCCTCAATGTCCCCACACAAGCACAGATACAGACAGTCACCCTATCTTCTGAAAAGTGGACACAGCAGTCAGATCGCTGAAAAAGGGAAAGTCAGCAGGGGCTGACAACATTCCAGCTGAGTTGGTTCCAGCTGGAAAGGAAGCCATGATCAGCGCTCTTCTGAAAATCTGCAACAAGATCTGGCAGACAGGAAAATGGCCAACACCATGGACACAGTCACTCATCATCACCCTCCCCAAGAAAGGAAATCTACAACAGTGCCAGAATTACCGCACAGTCAGCCTCATATGTCACCCAAACAAGGCGCCGGACTTGTGGTGACACCACAGCCCCGAAGACGGCAGCCTGGCTTGAATATAACAAATTTGTTAGAACGAAAGCTGGTACAATGTAAGCAATAAACCTTAGCAGTCCACATAATAATAATGACAATGTACAATAATATGATGCACCTTAGCAAAGTGCAAAGCCACCGCCCCATACACACAGACACACTAGGAAAGGCATACACGAGTAGGTGTGCTCCTGCCAATATCCCCCCCCCCCCCCCCCAATAAAAAGGTACTTTTTATGAAAAGATGTGACAAAATGGCCAGGGTTCAGTCCGTCCCGTCCTACCCCGACTTTTGCACAGTAACAGACCCCAGGGCACCAAGAGCGTGCTGTGCTGTATGCATACATTATTTTTTATGTAGGCCTCGACACTTTGCTTATATCAATAACTGACAAAGCTTTTGGCCTGGGCCTAGTATAACTTCGAGAACAAATAATGGCATTAGTATATATATATATATATATATATATATATATATATATAATATATATATATATATATATATATATATATATATATATATATATATATATATATATGTACCCCTCAGTCAGTCTGAGTGATTGATTAATCGATTGATTGATAGAGTGATTGATTGATTGATTGATTGATTAGTTGATCTACTGATTGGTTGATTGGTTGATCAATTGATTGATAGAGCGATTGGTTGGTTGATTGAATATTAGGCTGAGTCGTTGATCAACTGCTTGGTTGATTGGATGATCGATTGGGGGAGAGAGAGAGAGAGAGAGAGAGAGAGAGAGAGAGAGAGAGAGAGAGAGAGAGAGAGAGAGAGAGAGAGAGAGAGAGAGAGAGAGGGGTAGGTGGGGGGACTTGAAATCTCCTATAGTTACATTTTCTTGCTATCAATGCTGTAGCACATTCGTGCAGCACGCACAAAATGACCGTGTTCATCCCTAGAGGGGGTGAGATGGTGGGAACTGAGTTGTCCTGTAGCCTAAGCCCTCTCACTTTCATCCAACATTCCACAAACTGAGAGCGACCACTGCACAAGATGCTGTGTGTGCATTGTGGCTGCTCCACCGTTTGACCTGAGCCCATAGGTAAGTTTTCTTTGTATTTAAGGTGCTGGTTTTATTTTTTGTGGTTTTTATTTCAAGTATGAGAAAGTACTGAAGCACAGGCAGAATAGCAGAATACTGTAAGTACCAAAAATAAAGTGGTGTAGTTGATAGTTATGATGGGGAAGTGTTCGTTCTTCTTTATGAACACTCAAGACAGCAAGTATTGTCATAATTATGAGCAAATATATGTTGGGCTGCTGTTAAGTGCCTGACAAGTCAGGCCCAGCGCATTTGACTTTAAAATAGGAGAAAGTTGTTATACTTCAAGTTTTCGCTGGATAAAAATTTCAGACGAATGGACCAGAAGGGTAAACTAGAAAGAATAATATGATAGGAAGAAAAGGAACAAAAGAGAAAAAAGAGCGTCAGAAAAGGAATATCTAGCAAAGAATTTCCAGAAGGTGGGGATGCTATTTATGCTGACAGGCCCTTGGCATTGCCATCAGGGAGTGTTTCCGTTTGTTCCCCTAGCGCTTTCAGTTTCCCATACGATGAGATTTTTGCATGTCTATTTTTGCTCATCATTTAGGTAGCCACAATCCGATGTTGAGGATGTCAGATCATACCAGTGTGCATGTTTGCTTTGTTGTATTTTTTTCTGTCTGTGTGGCTGCTTTTGTTCTTTTTTACAAGTCTTTGTTTTGTTTTGTTTTTTTATCTGCCTTTCGTCTTTATTCTTTTCCTCTGTTTCTGTTTTTATCTAATTTCGCTCGACAACTTTTCCTTGCTTTCTTTTGACTTTTACTTTGTTGTTGTTATTTTACTTTGTTTCTCTTCTTTGTCCCTTTCTCTCTTCCTCTCTCTCTCTCTCTCTCTCTCTCTCTCTCTCTCTCTCTCTCTCTCTCTCTCTCTCTCTCTCTCTCTCTCTCTCTCTCTCTCTCTCTCTCTCTCTCTCTCTCTCTCTCTCTCTGTCAACAAAACATCTCTTTGTCTGTGTGTCTGTGTGTGTGTGTGTGTGTGTGTGTGTGTGTGTGTGTGTGTGTGTGTGTGTGTGTGTGTGTGTGTGTGTGTGTGTGTGTGTGTGTCTCTCTCTCTCTCTCTCTCTCTCTCTCTCTCTCTCTCTCTCTCTCTCTCTCTCTCCTCTCTCTCTCTCTCTCTCTCTCTCTCTCTCTCTCTCTCTCTCTCTTCTGTTCTTCGTGTCTCTTTTCTTTCTTTCTGTTCTCCTCTCTAGTGTCATTTTCTTGCTATGTAACACAGAACCAACGTCAACCAGCAAGCAACTACGCACGTATGCAAGCCAGCAAAGCGAAATGTCGAGAAACGCTAAAAGCAAGGTGAAAGAAGCCAGCCAATTAGCCAGCCAGTTAGCCAACTAGTTAGTCGGCCAGTGATGAAAAAACAAAGAAAAAGAAGAAAAAGAGAAAACCCAAGTGATGACCCTCAAAGATGATGCCCCATGTTATACACGGAAACAAACTCTGTTCAACCACGGAGGGCTTCAGAACTCTTGCCAAGTCGACATTTTCATAGCAATAACTGAGACAAGATGATTGTGTAGAAATGCATGCAGAAAATCCACACTATGTATCGTGACAGACAAGATGATTGTGTAGACATACATGAAGAAAATCCACACCATGCTTTGTGACAGACGGACAAGATCATTGTGTAGATAGGCATGCAGAAAATCCACACCATGCATCGTCACTGTGCCACACAGCGCCATTTTCTGCCCGAAGCTACAGGTATGTTTTATTTTTGTGTGTGTAGTGTGTCCTTGTTTTGTTGTTCGTGATTAAGTTAAATGTTCGAAATGAAAACATATTAAAAAGTATAGTAAGGGGAGGGGGGGGGGGGGAATTCAAGGTAATAGAAAAATGTTGCTTAGATCATTAAGGGGGGGGGGGGAGAGAAGGGGGTGGGGGCAAGTTTTCCGTGTGCTCCTACTCCTGTGACTCGATTTCAACTGAAAAACATTTTAACAAGAGAGGAATAAACACTCATGCGCTTTTTTACTTACGGGTTCCCGTGTGCATGCAGTTTTGTCAATTTTATCGAGCACATGTTTTAAAAAAAGACTTCCATTCAAACACAGCCTGGTCAGCTGTGGGGCTAAAATAGAGGCAGTCTCTCCAGCATTGGTCGCTGTGAAAAGAACTTGTGCAGCTCGAAACCAAATTTACAACTTGGTGTTATTTCCAGAATTTTCTGCTGCCAATTTTTTTTTTAACAAAGTGATGCAACAGATTGTTTGAAAATCGCTTGTAGTCTTTTGAAAGAAGCACACGCACACGCACACGCGCACACGCACACGCACGCACACACGCATGCACACACACACACAACACACAATCGCGCGCACGCGCACACGCGCGCACTGTTTCTCTCTCTCTGTCTCTCTGTCTCTGTCTCTGTCTCTGTCTCTCTCTCTCTCTCACTCTCTCTCTCTTCCTGTCTCTCCCTCTTTCTCCCTCCCTCCCCCTCTCTATCTCTTCCCTCCTCCCCTCTCTCCTCCTCTCTCTCTCCCCTCCCTCCCTCCCTCCCTCTCTCTCTCCCTCCCTCTCTCTCTCTCTCTCTCTCTCTCTCTCTCTCTCTCTCTCTCCCTCCCACCTTCTCTCCTCCTCTCCTCCTCCCCCTCTCTCTCCTTCATTTAGACACATATCCACTTACCACACAATTTGTATTTCCAGATTCTTTGCAGCAATCTTGGACCTACACACACACCACGATGCCAGACTTTGTATGATTCACTATGCTCTTTGTCTTGTTAGGCCCATGTTTGGTAGTAGTGGGTGGGGAATGGATGACAGAATTTCACAGAATCATTTCATTAGGGTGTTTTTTCTTGGGATCTGGTACATAAGTCAATGCTTTGTCTTCGGAATAGGAATAGTGCGTTACCCCCAATCCTTGTTTAAATTTTTTTTTAATTTGTGGACTCTAGTTTGCAATAGTTTAGCTAGGCGTTCATCATTGAAGTTATTGTGAAAGCAAGGCTTGCTATTCAATTAACTGCTTGCTTGCTAAGCTGATATGACAGACTTCACTTGTATAATTATTTTCCCTCTGCTCTAGTCAGATTTGGCCCCTTGAAGTTCTGTGTTCTGGCTTTGGGTTACAGTCTTCTGTGTGTAGCTTAGGTTTCAGTCTTTGTGTCCACGTTTGTCGTTGTGTCCCGGTTTCAGTCTTCGTGTCCAGGTTTCAGTCTGTGTCCATGTTTGTCTTCGTGTCCACGTTTTGTCTTTGTGTCCAGGTTTCAGTCATTGTGCCCCAGTTTGTGTTTGTGTCCAGGTTTCAGTCTTTGTGTCCACGTTTGTCTTCGTGTCCAGGTTTCAGTCTTCCAGCTTTGGTTCCAACCATTGTAAGAGCTTCCCGGTCAGGTGTTTTCAAATGATCACTGTCACCTCCGATTGCAGTCAGTATTTCTTGTTAAAATAAAAATTATCATAAACTAAAAATTAAAAAATAGAGATAAAATAACATCATAAACCTAAACTAAAATCCAGCAAAAATAAAATAATACTTAAAAAACTTCAGAGATAAAATAAAAAGTAGGGTTTAGTCTAAACTTGAAATAAAATGAAATAAAACAAAATAAAATGATTTAAAAAGTAAGGCATAGTCTAGACTAAAAATAAATTAAAACGAAAAATGAAATTAATGAAATAAAAATGAAATAAAATAAAATGAAAAACCAAAAATAGATGGAAATAAATTAGGGAAAAAGAAAAAAAGCAAGAAATCTGATAGCAATCTGGGTGACAGTGATCTGAAAACACCACCACCTCCTACAATGGCTTGGAGACTTATTTTTTATTTATTTTATTTATTTATTTATTTTATTCTTTAATATCGAGGATAATAGAATAAGTACTCATATTTTTTTTATCCAGTCCCCATGTGTATGTAGTTGTGTGAATATTGTCTAGAGTCATAAGGCATTGTGACTTGGTCATTCTTTTCCATTTCTGACAAGTTTCCTTAGGTCTGTAAAGGACACAACTTATAACGGTTTTCATGAGGTATTGTGACTCGGTATCCCCTTCCAGTTCTGACCGGTTTCCCCATAATTATCTGAAAACACCAGCGGCTTTGAGACAGCTTTCGTGAGGTATTGTGACTGTCATTCCCTTCCATTTCTGATAGGTTTCTTTGATAGACACCACCTGCAACGGCTTTGAGACAGTTTTCATGAGGTGTTGTGAACTGAATTTTCCTTCCGTTCCTGAGGCGTTTCCTTGTCCTTCCCCTCCTTCATAAATTAAAACATGGGTCTTAACCTGGTGGTGAGTCATTATGTGGATCATCCTGAAGACTCTTCAACAGTGGGGCCAGGTTCTGCTGATCATCACCTTGGAGTCATCTGCTGCATGAGATCCTGGCATCTGTAAGTACTGAGCAGCTGCAGATGAGACTTTAGTAATATTAAACAGGAATCGCGTATCGATTATTCTGATTTTGGCTTTTTAAATTATTTTAAATAATATTATTTTTCTTATTTTATTTTTTGTATAATTTTTGACAGGTATAATATTTTTGTTCTGAGTCTCATGTTTAGGAGAATCAAATTCATTTTCTTGTAAAAGTTCCAGTCAGGTTTTTCGGTATAAAGATCTTGCAGGATTTGGGTTACTACAGATATAGTAGCTTCTAAATCTGGAATGGAGAGTATCAAGATTGTTGAAAGAAAAGCCTCCTTGTTTGAAAATTAATTGAAAAATTGATCGATATAGTGTATTTGATTAGAATAACTTGTCCTAGTGTAGTTTTTGAATATTTAGGTCAATACACTAGCTGGACTCGAATGTGACTGAATTGGCGATGAAGCTTGGTGAAATCTGTCAGATGAAATTAAATCGTTGTGTTATTGGAGCCAACAAAACCAGAATTTTCAGTTTACTGATAAAGATTTTCAGCTTTCAGGGGCTCTGGGTCTGGAATCAAGTGCCATTGATCTGACCTGTGTGAGTGCAGCCATCCTGACCTGCCTTTTCTGAACGCTAGATAAGGTATTTATACTTTTCCTTCTATATTTTTCTGAACTTTCTGATCTGATACTTCTGTCAAATTTGTCGTTGTTGTTATCCTCTGCTGTTCCTGCCTATGTTTTTTTCTCATTCCTCAGCTAGTGCTCTGAGGTTCCCCAAAGGTAAAATTTTTGTGTATGCAACCAATTTTTGGCCACCATTTAGGTGTTGGTACAGTGTTGGTGTAGTTTAAACATTTTTCAGTGTTGCATCTGCAAAGTGGTTCATGCTGTAGTTTGTGGTCCCAGTCGGTTTTACCATTTGAACAAAAATAGTTGTAATGTCTTTTAAGAATAATTGTGAACTAATTCTGTTCTAAAATTGTGTGTTAAAAGCATTTTTTTTTCATATTTGAGGTAACAAAGAAAGAGTTTGAAATGAGTCAATGTTTGTATTGAGCATATGTGAATTTATACTGTTTAAAGTGGTAAGATAAAATCACATAGCAAATGAGCTAACATTCAACATGTTCCCTGTCACTGATGACTTTTTTTTACTGCTTACAGGAACAACTGGACAGGAACCAAGTGCCGAAGAACAGACACGCCATCCAGCACCACTTGTCGGTTACCAGCACATGATCAGGTAACGGGTTTTTGTCCAAAACTCCCCCACCCCCTCCACTAGGCCATGAGTGGTAATCTGGGTGCTAGTATTTCGGAAGAGGCGGTAAACAGAGGTCATGTGTGCAGCTCGCATTTAGCGCTCATAAACGAACCCATGGCAACAAGAGTTGTCCCTGGAAAAATTATTCAGAAAAAACCCATTCATATAAGGAAACAAATGCACATGCAAACAGAGGGGAAAATGGGTGGCGCTGCTCTTGTGGCGACGAACTGTCCCCAAGGAGAACAGTCCGAATTTCAGGCAGAGACACAGCTTCCAGGATTTAAAATTGGTATAGACATACAAATACAAAACATAAGTGACTATTCCCTCTGTTTGTATTGTTCTTACATGATAGAAGATTCCAGCTGAACCCAACACTTTTTTTAAAAAGACATTGTCGATACAATTTTCTGGGATTAAAAAAATAACCTGAGCAGTCATTCAGACCACAGACGCTAAATCGAGTTCTTAACTATCGCTGCAGAAAGATCAATACACAGAGACACACAGAGACTCATAGACACACACACACAGACACACACAGACACGCAGACACGCAGACACGCAGACACGCAGACACGCAGACACACAGACACACACACACACACACACACACACACACACACACACACACACACACACACACACACACACACACAGCCTTTTCCTTTATAAAGTCTGAAAGCTATTTTTCTTTCTTTTTCAGATGTGATGACATTCTGAGGACATCTGTATGGACAGCACTACAGTCAAGGAAAAGGACTTGCCAGTCAGCAACAAACTTGTCACCAAGTCCTTAACACCAAACACTTCTCCCGGAAAAAACACACTATGTTATGACTGTCCTGGGTTGACCCTTATGGTTGACCTGGGCCACAATACAAGGAATATCGGTAGTTGGTTTTAAAACATGTTTTAATCTGTATAGAGCTGGCACAGTTTTAATCTAAGATCTAAAATTAAAAATTGACAAAGTGACAGCCGTGCAATGTAATCTCTGTAGTAAGCGAGGCTAGAATATATTGGATTGGATTGGGTTTTTATGGTTATTTACTGTTTATTTTCCCTCATTGAAATCAGTTTGAAAGACACCCCCCCCCCCTTCCCCAAAGATTGGATTGGATTTTTATTTGTTGTTTTTGCCCTCATTGAAATCAGTTTTAAAGACCCTCCCACCCCCCTCTGTTTCTCAGAGCTCCGAGGTTCACTGATAGATTTTTGTATATGTGATAGTTTTTGTTCACCATTAAGGTAACGGCAATCAGACTTCAGGGATGATGTTTAGAATCTAAATCTTATTGAGTTTATTTCACAAAACACTAGTCTTAAATGATTTTTGGGGAATGTGTGATGTTGGGTGGTGTGTGGTGTGGTGTGTGGTGGGGTGTGTGTGTGTTTGAGTGTGTGTGTCTGTGTGTCTGTGTGTGTGTGTGTGTGTATGTGTGTGTGTGTGTGTGTGTGTGTGTGTGTGTGTGTGTGTGTGTGTGTGTTTGAGTGTGTGTGTGTGTGTGTGTGTGTGTGTGTGTGTGTGTGTGTGTGTGTTTGAGTGTGTGTATGTATGTGCTTTATGTGTGTGTGTGTGTTTGTGTGTTCTTTCTGTGTATGTGTGTGTGTGTGTGTGTGTCTGTGTGTGTCTGTGTCTGTGTCTGTGTCTGTCTGTGTTTGTGTGTCTGTGTGAGTCTGTATGTGTGTGTCTTTGTCTGCGTGTGTGTCTTTGTCTGTGTGTCTGTGTCTGTCTGTCTCCTGTGTGTGTGTGTTTGTGGTGTGTGTGTGTATGTGTGTGTGTGTGTGTGTGTGTGTGTGTGTGTGTGTGTGTGTGTGTGTGTGTGTGTGTGTGTGGGGTGTGTTGTGTGTGTGAAGGGAATAGTTGTGGGGAGGAGACATCAGGATGGAAGGAGAGGGAAGGGAGGGAAAAGGGGTGTTTAGGAGGGGTATAGATGCACATTTAGAACAATGGGGATAAAAGAAAGAGGGCTAGCTAATAGAATTTTTCTGGTTTATTTTTATTGTAGAGCTCCGTGGTTAACCAACAATAAAACGTTTGCACACACAACTGTTTTTGCCCATCATTAAGGTAGCTGCATTCCGACTTCGAGAATCTACATGGCTTACTTTGGGGCTTTTTTTTTTTAATCAGTGCAACTTGTTTAAAATATTTTCAACCCGAACTTTTCTTTAATGATCAATCAATTTGAATTTTCGTGGACACCAAGGTCTAATGCTTAGTCTCAGCTTTTGATAGAACCGGTTATTTTGATCGAAGGCTCCATACTATTGCGAGATACGTATAACAGTTGTTGGTAGGACTATAAACATGAAAAAATGAAAAGAAATACCATTGTGTTTACTGCTACCTACTATTTGTCTATTGCTATTGTGTCCACATACATTCTAACATTCAGACCGACCAGCTGACAGACAACCCTTACCCGCTGTTATTAACTCTTTAACTCTAACCCTAACACTAACCTCAACTCTAACCCTGGCCCCCCATGTGGACACAAAAGACAGGTGAATGGTAAACGCTGACACAAAGGCTAAACATTTTCTTTGTTTTGAGTCGAAAAGAATTGAATTAACAAGGCAGAGAAATGCTTTATACCATGCGTTCACAAACAAAAACGAAAGTTTACGCGAACAGTAGTGATCAAGTTGTAAAGGCACCAACTAATTAAAAAATTATTATAATCAAATACCATTAACTTAAAAAAAAATATTTACCTTGGCTAGAACTTATAGGTCAATTGATCAAATTTTTGCAGATGCGACCGTTGTTCCCCACCATTAAAGATAGTTGTATCCTAATTTTAGGGCGATAATATTGGAATCCAATACTACTGATAGGATCAGAAGGGGAAGGGGTGCTAGATTTTTTGGGAAAAGGGTGCTAGATAGGGGGGATGGGGGTGTAGGAGTGTAGAATGTATAACACAGGGATGGGGAAAGAGGTGTAATGACTGAGGTTGGGGATGAATTTCTTGTTTTGAGGTAAAAAATATGTTATATTTTTTTAGAGAAGATATTTGAATTTTGTTTTCTTTCAAAGAGTTCGAATTCGGTTGTTTGGGGGCTTTTTATTTATTTATTTCTTTTTTAGATAAGGTATTCAGATTCCTACTTTATTGTATGGGAATAGGGGCAGGTAGTCAGTTAAGGGGAGTATGGGAGCGGGGAGCATTTTAGGAAAAACAGAAAAAAGTACAGGTAGCTGATTTCAGAAAGTATGAGGAAATAAATTTAAGGGGAGAGCATTTTAGAAAAATCAGAAGTATTGGGGTGCTGGTATTAGAATGAACGGTGTGTGTGTGTGTGTGTGTGTGTGTGTGTGTGTGTGTGTGTGTGTGTGTGTGTGTGTGTGTGTGTGTCTGTGTGTGGTGTGTGTGTTTTATTTTATTCTTTTATATCGAGAATGGTGTGTGTGTGTGGTGTGTGGTGTGTGGTGTGTGTGTGTGTGTGTGTGTGTGTGTGTGTGTGTGTGTGTGTGTGTGTGTGTGTGTGTGTGTTATAATTAATTGAAAATGTAGTTATTATTATTACTAAAAAGCGGGGTCCTGTGTGTGTTGTGTGTGTGTGTGTGTGTGTGTGTGGTGTGTGTGTGTGTGTGTGTGTGTGTGTGTGTGTGTGTGTGTGTGTGTGTGTGTGTGTGTGTGTGTGTAGTGGGTGAGGGAGAGAGAGAGAGAGAGAGAGAGAGAGAGAGAGAGAGAGAGAGAGAGAGAGAGAGAGAGAGAGGAGAGAGAGAGAGAGAGAGAGAGAGAGAGAGAGAGAGAGAGAGGAGTTGCAAAGCGCTATGGAGTAGTTTACCACATGTATTTGTCAACCTGTTTGGGTGGGTGGGTGTGAGTGTCTTTTTGTGGGTGCTATAAGTAATTGAAATAAGTAGTTATGCATTTTTCTGTGTGTATGATTTAAAGAAATCTAATTGCTGGCCTTTCAGCCGTAATCAACATTAACTTTAAAAAATGGTCATGAGTTTGGAAAAGATGGTGGTGAAGGAAGCATTGAAGTGTCACAAACAAAAACTGCAGTATTTTATTAAGAAAGACTCTGTGTCTTATATAACAATCCAGCATTAAAAATACATTTCCCCCTTTTGTTCTGTTTTTTTGTTTGTTTTGTTTTTCACAATATCTTGTACAAGAAAACCATGTTTTCTTTGTTTTGTGAACATAACATTGCAGGCATCTGGAATTTATCTTAACTTATTTTCCTTTTACCTTTTGCTTTGCTGTAAGTCAGAGATATGCTCATGACCCAGGTCATAGCATTCCCAACCCATTGATAAATTGCTCCATCTGCATCTCTCCCAGCAGTCTTTTTTCATTATCAGTACAAGTGACCTCTCTGATAATTTTTTTTGTTAGTTTCATCTGGAAAGAAAAAAAAAAGGGGGGGGGAGGTAGAACACCCCATAATGAATTTGAAGAAAACAAACAAAAAATAGAATAGAGGAAAAGAATGGAAAAAAGGAACGAAGAAAGAATAAAAGTACAAAGAGGTTAGAGGCCCCACAAAAACAAGGTGGTTCTCAAGACTAAAGTGAAAGATGTCACATCAACCACTACTCATCGATGCGTGATTTAGTCTCTTTTTTCATTCTGTCCAACCTTTGTATTTATCTTTTATGTCCATTTGCGCTATTTTGCAAAATATTGACTTGACTTCAATAGTGTTTATTCCAAAACTACAGTGTAGCAAGTGTTGTGAAATAATTTATTCTAACAGATCACTGCGATAATACAGTGTGGTATAGTTCGGGGGTTTTTTTGTTGCTTTTGTTCATGTTACATCTTCCTTTTATTTAGTGCTGTCATGAAACATGACTTATATAAAAGTAGAAAATGGTGTAGCAGTGTGTGTGTGGGTGTGTTGGGAGGGGGGGGGGGGTATGTGTGTGTGTGTGTGTGCTTGTGAGTGTGTGTGTGTGTTGGGGGGAGGGGGGTTTGTGTGTGTGTGTTTGTGTGTGTGTGTTTATTTGTATGTCTGTCTGTATGTCTGTCTGTTTGTTTGTTTGTAAACGTTTTACGAGCAGTTGTACAAAACACTTGACTGTATTATTTGGAGTATTTTTGCTTTTGTTTTTGTTTATTTTTTGCTTTAAATCAATTTGTTCAAGTAGAAGAAAAACATGCAGTTCAGCAAGGAATGCTGGTGGACAGCTAGTCTTGTATTGACAGTGTTTGCTTTTCTGCTTTTCTCGTGTTGATCCCATCTTTGACACCTTTTGATGAAGTATTAAATATGTGTTTATTTTTTAGTTGCTAAAAGGCGATGTTCATTTTTTCCGGCTTTTTTTGTTGTTGTACTCAATTAAGCGCTGAGCGCAGAGTGAAGCAGTTTACAACTGATTTTTTATTTTAAAGTATTCTTTTTTCAACCGTAACATTGCCCTTGACTGAATTACTCGATGCTTTCAAAGTTACTGATTCGGTAATTTTTTTTATTGGAAGTTCATGATCCAGTCTTCATTTTGGAGGCTTGAAAATTTTCTCCTTTATCTGGGCAGTTTTGTAGTTATGTTTACTTGCCAAACAATGCCGGATTTTTTCACCTTCAAATGAAGGATAGTGTATGTGTGTAACTTGTCTGTATAATTTTTTCCCCTGAAGGACATAGCTGAAATCATATCCCAAACCTATCCTTTGCATGTGAAATTCATATTAAATGGTTCTGTGGTTTGTGGTAAACTAGCTACACAGTTAATGCCCTTCACTATGTGTGCCGCCCCTTTTCCCTTATTTTCTATTATTCCTGGGTAAAAATTTGGTGCGCTTTTTTTTTCTTTCTTTTTTTTTTTCAAGATATATTGTCTTTGAAGCTGCTTTTAAGTGTCCATTTCCAGAACCTCCCTTTGCCAGTAGCATGTTAAGATCCTTGCTTTAGGGTTGCAAATATTTGTTATAGGTCTGAACCCAGTGAAGCTTGTTCTTAAGACCCAACTGGAAAAGGTGTGGATAAACTGTGTACAACCCATGTCAATCCCCTGTATAATTATGTGATAAATTCCAAGTTTGTACATCGGAATGAGGGAGGAACATTTTCATGTTCTTTTTTTATTTATTTATTTATTTATTATTATTTTTTTTTTTTTAGAAAAGCAACAAAAGATGTTTCCTGTACCCAATAGTGCTTTAAGGTTTATTTTCTGTATTTCATTTGTTGCTTTTTATTTTTCGTGTATGTTGTAACATGCTTGTACAATTACAAAATTGATAATTATGTATCTTTAAATTAGTGGTGAGCACACACCAATGGCACTTGACTACCCAACTGACTTTTTCCTGATTATGAATACAAGCTTTGTACTATTCCCTCCTCTAAAACTTACAGAGGATCGGTGGTCTAGAGGCAACTCGCCTGCCTAGAAAGCGAAAAGTCGAAAAGTCCCATGTCGGAAATGTGTAGTTTGATCCCTGTTTTGGCCCCATACTTTTCCTCAACCATTAGACCATGAGTGGAGGTCCAGGTGCTAGCCTTTCGGATAAGAGGATAAACCGAAGTTCCGTGTGTGACAACTATTTAGCTCGAGTAAAAGAACCCAAGGCAACAATATAGTTGTCCCTGGCAAAATTCTCTAGAAAAAACTCTTGATAGTAAAACAAATACAGTTGCAGACCAGAAAAGAAACAAAAGATAATGGGTGGCACTGCTCTTGTGGCAACACGCTCTCCTCGAGGAGAGAAGCACGAATTTTACGCAAAGAAAGCTGCCTCGACTGAAAGTTATGTATAATTAATAAATAAAATATATCAATAACAATCAGCCGATGTTTGGCACTTATTTATCTAAGGCATCTGTACTTGCTGGCTGTAAAGAAAACATAGCTGGAATTAGGCTTTTTCTCACTTCAGTTTTTTTAAAAAAGCATGTTGAAATGAATAGCAGATATTTTCAAATGCTGGTATGATGATTCAAAATCAGACAAAAAGTCAGTTGGTCGGTCATTGTCACGTCACTGCTGGTCAGAGCATTGGGAAAAGCCTACCCCCCCCCCCCCCCCCCCCCCATTCAGCCCCAAAAGAAAAAATGGAGTTAGGGTTGGGTAGCCGGCTCGCAGCTGAAAGAAATCTAAACTGAAAAGGAAACTTAGTTATCTGAAACACAGTGTTAAGACTTGATAAAAACCTGGTGCGAAAGAAGTCTGAAAAAAATCTGAAACCTGACGAAGATCTTTGTTCAGAGTTACGTTCATAGTGTGTTTACAAAGTGGAGTATGAGTACAATATCTGGTGCATATACCTCTCTCTCTCTCTCTCTCTCTCTCTCTCTCTCTTCTCTCTCTCTCTCTCTCTCTCTCTCCTCCCTCTCTCTCTCTCCTCTCTCTCTCTCTCTCTCTCTCTCTCTCTCTCTCTCTCTCTCTCTCTCTCTCTCTTCTCTCTCTCTCTCTCTCTCTCTCTCTCTCCTCTCTCTCTCTCTCTCTCTCTCTCTCTCTCTTGTAGTTACATTGGTTTTTTTTCCTTTGTCTATTTGTTTAAGTATTTCTCTTGTTGATGGCTCCCTCCTTCTCTCTATCACTTTCCTGTACCCTCTATGTCCTTTTACTCTTTTATCACTACTTCTTTTATTTCGGTATTCCGTATACATGGAATGTTTTGATTTTCATAGTATGAATGTGTTGGTTTATAGATTTGTGATGCCTTGTGTACCATCGTCCAAAATGATTGTAATCTTATTCTTCTTCCTCTTCATTATATATATATATATATATATATATATATATATATATATATATATATATATATATATATATATATATAATATATATTAATGCATTGCGCGCTCGATTTAAAACTGGTTCGTATAACTTTAAATGTTGTGTCGTTGCTATTTGATATTTTTATGTACAGTTTAATTTGTTTTCTTTTGTTTTTTTTTTGTTTGCTTGCTTCTCGGTTTTTTTTTCTCTTTCTCATTGTTAGGCTTTTGGACATATTGTGAGCCTATACGTTTCATTGATGAAAAAAATTGTTTAAAGAAGTGTTTTTATGGATGTTTTCAAATACTTTGTTGACTGGGTATTTTAATGATGATGTAATTTGAAGATTCTCTCTCTCTCTCTCTCTCTCTCTCTCTCTCTCTCTCTCTCTCTCTCTCTCTCTCTCTCTCTCTCTCTCTCTCTCTCTCTCTCTCTCTCTCTCTCTCTCTCTCTCTCTCCTTTCCTTTCCTTTCCTTTCCTTTCCTTTCCATCTTCCACTCTCACATATACTATCCTAGACTTATCATTTGCATAGGAGGGTTTGGTTCTTATGTTGAATTGAAATTGTTTTATTTTTTAAATAGAGACATATTATTTATTTAGTTTTTTGTGTTTAAGGGTTTTTATGTTTGTTTTTTATGTGTGTTCTTTTTTCCTTTTTATTCCTTCTTTGCTTATCCCCCCGCCCCCCCCCCCCCCCACACACACAACTCATGTACACACACGCAATGTACACACACACACACACACAACACACACACACACACACACACCACACACACACACACACACACACACGCAATGTACACACACACACACACCACACACACACACACACACACACACACACACACACACACACACACACACACACACACACACACACACACACACACATGGAGTGTATTATTCTGCATATGAATGTTTTGGCTTATAAATTTGTAATGCCTTATGTATCATCGTCCTGAATATTTGCAATTTTCTCTTTCATCTTCATTGGTATACATATTATCTTTTAGGTCTTTTATCTCTCTCTCTTTTATCTTTTAATGTATTGAGTTTGATTTAAAACTGGTTTGTTTAACTTTAAATGTTGTTTCGCTCCTTTTTGATATTCCTTTTATACAATTTTGCTCTTTTGTTTTGATGTTCGGTTGTTTTTCTTTTCATTGTCATGCTTGGCCACATTGTGAGCTTATAGGTTTCATTGATAATAATTATTGTTTACAGAAATGTTTTGCTGGTGTTTTGAAATACTTTGTGGTCTGGTTTGTTTTTGATGACCATGTAATTTGAAGATTCTCTCTCTCTCTCTCTCTCTCCTCTCTTCCATCTCTCTCTCTCTCACTCTCTCTCTCTCTCTCCTCTCTCTCTCTCTCTCTCTCTCTCTCTCTCTCTCTCTCTCTCTCTCTCTCCTCTCTCCTCTTCTCTCTCTCTCTCTCTCTCTCTCTCTCTCTCCTCTCTCTCTCCTCTCCTCTCTCCTCTCCCTCTCTCCTCTCTCCCTCTCCTCTCACTCCTTCTCCTCTCTCTTTCCATTCCTTTTTTTGTCTTCTTCTCCATCTTCCACTTCTACATAGGCTTATCCTAGTCTTATCATTGGATAGGATGTTGTTTTTATGTTGCGTTAAAATTGCATTTTACTGTTTAAATATAGAGATATGATTTTTATTTATTTCTTTGTGTTTAAGGGTTTTTATGTTTGGTTTTTTATGTGTGTGTTTTTTTTCCTTTTTATTCCTTCTTTGCTGTTTTTTCCCCCCTCGCACACACACACACACACACACCACACACACACACACACACACACACACACACACACACACACACACACACACCACACTCACCACACTCACACACACACCACTCACACTCACACACACACACACACACACACACACACACACCACACACACACCACACACACACACACACACACACACACGCACACAGCACACAGCACACAGCACACAGCACACAGCACACAGCACACGCACAACAGCACACAGCACACACACCGCACACACACACACAGCACACACACGTTACACGTTACACGTTACACGTTACACGTTACACGTTACAACTGTTACATGCTTTGTGCGTATGAGGAAGAGAGGGGGAGAGTAGGTTTTTTTTTTTTGTTTTTTTTTTGTCTGCTTGGTGTTGTTGTTGTTGTTGTTGTTGTTGTTGTTGTTGTTGTATTGTTGTTGTTTCTTTTAGTTATTGTTAATGCTAATGAAAGCATGTGAGCAATCAAAACAAGCACATGCATTATTGACAAATTTTATAAGTGTGGAAAAGAAAAATCTAAATGGATGAAGTGATGATATTGTAACTTGATAATTTTTTTCATGTCCCCCTTTTTAAAAAAAAAATCCAGTTTGACAGGTTTTGAGATAAATGTTGTTTTTGATGTTCTTAATGATGGGATTATTGGTATTGATATAATTGTTATTGTATTGGTTTGGTAGTCTAGCTGACTGAATTTTTTAAAAGCATTATTAGGTGGGGGTTCTTGATTGTTTGTAGAACTTGTGTTGTTGCCATTGTCTTTGTTTGGCTGATTGTGTTCCTCCATTCCTCCTCGATACCTCCTTTCCCCGGTCCTTTTCAATTGGTTTTATTTTACATTTTATTTTATTTTATTTCATTTGTTTTTTGGTTGTTGTTGTGTTGTTGCTTTAAGTGGTGATGGGTGATTATCATGTTGTTGTAAAATTGTATCATTGTCATTATGGATGAGTTGTCGGTTTGAAGTTTTTGGTTGGTTTGTGTTATGGAGTGGATATCGTTTTAAGCGGTCTTTTTAGGGTTTTTGTTGTTGTTTCTTTGGTTGGTTTTTTGTTTGTTTGTTTGGTGTTGTTGTTTTTTTGCTAGATAGATGGCTTGATAAAAAAAGCAAATTTATTGCTTGCCCAATGTACCATCTGGATATAAAATTTTGACTTGACTTGACACACACACAGAATGTATTTTTCATATGAATGTTTTGGCTTATAGATTTGTAATGCCTTATGTATCATCGTCCTGAATAATTGCATTTTCTCCTTCATCTTCATTAGTATATATTTTAACTTTTAATGTATTGCGTTTGATTTAAAACTTGTTTGTATAACTTAAATGTTGTTTCGCTCCTATTTGATTTTCTTTTTATACAGTTTTGCTCTTTGTTTTGCTGTTCGGGGTTTTTCTTTTTCATTGTTAGGCTTGGCCACATTGTGAGCTTATAGGTTTCATTGATGATAATTATTGTTTACAGAAGTGTTTTGTGGGTGTTTTGAAATTCTTTGTTGACTGGTTTGTTTTGATGACCATGTAATTTGAAGATGCTCTCTCTTCTCTCTCTCTCTCTCTCTCTCTCTCTCTCTCTCTCTCTCTCTCTCTCTCTCTCTCTCTCTCTCTCTCTCTCTCTCTCTCTCTCTCTCCTTTTTTTCCCTTTCCATTTTCCATTTCCACATATGCTATCATAGTCTTATTACTGGCTAGGGGTGTTTGGTTCTTATGTTGAATTGAAATGTATTCAAACTATTTGTGTGTGTATTATCCTATTACATAATTGCAATCTTAGTTTTCTTTTTTTACTAGTGTAGATTAAGATACTATTTTTTAATACATTGAGTTTTTTAAAACCGGTTTGTATAACTTTAAATGTTGTTTCGTTGCTATTTATATTTTTTTAAAACGCAGTTCTGTTTTTGGTTTTTGGTTTTCACTGGGGTATTTTTTGCGTTTTCTTTTGTTTTGTAGGTTTTTTGTTTTGTTTTGTTTTGGTTAGCTTTTTGGTTAGTCTTTCTTTTTGTTTGGTGCTTTGGTGTTTTGTTGTTGTTGTTGTTGTTTGGGGAGGGGTTATTTATTCACTTTTCGTGTTTTTTTTTTCATTTTGTTATTAGGCTTTTGGCCACATTGTGAGCTTATAGGTTCATTGACGATAATTGTTGTTTAAAGAAGTGTTTTGTGGATGTTTGAAACACTTTGTTGACTGGTGTGTGTTTGTTTACTTGATTTACATAGATATATATATTCAGTGCATCTGTCTGGATAATGTTCGAGTCAGCTGTGGATTATGTATTTGTGAAAACATTACATTTTTCTTGTTTAAATAATTATCAGTGTATCCAGTTAGAGATTACGCGTTTTATTGAATGTATCCCATTTTCGTCCAATAAAATATAGGTTGAACTGATGTTGTTGGTCATGCTGGTTTGTAGGGGTAGGGAGGGGGTGGGGGTTCTTAGCTTTATTCCTTGGTCAGGGCTAGGGCCCAATGAAAATAAGTATATTATAATACTTGCACTGTAACCCTTCAAAAAATAAAGATTATTTATTCATTCGTTTATTCGTTTATTCGTTCGTTCATTCATTCATTCATTCATTCATTCATTCATTCATTCATTCATTCATTCATTTATTCATTCATTCTCTCTCTCTCTCTCTCTCTCTCTCTCTCTCTCTCTCTCTCTCTCTCTCTCTCTCTCTCTCTCTCTCTCTCTCTCTCTCTCTCTCTGCTATTGCTATTGCTATTGCTATTGCTATCACACATGTAAATTCAGGTATGTACTAATTAAATTTCGACTTGGCATTGGTAGTTTTGATGTGAATACAAGATACAATAATTAATTTTAAAAGTGCACATTTTTTACATAATTGAAACTGAAATCCATTTTTTATTTGAATGTACAAAGTTTACAGACGAGAGAGAAATGCCTGTCAAAGCACTTTACCAATACAGAGAAACAATGCCTTCAAACTATTCTGAACAGTGAAAAAGTTTGCCAATTGAGACATTTGGGCATGTGTATATTCTATTCTTTGAAAGCTCGAGAATTTTAAGTACAGTTGGTGTAACAGAGCCCACGGTACCAAGAGAGAGTTGTTTTGTATGTACATACACTTCCTACTATCATCTTTAATATATATAGCGCCGGACTTGTGGCGACACTAGAGGCCCGAAGAGGGCAGCCTAGCTTGAATCTATTCAGTTTGTGGAACAAAAGCTGGTACAGTGTACGCAAAATAAACGTAGCAGTACATAAGAATAATGATTATATACGACAATATGATGCCTCACAATAAAGTGCACGGCTGCCACCACATCTACACATACAAGAAAACGCACACACAAACAGGACCGCATGCACACACGCGCACGCGCACATTCACACCCCCGAAGTTTTAGGCACGCTTTTTGAAAAGGTGTGACAAAAAGCGCCGCTTTGAGTACCGTCCTATCCCGACTTTTGCACAGTAACAGAGCCCAAGGCACCAAGAGTGCAAACACACTTTACTAGCATTTTTTGGTATGTGCGGTGTCAGACTTTTGGTGCCACCACCACCACAAACCCGCAGAGGACAGCCTGGCTTTAATCTAGCAAGTTTGTCAGAACGAAAGCTGGTACAGTGTGTGCAATAAAACGTAGCAGCACACATAAAAATAATGATGATACAATAATATGATGCACCACAGGAAAGTGCAGGACCGCGGCCACATGCACACCCACAAGAAAACGCTTACACAAACACGGATGCGCGCACGAGCATACACACCTGCTAAGAATAAGGCGCGTTTTTTGAAACGATGTGACAAAAAGCGCCGGTTTGAGTCCGGTCCTACCGATTTTTGCACAGTATCAGAGCCCAAGGCACCGAGAGTGTTGTACTGTATTCACACACACTTTACTGGCATCTTTGCGCATCGTATTGTTGTATATCATTATTATTGCTACGCAGACAGCTACGTTTTATTGCCTAGCCGTGTTACCGTCTTCGGGGCTTTGGGGTCGCCACAAGTCTGGCGCCATGCATATCAAAGATGATGATAGTAGAGGGTGTATGCATACAAATCAACACTCTCTTGGTGCCATGGGGTCTGTTACTGTGCAAAAGTGAGGGTAGGACGGGACTGAAACCGGTCATTTTTGTCACATCTTTTGGAAAAATGCGCCTTTTCCTTGAGAGGTGTGTGTATGCGTGCCCGCACGCGCGCGTGCGCGCGCATGTGTGTGTGTGTGTGTGTGTGTGTGTGTGTGTGTGGTGTGTGTGTGTGGTGTGTTTTGGTGTGTGTGTGTGTGTGTGTTGTGTGTGTGTGTGTGTGTGTGCGCATGTGGCGGAGAACCCGAACTTTGCTGCGGTGCATAATATTCTTGTATATTATCATTATTATTATTATTATTATTATATTATTATTATTATTATTATTATTATTATTATTATTATTATTATTATTATTATGTGTACTGCTACGTTTTTATTGCGTACACTGTACCAGCTTTTGTTCCAACAAACTTGCTTTATTCAAGCCAGGCTACCGTCTTCGGGGCTGTGGTGTTGCCACAAGTCTGGAGTCACACATATCAAAGACGCTAGTAGAGTATGTATGCATACCATATAACACTTTCTAGGTGCCGTGGGGTCTGTTATTGTGCAAACTTTGGAATAGGACGGGACTAAAACCGGCCCTTTTTGTCGCGTCTTTTGGAGAAAAAAAATCATGCCTTTTTCTTGAGGGGGTGTGTAGGCGTGCGCGCACGCGCTCGTGTTTGTATGTTTTTGTGTACAAAACGTACGCACAAGTACGTACAAGTGTATGCATATGGCGTTTGCCCGCCCAACACTTTGCTGTGGTGCATCATATTGTATATGACCATTATGTGCAGTACTATGTATTATTGCGTACACTGTACCAACTTTCGTTCAGAGAAAATTTCTCTTTTGAAGCCAGGCTGTCTTCTTCGGGGCTGTGGTGTCGCCACAAGACCGGCGCCACGCATATTAATGATGATAATAAAGTGTGAATGCATAGGGGAGAGCACTTTCTTGGTGCCGTGGGCTCTGTTACTGTGGAAAAGTCGCAGTAGGACGGAACTCAATCCGGCCCTTTGTCACATTTTCTGAAATGTGCCTTATTGTTGCAGTGTGTGTGCACGCGCATGCATGCAAGAGCTTATGTTTGTGCGTTTTTTCATGTGTGTGCTTGTGGCGGCGATCCTGCACTTTTCTGTGGTGCATCATAATGTATACTATTATTATTATTGTGTGTACTACTGGGTTTCATTGCGTATACTGTACCGGTTTTTCGTCCGATAAACTTGCTGTATGCAAGCCAGGCTGTCGTCTTCGGGGCTATGGTGTCGCCACAAGACCTGCGCCACGCATATGGGAGATGCTAGTAAAGTGTGTATGCATACATAGAGATAGACAGACAGTCACAGATTGACACACACACACACACTAACACACACACTAACACACACACACACACACACACACACACACACACACACACACACACACTCATCCCCCCCCCCACACACACACTCAACACCTCCCCCTCCCCAGTTTCTTGAACCAAAAGCCAGGAAGAGTGAAGTCAGCAAGAAAGAATGTTCTTTAATCGTCAATACCACTCACTGAAGACAGACAGACAGACATACGGGTCACTATGTACATATCACAGATACAGCCTTCAGAAACACGGTACCAGAGCACACCACATACCGCTAACCCACACTCTACCGCAGGGAACAGGACTTCATACGGCTGGAGACTCTAACGTACGTAACGGAGCGCGTAGAGTTTCTAACGTACGTAACTGGAGTACATGGAGAACTCTTACGTACGTGATCAGGACCACATACGCATGAAGACTCTAACGTACGTAACAGGACCACATGCGCATGGAGACTCTAACGTACGTAACAGGACCACATGCGCATGGAAACTCATACGTACGTAAACAGGACTTCATACAGCTTGGAGACTTAACGTATGTAACAGGACCACATACGCATGGAGACTCTTACGTACGTATCTGGAGCACATGTAAACTCAACGTAAAAGGACCTCATGCGCATGAAGACTCTAACGTAAGTAACAGGACCACATGCGCATGGAAACTCATACGTAGTAACAGGACTTCATACAGCTGGAGACTCTAGCGTACGTAACAGGACCACATACGCATGGAGACTCTTACGTAGGTACCGGGAGCACATGGAAACTGAAACGTACGTAACGGGCATATACACATGGAGAGTCTTAGTACGTAACATACTCTCACATACACATAGAGACTCTAACGTACGTAACAGGACCACATACACAGGGGACTCTAACGCATGTAACGGGAGCACATGGAGACTCTATCGTACGTAACAGACATACACATGTTGACTCAAACGTACGTAACGAAACACATACACGTAGAGACTCTAACGTACGTAACGGGAACCTCATACTGCAAGGGGTTCTAGCATTCTCAAGACACAGAAGAAGACTTGTGCAGGTGTCTCAAACGTATGGGTATTGTTTTCATCATAATGATACCTTTTGTGTTGCGGGAGAAAAGAAACTATTCTTGAGTGAGTAGTGTGGGGTGGGGAGAATAGATAGATAGATAGATAGATAGATAGATAGATAATAGATAGATAATAGATAGATAGTAGATAGATAGATAGATAGATAGATAGAATGATAGATAGATAGATAGATAGATAGATAGATAGATAGAGAGAGAGTGTGTGTTGTGGGGTTGTTGTTGGTGTGTGTGTGTGTGTGTGTGTGTGTGTGTGTGGTGTGTGTGTGTGTGTGTGTGTGTGTGTGTGTGTGTGTACGTACGTTGTTTTCAATGTGTGTGTGTTGGTGTGTGTGTGTGTGTGTGTGTGTGTGTGTGGTGTGGTGTTGTGTTGTGTGTATGTGTGTTGTGTGTTACGTTTTTCTATGTGTGTGTGCGTGTGTGTAAATAACAGAAAGTGAGAGAGAAAAAAAAACTGAAAAGGGTGAGTGGTGTGGGTGGAGGGAGATAGCTAAATATATTTTTTGATAATGTGATTCAGCTTCTTGCGTTTACATCTTTAGAAGAAAACCTTAGTTCATCACCTCTTGCTCTTCAAGACAATCACTACAGTCATTATTCAACATTGGAGATTTAACCCCCTTACCCTCCTCCCCAATTAAAAAGATTTTCTATGCTCCTCCCCACCCAACCACCACCACCTCCCCTTCCCCTCATCGCAAAACAATCAGAAGGCCATAAAATTTGGAAAATGGAGGTCTCAAAACTATCTTCAATACATTGTAGGAAATAGTAAAAAGTGTTGACTATCTTTTTTTATCTTAGCTTCCCGTGACCTGTTTGTTCCCCATAAATGCTGGATTGACAAAACGAACTCTTGGCTACGAACATTCGCTGACTTGTGCACTAACAAACGAGAAGAGGGCTCATATGGGGGTAGCTGGGAGGGAGGAGGAGGAGGGTAACATGTTATCTGTAGATAGAAATGACAAGAATATACGAACTATGCAATCGAAAAGCACTCTCTCTCTCTCTCTCAAACGCACAGTCCCTCTTTCTCCTCCTCTTATCTCCCCGTCTCTCTTATAACAATCTAACATATGTGCGCACGCACACGCACGCACGCAAACACACACAACACGCACACACATACGCACTCACACTTACACACACAAACACACTTACACACATGCACTCTCGCACGCACGCACACCCACACACACTATATCCAATATCAAAATCAATTGAAATCGAGCAGTATGACACTCTTTGGACACAAGGATTTCAAATATACAATATACATATAAATACACACATATATAATTATATAAAAACAAGAGATTCCAACCACCATGAGTATACACAATCAAGGGAGAGACCAAACGAAAAAAATACTGACTACTTTCAAACTCCAACACGAGTACCATCCCCTCTACTCTGGTTTCTACTCAGAATAAATATGGATGAGGCGGAGAAATCAGGTACAATCGCTCCCACTGAAGTCCAGCATGTATACACCTTCTCTCTCTCTCGCTCACCTGTCTATCTCCTGCCAGTAGCAAATCACAGATCCACATGTGAAAACAACAACAGCAGAAACGGGCCATGATTTCAATATTCATCAGGGCAGCCTGTCTCCATGAGATAACGAAAACACAAAATTACTGTTTAACCTATGTGAATATGAGTTGGTAATGAAACAAAACTCAAACATTCTAGAAATAATGTCACGCTGGAATTGACCTGATCATCGCAAAACTAACATAATTTAAAAACAAATTCATCTATCATATTTTTTCAAGAACATAAAAACACAACAATACGTTCGTGTCATTTTTCATGAAGATGTAAAAGAAACTATACACATTCTTAACAAATCAAACAAAAGTGGCATAACACATGACAACCCATACATAAAAACAACTAACTACATCATCATGTTCATCTTAAGTAAAGACACTACAACTTCAGCAGGGGGAGGCAGGGCGTGTACTGGTCATCAACAAATATTGGCTGCACACAACAATTAATCATATCCAGACATACAAACCCATACAAATTGACACAGACAAACGTTTATTTCATAAAAAAAATATTTGGCACAGTTGTATAGTGCGGCAACAGTGAACCATCCCCAGATATCCTATCCGGAAAATTCTTGGTCATCACTAAGCGAGTGACCTGGAAGTTCAGCCATCTGTATATCCAGTCCCCCCCCTCTCCCTGGAGTTTCTAACATCTAACTTAAGATTTTAATCATCACCTCTCTGTACTGCAACATCTCCTAAACATTTTATACTCAGATCCTTGTTTTCACTCTAACAAGTCATGCAACCAAACGATGCAACTCATTCCGATATAGAGTAGTTACTGTTATGGTTATTGATTACTGTAACGGTAAAACAACTGTAAGTAGAAGCAGCAGTGGTCGCAGCAAATGCAGCACAGCAGCAGCAATATCAAAAGCGTTGTAGTGACAGCAGTGTAGTAGAAGCAGCAGCAGCAGCAGCAACAGAAATGCCAAGCACAGGAGGAACTAAGACAAAAACAACGAAGACAACTCTCAATAGGACGAATTAATACAAGCTGGATGCAGTTATGTTTCTTAGGTCAATCACTTCAAAAGATCGGACATTTCAGCCCGCATACTTGCTTCCCAACAGTCAACACAGTCAACATAATAACGAAACATAAGACCCGACAGTAAAGATAATAATTATTACAGTAGACAAGCGTGGTCTGTTTAAGTCGTCTCCTCTGCCCCGCCATAAACTATCAGCTATAGAGAATAGGGACAACATGTGGAATAACGTCTACGTCCACAGGCTGAGTGAGATTATTACAGGTAAAAGGTAAAGGTGTTCCATAACCTATGTGGTCGTAGGGGAGCGAGGCATCAGAGACCTCAGCTTCTCCAAGGGCCAGCATATTGAGGGTGGCGCCCATCTCCTCTCCCTCGCTGCTTTACCTTCCCTGACCCTAGAGAGGGCAGGTACCCATTTACAGCTGAGTGAACTGGGGGACTGTACTGAAGCCAAAGCGCGAAAAACTGTCACCCATTATTATAAATCCAATAAAATATGTTTGGAAGCGTCCAGAATCACTTTCTAACATACAAAAAGCATGTGAAAATCATTCACTGGAAAATGAAAAACGAAGGGACAGGCAAAGTCTAAACAGCCAATCACTCTACTGAATGATCGTTCATCAATCAACTAATCAATCAACCGAACAATCTAGCAGAAATGAAATTTGAATGAACTAAACGGTCCAATGAACCGAATCATCTGTCAGCAATTTGACCAATATTGTTATTCATTCATCCTTAGAATATGCAATTATCAATTTTTCTGGCGAAGGGGCTGGAGGGGGGGTGGGGGGTGGGGGGTCTATCTAGTTTTACATCACATATCTTTGGGATCACAATGATAACATGTCTTTAAAGTGTCACACACACACACACACACACATACACACACACACACACACACACACACACACACACACACACACACACACATACACGCGCGCGCGCGCGCGCGCAGCGCGCAGACCCACATTCACCTTTAAAAAAAAAACAGTAACACTGGAATATTTGTGATGTGCATTTTCAGCTTGCAAAGAAACACTAGTCCCACACAAAAACTATATCCTTGGAGTGGTATCAATGTAACGATATCATTCTTCACCTTCACCTGTCCCGTAGTCCCGCGGACCGTGGGGGCACCACTGAAAATTTTGTAACCAGCTTCCTCCACTTCTCACGATCCTCCGCCCTCTGTAGCAGATCACTCCACCCCAAGACCCGTCCTCTCTCAACGATGTCAACGATGATAACAAGACAACGATAATGCTGATACCAGTATCAGCAATGATGACTCCGATATTGACGGTGACACAACACACATTATCTGATACCATCAACAGGGGTAGTTAACGGGGAGGAGGATGACATCAGGGATGCCTTCTCTAAAATCAGAATCACAGTCATGTCACATTGCCACAGCAGAAGCCATGTCACCAGACAGAAGAGGTTAAAACGTCCTATTAACACTGCTGGCTTGTTGCTTGTTGGGAAACGGGATAGGATGTAAAACAGCATACGATGTGCTTACTCCATTATCCTCAATATGAAAGAATAAATAAATAAAATAAATAAAAATAGTTAATCCTCAACTTCAAATTGCAGCTGATGACAGAATAAAAACCACAGAATTAATTAAATCATGTTACCGATCGCGAGGAGTGGAGGAAGTTGGTTGTAAAATATCCAGTGGTTCCCCGATGATCTACCAGAATATGGAATAAGAGAAATGATCATGGACTAAAACACGCTAGAAAATATTGCTTTTAAGCTTCACCTGGATAACAATATAGAAACCCATCTTCTGTTTTGTTTTCAAAAATAGTAGAAATATTTCTGTTTATTTGTCATCTTTATAAATATTTCTGTATTTGTAAAATTATCCGAAAATGTCACGATAAGAATCAGCCCTGTGAATGGTGGTATTCTAATGTTTCCCCGTAAATCAGAATGGAGATACCTATGACAGAACAATCTTGTACACTAATTAAAATCTTTGTAGAATAAATGTTGCTAAGAAAACGTGATCAACAATATTTATCCCTGCACATGTTCTCCGAATTATGAATCAATGTTCAGATAAGTGAAAATAAATTCACTTTACCATAATGACATCATTATTACAGGGGGTTTCATAGGATTCATAATTCCATTCATCGATACGTTTAAGTATAAAAGTACACAATGCGCACCAGATTACACACACACACACACACACACACACACACACACACACACACACGCACACACACACACACACCGCACACGCACACACACACACACACACCCCTTCATACTGGAGAAATCACACTGGAGTACATAAAACAAAAATCAATTTTTAAAAAAACCTGTACAAAAGGTGGACTGTACACATGCCCCCAACACGTCTTTTTATTATGCACAAAGTACCCTGGGTGGTTTTCAATGTCATGGTCTGCTTCGAAAGCGGAATATGTCCAAGACTTTTTTTTTATCTTCTGCAGAAAATATGAAGAATGGTCACGATGAAAGTCACCGAGAAAACCACATGGTGACAATGTCCTTACCACTGACATGAC
The DNA here is from genome assembly GCA_030674155.1 of Stramonita haemastoma. NCBI lineage: Eukaryota > Metazoa > Mollusca > Gastropoda > Neogastropoda > Muricidae > Stramonita > Stramonita haemastoma. The sequence continues at coordinate 4,223,963 of CM060328.1, read as the reverse complement.
ACTGTCACCACTGTCTGACACTGCTGACATCGCCCCTGCATTATGACAATGTCCTTGTCACTGACATGACACTGTCACCACAGTCACCGCTGTCTGACACTGCTGTCATCGCCCCTGCATGATGACAATGTCCTTGTCACTGACATGACACTGTCACCACTGAATGACACTGCTGACATTGCCTCTGCATTATGACAATGTCCTTGTCACTGACATGACACTGTCACCACTGAATGACACTGCTGACACATCGCATGGTCTGCTAACACTCTCGCTGTGCATGTTCCTTCTCCTTCTCCTAACCCCTGACGGCTCTAGTCATCTAGATTTATTATAGATATTTTGTTACCTAGGTTTTTCTTTCTGTTTTTGATACTTATGTGTGTTTGTTGTTGTTGTTGTTGTTGTTTTGGGGTAAACAAGCAAACAATAGCACAATATACAAAAAATGAAGTTGGATGAAAAACTTTCTGTGGTGGTGCCCCCAGCGGTCCACAAGACTGGGTAGATAGGCGAGGAGGTGTGGGCATGGGGTGAAATGTTACACTGTTTTTTCTTCTTTCTTTCTTTTTCTTTATTCTTTTTTTTTTTCGAGGATAATGGAATGTACACTCGTGTGCTTTTTTTTTTTTTTTTTTTTTTTTACATCCAGTCCCCATGTGTACGGCAGTTTTGTAAGTTTTGTCATCCGTTTATTTTTTGTTCCTTTTTTGAGAGATATTTAAAAAACAAAACATGTCTAGGCCCATTCTCCATCTCTTTCATAGCTGGGTTTCCTCCCCCCCCCCTTATTTTCACAAAAATATAATTTTTTCCCCCTTTTACCATTTCCCTCCATGCCCTCTCTCTGGAACAAGAACAGTAAGGCACGTCAGTGTATCCTAATTATCAAGCTCTAAAAGGACAGCGGTGACAGCGGTGTTTCTCGTTTGGTTTATATCTATTCACTACGACGTGGTTTTGACAGGAAAACTTCTAGAATGAACCAATTAATTTATCCGATGATTCATAATTACAGAGGTATACTTTTCTTCAAATTCTGACAACTTGAAAGGTTATGGAGTAGCCCTGTTTTGAACGTGTTGATCAAATTTCACTTTCGTTCAATTTTTTTTAATCATTGGAACTTGTTTGTAATTTCACGGTTGTCACATTGTTTCTAGGCCTACTTTCTGCGAGCTTCTGTTGAAGTGTCTATGAAGACAATGTTGCACTGTCTGTTCTACAATGGTTTTATGCTGAAAGAAAAATGCCTTCAGGAAATTAGTTTGGCTGTGTATACGCTGAAAATGAAGATGACTAACAAGTCCTTTGTGCGAAATCAGCTACAACTTCCTGATGTTTAACGTCAGCTTTCCGACACACAATATTCACTAACATTTATAATCACCTCTCTAAAACATAACGATCTCCTCATTTTTGGTTAGCTTTCTAAATAAATATTTTAACGAAATCTTTAGTCAGTTTTCCAGCACATATATTACTACCAGGTTTTCGATCGACAGCTTTCTTGCGCTCTCACCTCAGTGAAGGATGAACTTAGACTTGCCAGAAGCACAGACCAGTGCCACACACTGTGAACAGTTCATAGTTCACAGAAGTATCATAACACTGCATCATGACTATCGTTACCCATGACCATTCATCACCAGCATACGTATTTTCAGCAGAGAAAAACCAGTGTTGTTTTTTTAAAGCCATCACCACAAACAGCATGATTGCAGTGTTTCACAGACACAGAGGGATCCTTCAGTCTGCCACGAGCTTTGGAAGATAATGGCGATGGGTAGATCCAAACACTAAAAGAAACTGGAATCATAATGAAAAAACCCCCCAACAAACTAACACACACACATACACACCAGCCAAGCAGTGAGCACTAGCCTAAATGCATACCATCGTCACACGGTGCTGCTGCTGTAACGCTAACAGCTCCCGTGGACAACCTCACGAGCTGAAGGCAGCAGACGAAGGAACAAGACAGTTGCAGAAGGAGTCTGCCCTCAAGGCCCCAGAGTCTGGCTGCTGAGACCTCCTCCACCACACAATCAGCAGAAACACCCCCCACCAATTTTACCAGTCTCTTGCAGTCCTGTCTGCTACAAAATTCGCCCACAGTCAACATTCTTTCTGTTTTTTTCTTCAGTATTTCATTTATGTTTCTCGGAGACACAAGTCACACTTTTCTGCAGTGGTATGTTTATAAAATACAGCCACTTGTTTCAGAACGACTCCGTGTCGTCTTCGCAGTGGTAAGGTCCACAAAAACAGGAACAAATACGGATGGCTAGGAGGGATAAATACAAAACAAAAACAAAACACTTTGTATCTACATCAACAAACCGCAGAATTCTGTTTATTTCTGTCCTCTCTGCTCTGGTTTTCAACCACACTCTGGAAAGACAGACGTACAGACAGACCGCTGTCTGAAAATGAATGTCAGGTGTCGGCGATGACAGAAAAGAGAATGTGGCCACCAACTGTCAGGATCAGAATGAGGTAAAGCTGAGGCCAGGTGTGGACAGGGCCAGGGGTCATGTGCCCATGTCTATCTTTAGGCTGCGGCCAGGTGTGTTGTCTATCTTTAGGCTGAGGCCAGGTGTGTTGTCTATCTTTAGGCTGAGGCCAGGTGTGTTGTCTATCTTTAGGCTGAGGCCAGGTAGTGTGTGTTGTCTATCTTTTAGGCTGAGGCCAGGTGTGTTGTCTATCTTTAGGCTGAGGCCAGGTGTGTTGTCTATCTTTAGGCTGAGGCCAGGTGTGTTGTCTATCTTTAGGCTGAAGCCAGGTGTGGAAAGGGCCAGGCCAGGTGCCATGTCTCCATATCTATCTTTAGGCTTGTGCCAGGTGTATTGTCTATCTTTAGGCTGAGGCCAGGTGTGTTGTCTATCTTTAGGCTGAAGCCAGGTGTGGAAAGGGCCAGGCCAGGTGCCATGTCTCCATATCTATCTTTAGGCTTGTGCCAGGTGTGTTGTCTATCTTTAGGCTGAGGCCAGGTGTGTTGTCTATTTTAAGGCTGAGGCCAGGTGTACAAGTTTGTCTATGTTTAGGTTGGGCCAGGTGTAGAAAGGGCCAGGGGCCATATCTTCATGTCTATCTTTAGGCAGAGGCCAGGTGTACAGGTTTGTCTATCTTTAGGCTGAAGCCAGGTATATTGTCTATCATTAGGCTTATGTCAGGTGTCTATCTTTAGACAGAAGCCAGGTGTATTGTCTATCTTTAGGCTGAAGCCAGGTGTGTTGTCTATCTTCAGTTTGAGGCCAGGTGTGGTGTGGAGTGGAGGGGTGAGGGGGGCCAGGCGTCTAGAAGTCGATCTTGTCGTAGGCCTTGAGGCTGGCCAGCAGGATGTAAATCACCCACAGCGTCACCATGAAGCCTGCAGTCACCAGCTTGCCAGGTAGAGACTTCCCGCCCAGCTCTCCTCCGACCACCTGAACACAGCGAGTAGAGTTTATACATATACATATCACCTGTACATAACAAGACAAGACAACACAAGAGAAGACAACACAACACAATACAACACAAGAGAAGACAACACAAGAGAAGACAATACAAGAGAAGACAACACAACACAAGACAACACAACACAAGACAACACAAGAGAAGACAACACAAGAGAAGACAACACAACACAAGACAACACAAGAGAAGACAACACAAGAGAAGACAACACAAGACAAGACAACACAAGAGAAGACAACACAAGAGAAGACAACACAAGAGAAGACAACACAACACAAGACAACACAAGACAAGACAACACAACACAAGACAACACAAGAGAAGACAACACAAGAGAAGACAAACACAAGAGAAGACAACACAAGACAAGACAACACAAGAGAAGACAACACAAGACAAGACAACACAAGACAACACAAGACAAGACAATACAAGAGAAGACAACACAAGAGAAGACAACACAAGAGAAGACAACACAAGACAAGACAACACAAGAGAAGACAACACAAGAGAAGACAACACAAGACAACACAAGAGAAGACAACACAAGAGAAGACAACACAAGAGAAGACAACACAAGAGAAGACAACACAAGACAACACAAGAGAAGACAACACAAGAGAAGACAACACAAGAGAAGACAACACAAGAGAAGACAACACAAGACAACACAAGAGAAGACAACACAAGAGAAGACAACACAAGAGAAGACAACACAAGAGAAGACAACACAACACAAGACAACACAAGAGAAGACAACACAAGAGAAGACAACACAAGACAACACAAGAGAAGACAACACAAGACAACACAAGAGAAGACAACACAACACAAGACAACACAACACAAGACAACACAAGAGAAGACAACACAAGAAACACAAGAGAAGACAAACACAAGACAACACAAGAGAAGACACACACACAACACAAGAGAAGACAACACAAGAGAAGACAACACAAGAGAAGACAACACAAACAAGACAACACAAGAGAAGACAACACAAGAGAAGACAACACAACACAAGACAACACAAGAGAAGACAACACAAGAGAAGACAACACAAGACAACACAAGAGAAGACAACACAAGAGAAGACAACACAAGACAACACAAGAGAAGACAACACAAGAGAAGACAACACAAGACAACACAAGAGAAGACAACACAAGAGAAGACAACACAAGACAACACAAGAGAAGACAACACAAGAGAAGACAACACAAGACAACACAAGAGAAGACAACACAAGAGAAGAACAACACAGAGAAAAACACAAGACAACACAAGAGAAGACAACACAGAGAAGACAACACAAGAGAAGACAACACAAGAGAAGACAACACAACACAAGACAACACAAGAGAAGACAACACAAGACAAACAACACAACACAAGACAACAAAGAAAAAAAATCACAAAACAAGACAAAACAAAACAAAAAGGTAGGAACATAAAACGGAATGAAAAACCCAACCACCTGACCTTTCTGCGGATGATGAGGAGGATGATGCAGATGGTGCCCACGGTGCCGAAGATGATGACGCTCTGCGCCAGGTTGTCGGTCTTCACCTTGAAGGTGTAGCCGTGCACCAGCGCGTGCATCGTCTTCAGCACCCAGGGCAGACCCAGACCCAGGAACACGTTCACGCTGTTGCTGCCTGGGGACATAGAATGAGAGGTGTTTTGGTTTTAGTGTTGACGCTGTTGCTGCCTGGGGTACAAAAGAATATCAGTTTTTGTCTTTAGAATTGACACTGTTACTGTCTGAAGTATAAAGAAGGGCAGTTTTTGTCTCTAAGAATTTCTGTGTTTAGAATTTCCGCAAAAAAGGACCGTTTTTATCTTTAGAATTTCTGTTAAAAAAAGACGGGGTTTTTTGGTAGAATTTCCGTATAAAAATGAGTTTTTATCATCATCAACATTTCCATAAAAGGGAATGGCTTGAGGGGGGGGGGTTCTCTTTAAGAGTTACTAGTCAAAAGAAAGTTTTTGTCTACAGAATTGCTGTGAAAAGTATGCCAGTTTTTGAACAGTGATTGCAAAAAAAGTTTTTGTCCACAGAATTTTTTGTGGAAAAATGGCACATTTTGGCTTCAAATTTTCTGTAAAAAGAATAACAATTTTTAAAAACTTCGGATGAGACTATAAACCGAGGTTCCGTGTGCGAACGCACGCAGAACATCTTGCACACACGTTAAAACCCGTCCTGCTTTCGCAAGAGTAGGCCATTGTGTGCCTGTGGGAACGGATGACAAACTTTACCAAACACACGGGGACTGGATGTAAAAAAAGCGCATGAGCGTTTATCCCATTAACTCCAAGATGAAAAAAGATAGGCAAACAGAAGTACAAACAAAAGACAACAAACAATTATCAACAACAAACCCACAACACCACCAATACCAGGCAGGTAGTGGATCGGTGGTCTAGAGGTAACGCGCCTGCCTAGAATAGAAAGCAAAATGTCCGTGTCGGAGTGTGCGGTGGTTCGAATCCCGTTTGAGCCCGAAACTTTCCCCCATCCATTAGACCAGGAGTAGTGGCCTGGGTGCTAGTCTTTCGGATGAGACGATAAACTGAGGTCCCGCGTGTTACACATCATTATTTAGCACACGTAAAAAAACCCACGGCAACAAGAGGGTCTTCCTAGCAAAATTCTGTAGAAAAAAGCCACTCTGATAAGAAAACAAACACAGTCGCAGACAGGAAAAAGAAAAAAAAACAATGGGTAGGCGCTGCACTTGTGGCAACGCGCTCTACCCAGGGAGAGAGAGCATGCAGCCCGAATTTCACGCAGAGAAATCTGCTGTGACACCAAGTGGTGTGAAATGAACTAAGCACACTACAGGCCCCCTGTACCTGTGACGTTGCCGATGGCGGCATCCGCGTGTTCGTCCTGCAGGGCGGCGGTGCGCGAGGCGAAGGTGTCGGGCAGACTGGTGCCCAGAGCGATGATGGTGATGCCCGTCACGCTCGTTTCCAGGCCCACCACGCACCCAGCAGTTTGCCCAGCTGCCAGGGGAAACAGAGAGAGCAGGAGATTGATGATACTACTATGGCAGAAAATGGGGAGGAAAGGTAGCTTAGTGGTTAGAGTGTTGAGCTCACGATTTGACAGGGGTTGGGGCTTATTTATTTATTATTATTATTATTCTTTTATATAGAGAATAATGGGATAAGCACTCATGTGCCTTTTTTCATCCAGTCCCGTGTGTATGCAGTTGTGTAAATATTGTCATCTGTTCCCATCCGTTCGAGCAACCAGAGGCGGCCAGCCATTCAATGGAGGGAACTGGTTGTCAAGTCTTCGGGGGGTACTCCCATGGTCGCCAGACTACGGGATAGATAGATGGATAGAGACGGACTCCACTCCTCTCAAAGTCCTTCGAGTGAGACTATAAACTGAGGTCCTGAGAGCTAATGCACAAAGAGCACTTTTCGCACACGCTAACAATCCTTTCTACCCTTTAGAGGAGTGGTCTTTGGTGTGCTGGTGGGAACGGATGACAAAAAGCTCGCTGAGCCAAAGATTCATGTTTACATCACCAACAGAGATGTCGTATTCCTATACACTACACCACACCACCCAAAAGTTCACCCCCACATTTTTCTCTTAACTGCTCTTCTCAATGCGCTGAAATGACCTCAGGTGCATGCTGGGTATAGCCTAGGTCTGTGTTTCTGCTTCGTTACCCTTGCTGACGTAAGTCATCGCGAGTTTCCCCCTGATAGCCCGATCTGCATGTGTGAACAGAAATTGGGCAACAAAGCATTGAGAGGTCTGCACAGAAACTCTCCTGAGAGAGAAGGGGGGATGGAGAGAGAGAGAGAGAGAGAGAGAGAGAGAGAGAGAGAGAGGGAGAGGAGAGAGAGAGAGAGGAGAGAGAGAGAGAGAGGAGAGAGAGAGAGAGAGAGAGGAGAGAGAGAGGAGAGAGAGGAGAGAGAATTAAAGAAAGAAAGACAAACTGACAGAGACAGACATAGTCAGACAGAGACACAGAGAGACATAGAAAGTTCAACCCCCAGAAACCCCTCTCTGTTAATTACGAGGCCGCCAAGATTGGAACCCGCAGCCTTTCACGAGTTAAAGTTAAGGATCGTTGAATAGAAAGAAGTCTGACGCCTCGTCCTTTCCGCTACTGTGCCCTTGCAAAGAGGGCAAGAGAAGGAATCAGTCACTGCACTGTGAGAACAGTCAGTGCCTTGCAGGCCCCACACACAGACACACACACACACACAGACCCTCAGGTGAAGTGGATTGGGTCTGTGTTCTCTGCACAAAAGCGGCTTTTGCTGCTGTCCACTTTGGGGAGAACAGACAGAAGGGAGGGGGGGGGGGGTCTTCTATCTTCCTTGTGACGTGAACTGATCCAATGTGTCGGAGGGCAAACGACAGGGTGGGGTGGTGCAGTGGTGAGAGTCTTGGATTGTGTAGCCTATAGTCATTGATAAGGGTCTGGGGAGAGGGTGAGTGCTTTTATATTCTGAAAAGACAAACGTGCCGTCAGCATCCTTGTGTAGAATTATATAAAAGGGGGAGAGAGAGAGAGAGAGAGAGAGGAGAGAGAGAGAGAGAGAGAGAGAGAGAGAGAGAGAGAGAGAGAGAGAGAGAGAGAGAGAGAGAGAGAGAGAGAGAGAGAGAGAGAGTGAAGTGAATGAAAGTCTTTAATAAGAGAGAGAGAGAGAGAGACAGAGACAGAGACAGAGACAGAGAGACATACAGACAGACAGACAGACAAAGACAGATAAACAGACAGACAGCACAGAAAACAAAACACAGAGAAAAACGAAGACAAAACATAGAGAAAGAGAATCAAGTGCTGAGCGCGTTTTCGTGTATATAAACATTGCA